>VZSR01000520.1:5329612-5342167 GCA_013398615.1 Brachypodius melanocephalos
CATCAAGGTTACAGTGTGCATGCTGAGACAGTAATTTTTCACATGTCCCCTCAACCTGCTGCAGCCACAGATTTAAGCTATGGACAATCTACAGACTCTTCTAGCTGGATAGACCAGGAATTTGTTACCACAGCTCTGCCCACACCAAATCCAAACTCAGACCAAATTTCCCTCATGAAAAGGCTTTGTCTAAATACCATGCCACGATGCCACACTAGGAACAGTCAGACCACAAATGCAGTAAGTCACAAGAGAAGTTATTAATTCATTATTGATATTCAAGATGATTACTGAAAAAAACATTTATCCTAGTAAACAGAAGGTGCACCAGTTAACTCCACAGAGATTCATCAAAACCCCTTAAATAGATATACGGAATGAGTGAAAAAAAGCAGCAAGCATAAGGGTGGAGTGGGAAATAAGCAAAACGCCATAGTCTGTACTCCAAAAATATAAATGCTAGGGTGGATATTTTGCTTCCAGACAAAAATCAGCCACCATATCAGGTCATATGGGTCTTGATTTACAGTATGATGCTGAGACAAGACTTTATCAGTCACTTGGTAAAAAACAACTTGTACAAATACAGACCACGACTGGGATTAAAATCAGTCTCAGCAATTGGAAAAGATGAGTTTTGGGAGTAGCAAGATGATGGCAGCTTTCTTCCTTTCAAGTATTTGGATGAATTTTAAATTTAACCCTAAGCTCTCAATTTCCTACCTCTTTAGCAGCCAGCTTTTTGTAACCAGCATAGCAAACTGCACTTCTCCTCCACAAGTGTCCTGGGAATAGACATTGAAAGCTTCAGCACCTTACCTGGAAAGGGCACTGAAATTCTGAAACAAATATAGTTTTTTCCAGTGTTTAATTGAAGTGGACATGAAAGAAAAGGAACTTCGGTCAGAAGGAAATTTTGCAAGTCTGAAAGAACTGCATGGATCTGATATTTGAAAATGCTTTTTTTGTTTGAGTATTCCTTCATTCACCACTGATGCTTTCAAGAAGTGTCTGCTCTTTGTGCTCTTTTTACCTATTATATGATAAAAAAAATTCACAAGCCAAATAAATATTTGTTTTCTCTTACAAGTCACCTTTAGATCACAATCCATCCTGACATCAGGACAAGGAGTTCATTTTAAAGTTTAAAGTAATTCATCACTGAGCTAGGATCTAAGCTGCACCAATAATAAATGTGCTTCAAAAATACATAGTTGCCAGGTCTTTACAGAGCCATTTGAAACGTCTAATTCAATCACAGGATTGTAGTTTGCTGCCACTAGGAAGGCTCTTACATTTACATTAATCTCTGGGAATTGTCCTGCACTATAGAAAACCACTGAGTACTCAGACTATTGGTTTGACCATATTTGAGCTGCAGACTCTGACGTTTGACTATATGCTTGAGCAGAAAACTGTGTGTGACAGTGTGACAGCTCTGTGCCCTGACATAAAACAATAATTACCTTGTGATGAGAGCCCCAACTGAGAGCATGTCCCCACCGATTTAGAAACAAATCCTCAGGATAAATCCCTTGCATCTTTACAAAGCCAGACTGGGAGGTAAAAAGATGTAGTAGTCTATTGATTTTGCAAAAGAACTGAAGCAGGCAGTTTTGATATACAAAGTCATGTAGGCACCTAATCCTCTCAAGATGGGTGGGAGTTAGAGATCTATATGATTTTTGCAGATTTGGCCACAATAGATATGTCTATAGCCACAGCAATGAGATTTACGTTCTCCTGGGCAGTTGGGGATCACCCTCGAGCCTCAGTCCTGAATACCTAAGGACTCCTGGCCTCTGGCTTCAGTCCTAAGAAAGCAGATGGCTCTGAAGGCTGTGAAGCTCCACTGGGACATGAGGGCTGGCTCATGCTACGGCTCTGCCACTCTCTGTAGCATGGACAACTAACCAGCCACTGGCTTCCAGGTGATATGCATGCTTAGTTGCCAAAATCCGTGTCAGGGCCCCTGAACCCTTGCCTGGGAGCTTACATGCTCTCTTCCCACACACATTAGAACGCTGCAGGGCACCATCCTCTTGTTAAACCGGCCACAGAAACCTAGTTACTTCCCTGCTCTGAAGGCAGAGGTAGAATAGCTCTAGGTCAGAATTAGGAATATAGGCACAATAATGTAGGAGAATCTGCCCTGTTGCTCTCCATCTTTTACATCAGCTCTGCCAGCTTTCTCCATTTCATCTAATACTTGACACTTCACTAAGCACCTAAGCTCCTCAAGAGAGATCATTACACAATAATCACACTTTTATTAGAGGCTATGTTTTATTTTAAATTTTTGGCTTTCATGTTTGCAAAGAAAAACTAAGTACGACCTTCAGTAGAGTTTAATGCAATACGCCCTGGGAAAGCAGTATATTGTGACTGTGTGATGTCCAGAATGTCAGATTTGAGGATGCTCAGGGACCCACAAGTGAGGAACAGAGGGCATCAGTCTCAGAAGTGTCTACAAATTAAATCATGCACATGAGAGACCACAAAAAGAAGAATTCAAATTATGGGGCCATTTTAGGAGGGCTTCTATTTGGGTACTTTGTGAGCATGCAGTCAATCAGCCTTGCTGATTTACTATACCTCATGCACATGAGAGCTGGCTCAGTGCATTAGAGACCAGATTGTAGCAGATACCATGACATTCAAGGTGGCACTTCCAAGAAAAAGCTCCAGGGCACAGGTTTAGGTCTGGGGACACATCCAGAAGAGACAAGAGGTGCAGGCAAGAACTTGAAAAAACACAGTGTTCCTATCTCTGTACCTGCAGCCTTCCTGGCCATCAAGTTCTTGTGACATTGCAGCAGATCACATCAAAACATTAAGTTTAGGATTTAAGAATTATGATAGCAGTATGACAGCATTCTGATAGTAAATGCAAACGCCATTCAAAAAATTCAGGAAAATTCTCACAGCAGTGTTAAAAATAACATATGCACCATGTGGATATGTTAATGTGCTGTCTTTCAGCCTTGCTCACTGGGCTAGGGGATGGCAGAGCTGGTTTTCTGCATGTGTTTTAAGAATAGTTATGACCTTAAAAATAATAATTCTTGCTCACTCTCCAGAGTTCACACTCAAGATTTGCTACCCCTTACATGGAACAAAATCTTTTTTTGTCCTCAGAATGTTAGCAATGCCATTTCAAGTAATAATATACCCTGCCACCAGTGATAGGTGCCACCTCCACAGCCCCATAAACTGAAATCTTCCCTGCTGCAGCTTCAGTCCAGCCATGGTAACACATTGCCCTTCAGCTGCTCTTTGGCATCGCTGCTGATTTGGCTCCTCTTAAGGACCATTAAACTGCTCACCTCTCCCTCCAGATGACCCCGTGTGGCTGTGCCAGCTGTGCCAACCAGCTGGCCCTGGCATCACAGCGCTTCATTTAAACCACTGAAGAGCTAGGACATGGCAGGATTGGACAGCAATGCCATATTAACAAGAAGGAACACTAACTTTTAGGGCTGAAAATCAGGATAAATGCATGAGTTTCTCTTGAAAGTACACTGTCATTGAACAATAAAACACAGCATGGGGATGGGGTGATTTAATACTGTAGCATTTAACTCTGCCACTGCTAGAGATGTTCCTCTTCCAGTCTGGAAGAGCAGAGTACAAAGCCTCGACAATCTCCACACTGACACAGGGAGCTGAGGGGCACCCTGGACTCCCATTATGCACTTAGTAGCTGTGAAACCTCCCCTAAATCTCCTCACCTGCATGCCCTGGCCTGTGCTACCCAAAAGATCTCTGCACTGACTTCAGCTCTGGTTTGATCGAACGACAAAAGCACAGTTTTGACAGCAGATGCTACTGGAATGGATTTTGCAGCAGACCACCAAACAACAACAGGTAGCAGTAATTTTAGAAAAGTACCACTTTAGTCCTCATACTGGCCAGGTACTCAATATTTAAAGAATAAGTGGCTCGTCTTTGATTGCTCTCATTCAACAGAGCTCTGAAGAACAAGTACTGCATTACTTTGCCTCATTGAAGCTTCAGCCCAAAGTCCTCAGTACCTGTAAGAGCTGTGGTTTGATTTAAGTCCCCTCCCTGAAGCCAAGATTCATCATTTTCAGCAAAAAGAAAGGACAGTATATTTGTTCAGTGCTGAAGCCCCTGGGACTCAGAAGACAAGATGAAATGGAAATTTTCTTCTTTTTTTTTTTTTTTTTCTCACAGGTTTCTATGGTCCAGATGAGACAAGATGGGATCTTAAGAGGAGAGGTCCCCTGGTACAGAGCACAGACTGAATGCTACCAAGATGGTACATGCCAGTCATTAGGATGCTAATTGGCCCTGACAGGGCTCTGGTGACTGAAGTGAACATCCACAGTGTCACTACCTGGAAGCATTGCTGCAGGGAGCAGCTCCAAGGAGCCTAAAGGAAAAAAGTGGGTGTGAGGAGGTAGAGAGATGAGGGATGTTTATAGCTCTCTACAGCTGTCTGCATCACATATTTAAACAAGAGTGGAAATAATTCTGTCTTTCTACACTGTGCTGATAAAAAATTCCACTAAAAATCACTTTGGGTAATTTACATTTAAATGGACTTTGCACACGAAGTAGATTATTTTGCTGGTCATGTTTACAGTTCCTTGCCTGCTCCCCTTTCCCAGGACTCCATGACTCTTGTCTCCTGCACCATCTTTTCTTTCTGTCTCCCAACTGATCCAATTAAAACACCAAAAATAAATTAACTTGTCAGATTTCCCCACCACCAACTCTCTCCTACTGCTCTATTCCTGTCACAGCTTTACCTCATCTTGAAAGATTCTGGTATGTTGATTGTTTTTGTTTATTTGCCTAGGTGGCCAGATTTGTCATCTATGAACTAGATTTACAGCACTTTCAAAGCAGAGAATCAAAAGTTTCTGAACAGCTCATGGGTGACCCATTAACAGTTTTGGTTGGATAACATTCTTGTAAGGCTGGGAGAGCACCAAAGGGAAGGTGCCAAACTGAGAGTAGATAATCTACGAATTATAGAGAAGGCTGAGAGTTATCAAAATGTGGCTTGCACAAAAACAAAGGTTATTTGAAGGTGTGTTTTAGACTTCACTGCAAATAACCAACAACATTGGCTCACTGAGCCAGTGACCTGGTGGCCTAAAGTGACAAGTTAGATGCATCCTTTAAGAGACCAGTTGAAAAGAAGACAACTCTGCTAGTGACATGCTGGAACAGACACTTAAAACACTGGTCCTCAACGCTGAATCACAGGCCCTGAGCATGTCAGAGGAAACCAGAGAAGCTACAACCACATTTAATCTATGCCAAAAGGACAGGTGGTCTGGAATAATAGTCCCAAATAAAGAAAAAAGTTCTTCCTTACAGCCACACTCAACTTTACTTACTTTTCTTAATCCCTCACTACCATAATACCTTGGCAACCCGAAGTATTACCTCCTAGAACTTCAGGGGATCCCAATCAGAACCCAAGCAGCTGGTGAGATCCCCTCTCCACACCAGAAAATTACCCAGGTGTTCCTGCATAGCCTATTATGCCGCATATATGTCAGTTCTGTGGTCCAAAAATCTGCTGTGGATAAGAAGATCCTGGCAGAAAGTATCTGAGAGCTTCAACATATGAAGATGATAAATATTTGCAAAGCAGGTAAGTCATCCCTCCTTCCTTGCATGCCATGAGAATTCCAAGCCTTTTAAAACATGCCTACAATGAGACTGTGTCAAGGCTATATGACTACAACAAAGAGGGGAGGGAAGGGAAGAAAAGTAATGTAAAAACTCGCTTCAGTTACTGGAACTCCTTCAGTGTCTCCTAAAATAAGAGTAGAACACAGAAGGAAGGAATATAAAGGGGGGTGGGTACAGGATGCAAAGCCTCACATGCTGTGTTTTGTATTGGTGTTGAGGGAATAAATTTCCTTCTTGACACAGTTTGCAGTCCATGCAGACATAGAATGGTGGGGAAGGGACACAGCAGTGGAAAGTAGCTGAGTGTTCCTTTCCTCTGGCATGAACTGGGAGAATGGAACCCCATTTTGTCACTCTGTCTGCTCACCTAAACCCTTACCAGCAAGCCTCAGCACAACTCCTCCCAGACAGACCGGACACAGCCAGAAGGATCCTGTGGAGCCACAGAATTTGTATCTGTGCTGCATGCTAGACCTCATCTGTACAAAACACATGACTCGGGAGCCTGTGCTTCCTATTGTCACTTCCATCAAGCCCCTGCAACCACCTTTGCTTTTCTCTGTAAATAGGTTTCGTGCCTTCATAAAATGGATGTATTAGTCATGAACAAAAACCAAAAAGTTGCTGGGGAGGGAAGCCATACTCAATGTACCACAGTCAATAAAAGACAGAAGGAAAGAAAAATATTAGCTGGAGAGTTCCAAGAAGGTTAGGGTTACAAAGAAGCAAAATATTGGCTCTGACACAGGAAAAGGCTCTTCTGAATACTAATGTGTTCCACACAGTGACAAAGAAGCTATACTTACCTCAAAGGAGATTAAGCAATATATAGCAACACCTGAGGAAAGGGAGGAAGGTAGAAAAGAAAGGCAAGCAAGCATAAACACAAAGAAAATAAGGCACCTGAAGTCTTTTTCATATAGCTTCTTCTCTTGCACAGGGGAGATTTATATCTTTTCCTCAGAAATTCAGCATTCAGGAAAGTGGACTTAGTATAACTCCATAATAATACCCTCTTTTCCAGGCCCCAGGAAACTATAATACTGATTTACTGGTCAAAGAAATAAATGTGCCTCAGAGTTCCATACAAGGTCTTTCTGAAGTTAATCCAGCTCTAAGATGGATAAGCAAAAGTGGAAAAATACCGCAGAAAGTATTTGTGTAGATAAAAGGAGCTTTCTAAAGGCCAGTATTCCTGTCATGATGGAATAATTTTCATTCTCTAGATAAAGAGCTGGAGAATAAAAGTAGAGAAAGTTACAGCACACAACCAGCTCTCTGGGCACCAGAACGTGTTTGCCAGCTGGGAACTACACCTCAGTGAAAATGCCTGATCAGTTACATTTAAAACTGGATATATTTCATACAGGATTCATTTCAGCAAATGTTGACATCAACATCTGACACTACAGTCAGTGGAGAGAAACAGTCACCTGCAGGACAGGATTCATCTGTTTCTAAAGCCGTTGGCTAAAGCAGGGTCAGATTAACTATGTCCTAAAATATCTCTTTCCCTTTCCTGTGTGGAAGGAGAGCCCATATAAGTCAGACAGAGGCAGACAGCTGGGCTATAGGCATCTGAAGCTAATGGTGGACTCAAAGCATCAAAATGACTGCAGAGATGAGATTCAAGTACACACATGGAGTTTGCAGCAATTAATCCACTTCTCACTATGACGACTGGAAATCTTACTCTGGAGAATGCAAATACAATCTCAGGCTTCTCTGCAATCTGTGTTACCATTTTAAATAGATCAAGATGCAGCCCTTATAGTTGTAGATGTAGCCTTTTAAATGCAAGGAAAATGCAAGTGGAAGCAACACTATTCCTGAGCCTACAGATTGATACAAATAAGTCTTAGTGATGCTCAAGAGCATCATAGGAAAATTCAGGACTGACAGTTTTGAATTATTCTCCCTTAGATTCATGTCATCAGAGCTGTCCATCAGTTCCTAATCCTGGGTTTAAATGCAGATTCCAAGAGCAGAGGGGAAGATGATAAGCTCCAGATTTCTGCTAAAACACCTCTTTTTTTTCCTAAGTGAACAAGTCAAATGAGTCCTTAAATAGAACTTAACGATGTAGACTGCAAATACCCCAATATATGGCCTGGCAGAAGAGCTCATATAGCCCAAACTGATCAGTCCCTAATAGAAGTTGAACCCTAAGCTGTTCATTTATCTCTCTCCTGACAGGTGCTTGGGAATTGACAGGAATTGTCCCATACCACGGATGGCTGGGAGGAGGTTGCAAGAACAATCCACAGAGCCCACAGCTCCTCTCCCTGTTCAGTCGCAAGGGCTTATTTGGGAAAAGCTCAGGCAGGACTGTGTCACCTTCAGCAGGACACCAGCAGCCCACTGTTGGTCACTGTCTCTCTCCAGGCACTACTCAGGGAAAGCAGCAGCCTGGGTGCAAGGATGTTTCCCAAGTTTCACACCTAGGAAACAATTACAGCTACTCCACATAGACTGACTGCACTGTGTATGCAGCAAGTACAGGTCTACCATAAACTGGGTTCCCTCCATCTGGAAGGGCTGAACACAGCTAGGATGAGGTCTCTATTCAGCCAGGAGCACTTACTAATGCAGTGATCAGTTATTCCACATGGCCTGAAGCCTGTCTGACCAGCAACCATTCCTTGTCCTGCAGCTGCACAGTGTTTACACACCATGAGCTGCCAGCTGGGGCTGGTGAACACTGCTGTGGTACAAACAAATAAAATCAGCCTCATTCAGACCAAATTCCAAAGCAGAAGCTGTTTGCTTGCCCACATGCTAGGTTAATACAGAGGGCTGGGCTAACCTCTCAATTCAAAGAAAACCTGACACTGACCTTCTCTGACAAGAAAAAAAAAAAACCAAACAAACAAACCATAGCTATGGGGAAGCTGCTTCAGGACTCAAAACCAGTCATCTATTAAAACTGAGAGATTACTTCTCCCAATGAAAGGCAGACAAACTCCAGAATCATCTCCTCCATCACAGGTGAGAAACTGTCAAATCTTACCTTCCATTTAAAATGCTAATTACATTCCAGAATCCCAACCTGACTTTTTTCCCAGCTTCCACAGATTAAAAAAATAGACATGTGCAGAGATCTTCATCTTTCCCTTTCTAAATTTACATGAATTATGCAATTGCATTTTTAAAGGACTAGAGCAAGTGACTAAAAAAGTAATGCAGAATGAACTAACACCACTTGCAACAAAGCAGGAAAAAAATACTTTGAAACGCAGAACAGCACTTTCTCCCTCCAGAAAAAACTTGAAAAGAGAAAGTAGAAGACACTATAATTGCATGTGTGAAAAATTATTCAATGACAATGGGATGTATGGCAAGTTATTTTAATTGCTGAGTTTATGCTAGTCTTTAAATGATGTAAAGAATACCCAGAGAACAAGGATGGCTGTCATCTAGGAGAAGATATACACAGTTAAAGACACCTTAAAAAGTTAAGCTGCCTCCTTAACATACATGTCTGATAAATTATATACACATACTGGCAGTGTAATCTAGCAGGAGTGGCTCACAGGCATTTTCGAAAGGCAAAACCTTGCCATTGTGAAAGGATTTATTAATAATTATAAATGAAATAATGATTATCAAAGTTAAGTGCCTGGAAGCATTTTGCCAAAATCATTTAGATCTGGACTAAAACGCCAACAGACAAGGAAAGACCAATTAATTTTCTCATGGTAGGATTTCAGTTTAAATTCAGAAGGAAACTTATATCCATTTGGGGTTTGGGTTTTTTTTTTTTAAAGGCATGGGATATCCACTCAATTGATTTTAGGACAAATGTATTTGTATTACTACACCTTTAATCAAGACTTTAGAGGAAGGCACTGTGAAGCAGAAGAAAAACAGTCCTTATGCTGAGAGCAACACAACAGTCCCCCAGTAGAAGCTCACAGGAGCAAGATGAATGTTTGTAGCCTCTCCAATGAGCAAAATCACTGCACTCTGAATGCGAGAACAGTCATGTATGACAAACAAGGAGCTCAGACTGCCAGAAACTCTGTGTTTGTTGTTCCAAAAAGGTTAGAAGCCACTAATTTAGAGTATATTACAAGAGACAGTGCGGAACAAAAACCAGATACTGGGAGGGCACAAAGAATGTAAAAGAAAACCACAGCCCCCCTGACCAGCATCCTAAGAAGGAGTATTGGCAACAGTGATATTGTTGTCTTGCTAGATCAGGTGGGTTTTGGGACCACAATCTAATCACCACTAGCAGCCCTGTGTTACCACCCCTGTAAGCCCAAGGGCTAAGGTGTGAGAGAGAGTGTCTTTGGAAGGGTTTGGGAAGACCAAGAGCTCAGCAGGGCCAGGCACAGTGTCACTGCCCCCAGTTTAAAGGCACATCAGGGAGCAATTGTACAGTTCACTCACGGACAGGCAGCATAGCAAGGTAACAAACCTTGGCACTGTGCACAGCAGGCTGTGCCTTGCTCACAACCCCATCCTGCTTTTCTTTGGTGCCAGCAGAAGGAAAACAGCACTACACCAAACAGTCGCAGATATCCCTCAAATCTTCATGATATACAAAGCCTGAAGGAATGTGCATTACAGAAAGATTTAGTTTCCTGGCATGAAATCAAATGTATAAACCCAAGATTATTCACAAAGATCAGGACAACCTTCAAAGAAGCCAGAAATCCAAGGGGAAGCAAAGTATTTCCAAGTAGTTCCACTTTTCTCACACAAACCAGGGAATCTCAGAGAGAGGGTCATAAATAATGGACTTTATTTTCATTCTTTGCATATACTCTTGCTGATGCAGTGCCTAGTGTCATCTGGAGATGCAAGCTGATAGAGAGCCACTTTTTGCAAAGACATCTTAAAAAGGACTTTTTCTTGGAATAAGAGTATTTGATTTCTGAAATACAAATTACTGTAATTTACTAATTGCTTTACATAACCTACAAGTATTAGAGCACTTCTAAGAAAAATCAGATTTGTGATAATAAAAGCCTCTGTAAACTAACAAGGAAAGGCATTTCAGGATACAGTGACTGAAGGCAGCATATTCAAATTAAGGTACCTAGTTAAACAACAGAGTAACCAGCCAATGCCAGAAGTATCCTTGTACAGAAAGAGTCACCATTACTTGATGTCCTCAAAGCAAGACCAGAGGATTCTGCTCAAATATATATATATATATATACATGATCACGCTTAAGCCACAGTTACCGGTTAGGTGTTGAAATCAGCATTAATGCAAGCATCCCTTTCTCACACATTTATTGTGAATTGTTCTGGTCACAGCAAAATTCAAAGACAATTTACTGAATTGAAAGCAGGTGCATGGAAGTGCTGGTTAGACTAAAAGGCCTATCTTAGGAAGTCTGACTTGTTTAAGTTGACAAAAACAGCACAATAGAGGACAGGATCACTGCCTGCAAACACACTTGAGGAGAGGGAGCTGCAAGAAATACAGAGAGACATGTAAACCATAGGATTATCTTGGTGCAGAAATGAGATAAACCAACCACGAGGTCAGAGAAATCCAAGTATGAAATATATTGGCTTGAGGTCAGAGAAATCCAAGTATGAAGCAGCTGTGATCTGGAGCAGCTTCCAAGTGGGAGAAGTTTAAGAAGAGAAGAAAACAGATAAAGAGAGAACCCAAGAGTCTACAGAAAGGGCTCCTGCCCCATATTGATCCCTCAGGAGCAGGAGTCTTCCCTGGGACTCAGGCTTGGAAAATCAGGTTGTTTTTCCAGGTCTAAGCTTATACAGAGAGTTCAATAACTTGGTAACAGGTTATCACTGGATGAGAAGGATTTACATGTTTTGGGGCAGGTTTCCTGTGTACTTCTAAAACAGGAAAGTTTTTATTTTTTTTTAGACACAAAGATAACTTCTGTTTTTCATCGGTTCTTCTACAGTGCGGGAGAACACACAGCAGGAGCAAAACATTGCAAGAAGAGATAATTTAGGATCTGATCTTGAGTAACGTGTGCAGTCAGACAGGACAGCATGAGGAGCCCTACACTCCACCACCACAAGTGAACTTCACAGATCTTCCAATGTCGATATTGCTCAGCTCTTATCAACAGAGGGAGGGAGAACTAACAGGTACTGAAGAATCAGCATCAAAGTGCAAGAGATTGAAAGAGCAGCAATGCTCTGCACTGGCTCCTGGGCTATCATGCAGTCTCAAAGTATGAAGTATTTATCCCTTCCTTCTACAAACCTGATCCACAGGCCTTGGATTCAGTCACCCTTTCTGCAGCACGCTGAAGTCAGTAATCATGAAAGTTAAACCCAAAGTCACTCTGCCTAGTAAGGAAACTGTTGGAGGTGCTCTTGCTCTCTCTGCTACAGAAGCAGTTTACCATAAAGCCATCAAGACACAGATACCAGGAGTCAGGAGAGCTGGATTACCCTCCTGACAGTCGCCCCAAGCAAAAGTCATAAGCTTTCCATAACCACGTCACTCACCGCCTCCAGTACACAAAGCTTCCCCTCTTTGGACAGTGTAAAGAGACTCTTCTGTACTCAGAACTGTAATGTCAAAATAAATTCATGTGTTAATGATATTTAAACTGATTTAATGAAACAGTTTCAATTCCACCCGTTCCTTCCTCCCAACTCCACCCTCTCCTTCGAGAGGGAAATTTATTTTGGTTAATATGGAGGGAAAAAAAAGCAGGCTAAAAATAGCCTCCTTTTGCCTTAAAAAAGTTAAAGCTATGAATAAACAGTCTGAAACAGGAATGCCGTTTATCTGCCCACCAAATTCCTACACTGTTTTCTTGTTCAGCTTTCCAAAACATTTTTATAAGGATCAAACACACAGACTCAGATATGCAAAGCAGTGGTGTCCCAGAACTGCCTGCTTCCATGCTAGTAAAGTAACTGGTTCTGGTATAA
>VZSR01000520.1:5342267-5414253 GCA_013398615.1 Brachypodius melanocephalos
TTTGAGCAAATCTCCTGGCATCAGAGAAATCAATATGAAAAAATTCAGAAAAATCCACCAGGAGAATAGAAAAGCCTTTCTCATTTCCCTTTAACTGTGCAACAGACAAACTGCATTATCTCCTAAAAATCTACCTTGCCAGTAAAAAGCACTCACACTGTTATCCCTATCTTAGACCCAAGTCACATCTGTCTCTGACAACAACAGCTGTCAACACTGAAAGATCAGGGTGATCAGCCAGCCTTTTCACCCTGGGCTGGAAGCCAAAGCAAGGGTGGCTTATGTACTTGCAGTACAAAACCAAACAAACTCTCTATTCTGTTCCCTGTGCTATGCCATTAGCAAGCAAGCTGATCACCCCCAGGGAGTATCCTGGCAATCTGAATATTTGAACCTAAACTTAATTTTCTCCTATTTCCCTTCCACTGTATCACCAGCAAGCTCCAGGTAATGCCATAGGGATCACGTGTACTATCCTACCAATGCAGACAGAAGCCTCTTGGCAGAGTCGCCTTTCATTCCCAGTTTCCCATAGCGTGAGGCATCAGATCATGCTGCCCTGGAGTGCAACAGACACTGCTATGATACTTGATAGGAGTCACATCTTAGAAAAGGCAACCACCTCCCTCCTCTTACAGCAGGTGAGCCCTCTGGAAGGAGAAAGGAAATGTCTCACTTTCATCTCAGAGTTCAGAGGGAATGGTTTATACCTCTCAATCCTATCAAGAGCTCATTGATTCACACACCAGGGACTGCAGCTATTCTGAGGTAGGCTGTACAGCCATGAAATAGCCAGGTTCTGAAAAGGACTTTGCCCAGTAACATTTGGAAAGCAAGGTGAAAGACTTTACCATGACCCTAAAGTAAATACTGAAAGTCCACCTGCAACAGGCAGGCCAGAGGAGTTAAGCAGATGAGGCTTCAAAAGGCAAAGCCACAGTAGCACCTGCGAGTGAAATCCCAGGTGAGTAGTCTGAACCCAAGCTGGCATCTGGTGTCCCAGGTCCAAGCAAGCACTTTCACTCAGAGAGGCAAGACATCCTCAGTGATCAGAGTGGGATGGTGGATGCTTGGATCTCGCACTCGCACATCGGCATCACTGCCATGATAACAACCCTGTGTTTCCCATCCATACACAGTGCTCATCATCTCACCTTGACTGCTGAAAAGACTTTAGGGATGCTACTTAGGCTGTGCAGAAACATTAGAGAAAGACATCCTGGCTACAAATTAGCTTATTCTTCAACCACTCTACAGGAGCATTCACTGGCTGTATGTTTACTCTCAGTTCCCATCCAAGGTGAGAAGCCTCCTTTAAAAGACAGCAAACTGGCACAGAGACTAAATCATACTCCTGAATTCTCCAAGGGAATCTGTAAGCAGATCATAGAGCTGAAACTGGACTTGCAGAGCTCAAGGTTAGCTACCAGACCATTCTCCTTCCAACATCTCCTTCCAGACACATCTGCCAGCATTCACTTGTGCATGTGCAGCTTGCTCAAAAAGTCTGATGGCTCAACAAAAGAACAGTGAAGTGAGAGCCAAAAGTCCAAGGTGATGTGGGTTAAGAAAGCAAATGCATCAACAGAGCTACCAGTATCCACTCTGCATCCAGCCCTGCACCAGGGCTGACCTGCTCTGCACTGAGCCCTGCTCAAGCAGGTACAACTGCAGAGTTCTGCCTTCTCAAGGATGCAATATCCAAATGTTGTGGCACACAAAGGTCTTTGACATCACTCATCTGTAACCTCACCACTCTGTTGTCAGCTAGTTTTAACTGGAGGTGGCTTCCCTGGTTTCAAGAGGGATTCAGCTTTCCCAAAGCACTGTAAAGAATGAGAAGGAAATGGACACTGACTCAAGAGCAATAGAAAACAGGCAACAGGAGTGGAAACAATCCTGCTTTTGATTAAAAGAAAAGAAAAAAAAAACCCACTTAAAAGAAACACTAGCCTAGGGTGTTTCTTAGCAGAAACACAAAGTCTCAGGCTCCTCTACAGCACTCAGCTCAGTCCATCTCAGACTGTGCATACAGTCACAGCCCTCAGTGACACCCTTTTACAGCAACTCTCTTAAGAAAACATCCACAATCATGACAGATGATTTGTCAGGAATACTAATTGATATAAACCAGAATGTCTTTGCCTCAGCCAGTAGATTCTGCCAATTATCTGTCCATGAACCAAGAAGCTGATCCTTTGAGCAGTGTTCTCCCTCATCCAATACACCAACATCAAGAGAAAAGAGAGTGATGCAGAGAAAAGAACAGAATTCAAAGAGTTAAGAAATCTTGGTTGCAATTATCAGGAAGAACAGTGGTAATGCAAGGTGCAACCACGGCCCTGATCAATATTCCTAATACAGAAAGTATGCATCTCAGGGCATGTCTGCAGCACTGGAAGCAGTCTTCCAGCTGAGCAGTTGTTTTTTCCTTCAATTCAGCCTCACTTTTAACTACTCTTGATTAAAGTGATTACTTTCACTCAATATTCAATTTCTGACAGGTAATATTCTCTACATATGTTGCAAGCTGGCTCCATCCTTACAGGCAAAACGCAAGAGCTCCCTAGAAGCAACTTTCCTTATTTTGTAAGTTATGTATCATTTACGCATCTGCAATATTGACACAGGCTACAAATATACATCGTGCCAAAATCATTTTCTAAAAGCTTTCAACAGATTTGAGGACATTTCCTCTTAAGGCATTGGTTCCTCTTGTTATTGCCATTAGTTCTCAGGAGAATCCATTACCTGAGTACAATTAATTGCTGTACACTCAACCTCATAACCCAAAATCTAGACCATGTCAACATTCAATGCCATTTAACTGAACAAGTGTCTGACAGCCCCTTAAGCACTCGCCAGGATTTTTTGTTCATTTAATCCTCAAGTTTTCATCAAAACAAACACTTCCACATCCTCAGATGTGCTCCCACCTTTCTAGTCTTGCAGATGGATTCCACAGAGGACATACACAACTCTTCCAATTCAGAAGACAATTCAGCTCTTCCAACCAGGTAAATATTGTCTGAATTGACTGAAAACTGGAGATGGCCTTGCAAGCAATTGTTATCACTGTTATGCAAAATACTGAAATCACCTGAGTCTGTTTTACTGAGTTATTAGCAGAAGAGAATTATTGACAAAAGAATCACAGGCAAGTTATATGTTTACATGGACATTCACAGATAGCTGGCAGGATTAGGGAAGCATTTTCTTCATTTCCTTTAGAAAGAAACTAAAAGGGGGGGATGAGGATTTTTGAGAGTTTTCATTCGGTTTTGAAATAGCACTGAATTAGGTAGCTCTCTTGCACTGCAGAGAAAATTCCATTATCTCATTTTATGAGTGTATCTAGGTTCAGATTCAGGAACACTCCAGCACTGAGTCACCCTCTCTTTTCACCTATGAGGTGCCATGCCTATGACTAGATGTCACACAGGTATGATATGTTTCTAGCATTCTGAACAACTTTAATCTTCTTTGCTCAAGTAATACTTTTTTCCCATTTTTTATTTAAATAAGTTTTTCTTTCTGAAGCTATTCTCAGGAACAAAATATTTTGTCCAGTTCTCATCTTAGGTATTGGATGAATAACTAGAACACTTACCCAAAGCACACAGTCTTTTATCATTTCCCTCACAAAGCATGCAGCTGGCCAGAAGAATTTGCAACTATGTGCTTCAAATATGAGGTTTGGAGGGATGAGAAGTGTACGTATCCTTTTGGCCTAGGATTCATAAAGCTTTTTGCAGTAGGAAGTGAACTGACAAAGTATAAATAGAGAAACATACTTATCACAGATTACAGCTAACAAATCCTCACTGGAGAAAACAGAGTGTGTGTAGGAGAAACTCACTGTAACTGAGAGTTTTGCAGATGACACAGAAGGTGCAATTGGAAGGAGCTCCTGATCTCTCACAGCAGTAACAGCTGACTCCTTCTGTGTGATGACCACTGCAAGACACAAAACAACAGACTCATGAGTAAAACAGGCAGGTGGTCATCAGGAGTCACTGCAGGAACAAATTTTTCAATCCAGTATTACTGGTCCCACAATCCCCTTCACCTCACCTCTGTACTTCCCCACACACTCTTCAACATCAGTGGCATTTGTTACTAAAATGAAACTTGGGTCACCAAAAAAACATTAATTTATTGGAGAAAATCTCTTCTTGCACATTTTCAACACAGAATTTTTAAAAAACACATTAAAAATAGGTGACCTTGTCATTGACTCCACTTACCAAGTAGTCATGTGAGAGTGAACATGCAATGGCAAGAGAAAAAGGCACGTTGGGCATGCAGATAAAAGTCCAGGTAAAGAGTATCTACAGAACTCTGTGACTTATAGTCCACTAGAAGCACAAGAAACAAGCTTTGTGGGTCCCAAGGAACAATGCACAGAAAGCCTTCAGAAAAGTGTGTGAGCTTCTGTTTCCTATGCAAGGAAAAGTTGAAATTGGTTAATACTTCTAAACATTCAAGTTTCTGTGGTTGACAAATGCCAAGGAAACAAGCTTAGTTTTGTGGAAGCAGCTTATGCAACAAAAATCCACAAATAAAAAGCATCTTCTGCTGGGAGTGGCAAAACTTCACCAAGTGGTGCTGCATAGGGAAAAGTGAGCTTATAGCTATATTCAAATCATAGAAACATTTGAATGCATAATCGAGCAATGCATAACAGGTTAGCTCTACCTACAGAAGCAGCAGAAAGCTCAAAGCTGTAGACAAAACCTTTTAAGAAGAACAATCCCTTCCTTTTCCATGGCAGCTTTATAGTTCATAATGAATTACAACCACTGTTTTGTGCCACAAGATTTTTGCCAGTGTATCCATTTCCCCAGCATTAAGTTTGGAATTGCAGAGAGATTTGAGGGTTAAGCACAGTGGAATTATCCCCATAAATTACGTAGGGTTAAAAAGCCAACCTCTAAAAAAGAACTGTTCCATCCTTAGTGACCACACACAGTCAAGACTGTGCTTCATCTACCCACTTGAAAGACATTAGGTCTGTAGATCAAAAGTGCTTGGCTCACCATAGCTTAACTCCTACCTTTTTCGCTGTTGTTTGTCTAGGTTTTTTAACCTTGTTATTTCAGGTGTTTGATGACACTAATTTCCAGATGGTCTAGAAAACTAACACACCAGCAAGCAGGCTACATCCCTGTTACATGCAGGAGTGCCACTGTCTGGTATTTTACTGTTATACAAATCAAGCTGGCCCCAAAGAGGCATCAGCAATGCATTCACTTAGTATTGCTTTATTTTGACTTTTCTAAAACAAAGAACTATGAAAGTTTCAAGTGTTTCTTAAGAATGAGCTGCCTGATGATTTTTCAATTTGTTTTTTTTTTTTTCTCCTAAACGTAACAATTACCAGGAGCAACATCACCTTTTAAGGCAAAAGGCATCTGAAAGCAAAATCCTGCTTTTAAGCCAGAGTGACTCATAACAGCAAAGATTCTTCCTATAAAAACAAACTCAATCATGAAGTAAGAACGAGCTAGAAGCTCTAGTAATAACAATTCAAACAAATCCTTTTTTCTCCATGACTTTTGTGGACTGATATTGGCTGGTTCAAGCAGGTGCTCTTGGCAGCTGCAAAAAGAAAACAAGTTAGACAGACCACTGGCCTGACCCAGCCTTATCACTCATTTGCATCCCTAGAGAACACAGTAAACACAAGCACAGATGCACAGGAACACACTGCACTTCTTATCTGTTCTATAGGAATGCAGGAGGAAGTTTGTATCTACACTGTAGTCACACATGCTTTCAACAGAGCTGAGGAGCAGCTCAAGAGACAAGGCAGAGAAGATGCAGGAGCATGCACACAACACTGCCTGCAGCTAGCCTGGGTAGCTGTGGCAAGGAAAAGTGAAATTGGTTAATACTTCTACAGCCCAGCACCATCATTTCTCCATCATGCCCATTAAACAATGGTAATAAAGCCACATGAGGCAAGGTCGGTCAGCTGCAGCCCTGCCTCCTGAAACAGAGGCGCTTGCTGCCCTCAGAAGAGGCAGCATTATACTAATGAGAGGACATGACCTCAGTAGGCTGCATCTAAATCTACTCCCCAAGTCTAGAAGACATCCAAGATCCTCCTCTTTGAGGAGTATCATAGCCATTGCACAGATTTTCCTTGCCCCATTCAACATGTGAGCCCAGGCAACTAAATTTTCAGTAAAGAAGGCGGCGACACCACCAGCAGAGAGTCCAGGGCTCCACTTTCCTCTCCACAGATGACCTGCTGTATAACCAACCCCAGGCAAAACATTTTGTCTGCTTGTGCCCCACCTTCATTCTCAGGCTGGGAGGTTTTTGTCCTGTCTCTTCTTTTGACCAGAGATCTTCTTTTATAAGACATCCACATCTAGTCATCATGTGTTGCTGAGCTCAATAGGGCCTCTAGGCTTTAGGTTTAGTAACAGAAACCTCAGCTGCAGTGTAACTCCAATCAGAGCTACAAGGCCCCCCTCAAATCCAGCTGCTCCAGACACCAGAGGCACGTTTTCAGTCTTTCTGTCCTGGCTTGTGTCAAATGCTTCCAGGTCTTTTGGCATGTCCCACACCACCCAGAGTCCATCTAAAAAACTCCCTGACAACTCCCAACCATTTAAGCGATTTTTTTTTTCAGGCTAACTTCACAAGTTCTTAGTGGGGGAAAAATAGAGCTTAACAGGAGGAGATGAATTGAGTCCTAATGTCAAACTCAAACTGTCTGATCAAAACTCTGTCACAACTCAGCTTTCCAGGAACTTGGACACCCTGAGTTAGATAAAAGTCCTGCTCTCCAATTTTCTTGCTTTGAAATACCTATACTCGCTCTTCCTACTCTTCCATTCTTCCCTTGGCATTCCTGTTAAATACAGAGATCAAAGTGAGTTCCAGCTGTAACACAGCACAGTTTTTCCTTAGGGCTTGTATTTATCTGCACACTGGTCAAGGAACCTGGTCTCTAGATGCAGGACACCTCTTAGTGCTCTAGTACTTTCTAGAGCTTGCTGCTACTTCACAGCATCACACAATGGTTCGGTTGGAACAGACATTAAAGATCATCTTGTCCAAGCCCCTGCCATGGACAGAGATACCTTCCATTAGACCAGGCTGCCCAAAACCCCATCCAAGCTGGTCTTGAACACTTCCAGCGATGAGGCACCCATAAGTTCTCTAGACAACCTGTTCCACTGTCTAATCATCATCATTCTTCCAAATACCTAATTGAAATCTACCCTCTTCCAGTTTAAAACCATTGCACCTCATTCTATCACTACACTCCCTGTTCATCTTTCCTGTTGACCCACTAAGTAACAAAAAGCTGCTATAAAATCTTCCAGGCTGAACAAAGCCAACATCCCCAGCTTGTCCTCAAAGGAGAGATGCTCCAGGCCTCTGGTCATTTTTGTGGCCTTCCTCTGGAGGCATTCCAACAGGTCCAGATCCTTCTGTGTTGTCAGCCTCAGAGCTGGATGAAGGTGGAGGCTCAGTAGAGTGGAGCAGAGGGGAAGAAGCACCTCCCTGACCTGCTGGCCATGCTGCTTTGGATGCAGTCCAGGACATACTTGGTGTTCTGGGGTATAAGCAGACATTGTTGGGTCATAATCCTTTTTTTCATCCACCAACAGCTTGCCAAGCCCCTCTCCTTAGAGCTGCTCTCAACCCACTGTTGCCCAGTCTGTATCTGCGCTTGGGATTGCCCTGCTTAGGTGCAGGACCTTGTGCTTGGCCTTGAATTTCATGAGGTTTGCACAGGCCCATCTCTCCAGCTGATCCTTATCCACTGAGTGGTCCAGCCACCAACTTCACTTCTCTCCATTTCAGAGACAAGGATGTTATGTGAGACACTAACAAATGCTTTGCACGAGTCCAGGTAGATTACATCAGTCACCCTTTCCTCATCTACCACCTCTGTAACACTGCCATAGAAGGCCACCAGATTTGTCGGTCACGATTTGCCCTTAGTGAAGCCATACTGGTTGTCACCAGTTATCTCTCTATTTTCCATGTGCTTCAGTTTCAATGAGAAACATCATAGTTTCCAAGAGAATCTGCTCCATGATGTTGCAAAGCACAAAGGTAAGAGGATCGTTGGATTTTTTGAAGGCATCGGGTGGACATGGCAGCAAACACTTGGTACTATGATGTGCTAATATTGCCTGGGTTTTCATTCATTTGAGCTCAACCAACAATTTTTTTCTTCCCCTTAAACCAGAAAACAGCTCCATCCTTCCTATTCTGAGTTAACACCCAAACTGTGATAAATTCCGAACTGCAGTCATCTGGGCAGCAATCCTAAGAAACAGAATCATTATCAACAGAGACATCATCAATGGCATTCAATGCTGATCCTAAAAAGGCTTTGCTGTGTGGGTCTTCCCAAGAGGCCTTACTATGTGACCTCTTTCTGCCAGCACAGACACGCTGGGTTAGATTTTAACAGGGACAGCAGAGAAATTCTCCAGTTTGTGTCACAACAGCACATAGGACATACAAGTGTAGCTCTACTCTACTTCCCTTCCATGAAGAGAACACACAGAAGTTGCCAGGACCACACAGATTGGGCACAGTCACCTCCACCCAGTGGCAAGGGCCTTTTTCAGTCTCTGCTCTGCTTTCAACTATTGCAACTAATTCAGGAAATTTACTGACAGACTGAACTCTTGCATTGGCACACACTGCCTGTAAAAAAACAACAAAAAAAAGAGCTATTCTCTGAAGTCCTACTAAACACAAGGGGCTGTGGAAAATATATTTTAAAGCAGACATGAGTACTGCTTGCTCTTGTTTTTAAGAGGAAAATTACCAAAAAAGAAATGTCAGCAAGATTCTTCTCTGTACCACCACCCACGAGTCTCCCACCCACCCTAGCTTTTTTATTTATGATTTTTTAAATTAAGGTAACATTGTATTTTTTGCCCACATGGTTCCCCCTCAAAGAAAACTCCACTTGGCAACTTGCAATCAGTTGAAATTTCTTCCTTCAATTTCTATTGCTTGATGCAAGACATCTTCACACTGTCAGGCAAGACTACTCTCCTGCCATGCCCACAGTCATCACCATGTACTCAAGCCCCAGCAAATCTGCCAGATAAGCTATCTCCAGCTGGTATCTTATGTACATTATATATAGGAAACATGGGGGAATATATAAATAGTTATTCCCTTCCCACTCCTATTTTAGGATTTCCTGAACTATACACTATTCTTATCCTCCTTAGATCAGCATTAACCTTGACAATCGTATTCCTGCATCATTATTTCACTCTTGTCTCTGGAAACCACTGGATTGATACTACTTTCTGGAGTTATTCTTGACATAGTCCAGGATATGGAACTGCAGCCCATTTACATATCAACTCTTAAACTGATGAGCACGTGTAACTTCTGTTAGAGTTAGTGCAAACAGCAGACTGTCACCCGGGCACTCTGCTCCAAACATCCACTTGCACTCTGCATCCCTCCTGTGAGCTTGAAAAAGGCTTTGTTAAATATTTGCATCCTGTGTTTCTGCTTGCAAAGTCATCTGTGCTCAGCACTTAGCACTGATACCAGCAAGATCTGTGATCCTGCTTTGGCTGTTCCCAAGTCTCAGCCTAACTGGTAACAAAGTCTGTTCTTCTCATGCAGAGGAGCTTTCACTTTTATGACTTTTTTCCCCATATACAGAGCAAAAAGATGAGGCTTTACATTCTTCCATACCCTGGCCATTCTGGATAGAATCAGCAACGCAAACAACCCATCCTTGGCAAAGATGAGAGTGTCCCAGTGCAGTCCAGGGCAGTTACTCCTCAAGGCAGGTAAACAAAGGAGGAAACACAGTCGACCCCTGAAGGTCTCTCTGCATCCATCACTGCTTTCCTTCACTGTCATATAACTTTCAAGGTCTGCCTTTGTATCTAGTGTTTCTAGATCCCAAGATCTCTGTAGGACATGCTACATCTCACCAGAGAGCACAGGAGCGGCTCCCATGACACCTTTCTGGATCTGCCAAAAAGGAAAGCTCCCTGATGCTGACTGTTCATTCATAATTAAGATAAATTATTAGTGCAGGTCGTAATAGTAATACTTTCAAAATTCTAAGTAACTCAAAATTATTCTAAGTTTAAAACATGAAACCATAATAAAGGTCTGTAGTTTTAAACTTGGTTTCTGGTTTTAGCTGCTATGCCTAAAAAAAAGGCTCATTTTCCTTGATTAGTAACTATAAAACATATAGATGTTTAGATTAAATATCCCATGCACTAAAGTTCAGTGTGCAAATTTCTTAAGGAAAATACAACACTATTCATTAAACTAAGAAGAAATGCAATAAACAATATATTTCTTCAAGTTTCAATTTTTCCCATTTTAGATGCAGATTTGGTTTTTATTAAAGTTGAAGTGGGGGGGTGTGTTTATTTCTTCTTTTGTTTTGATGTGATTTTTTTATTTGCTTAACTTTTACTGTCCTTACAGGAAAGTGGCTGTTAAGGGAACTTTCCTGCCTTACCATCCAGAAGCCACTGTCCATCACACTCACACCACCCCAGATTTTCACTGCTGGGACCAAAGTCCCTTCACAGTGGGCAGCTGTGCAAAGGGCCAGCAGCAGGCCACAGCCCCTTGCCTGTGGCTCCCACTGTGTCCCCCACCCAGAGCACAATCTGCACCTCCCACTGCATCTGCACATCCAGCTACCCAGGTGTCTACACCTCAACAAGAGAAGAAAGCAGGTTTAAAAGTGCATTTTAAATGGTTTCTGAAACAGTATTATCTATAATGAAAGAAAATAAGGAAATGTGACTGCTTCTACCAAAATAAAGAGATTATCTCACCATCCCTCATTTAGTTTTTCTTGAATCCCTCCCTGACACAAGCTATATATGACATTCTCAACCCCCAATCAGTCTCACAATCTCACAAGTTACCTGTCATGGAACTGCTTCTGCTGTAGAACTTCAATGACAAATATTCTCCCTACACCTGCAGAATAGGCTATTGCTCTCACAGGTTATCCTGGCACTGCAATGAACTCTTTTTCCAGACGATTAGGCCATTGATTTCCTGTGGTTTGAGCACTTTCATTTTCCTTTAAAGCCCTAGCCAAATCTGCACTAGCAAATATTTCTTAATTTAGATGCTATTAAATGGTTAGGGAAGGTTTAAATCTCAGCCTGATTTGTCATTATTTCAAATTCACCATTGAAGAGGTTTCTTTTCAGAGAATAGGTTTAATTGCATATCTATGATTATGATTATACACACAAAGAAATACAGAGATTGCACTGTTTAAATGCATTGATTCCAATATTTATCCAGTGATTCTTAAAACTATTCCTGGGCTTCGGGAAACATAGGGCATTTTTAAAATATGACAGGTACTTAGCTTCTGAAATATATTCCCAGTGAACACAGCCAACTGTAAGCCTTTAAACAGAGATCAAAGGTATTTTCTAAAGGAAATATTCCAATTCCCAAAGAGCACACACATCTCTTACAGTATCCCAATATAACACACACTTGTCCCTCTGTCCTCATTATAAGCATAAGGACTACTCTTCCCATGCTGTTATGGGTATGGACCTGAGACACCATGAGGATGGCAAAACCAGCAAGTGCAGGATCCTTCCCATTCTCCAAGCTCCCTCTGAGCAAGGGTAGAGCAGCTCTGCCTGAGCTGACTGATCGTTCACTAGGTAGGTCCGGGGTCACACTACACTCTTTCAGAGGTGTTTGTGGCATGACAGTGAGTCACAGCAACATTCAAGCTGTCCTGAGATCATCCCCAACACTTGACATAGGGCAGGAAGACAGAAGTGACCTTCCCAAGGAGTCTGCTGCACAGCTGGGAGTTGAACCAAGTGCCACCATGCTCCCAGTGAGCACCCACCTCCTCAGACAGCAAGACGTCCTCCCACAGACATTCCCTGAGGAAACTTTTAGAAGCAGCTGTGCAGGAGCAAGGTAGACAAGACAATCCACCAATGAAAGCAAAGGGAATTTTGGTGGTAACAACAACACTTTATATATCACTTAATTTCCTACCTCAACCAATGAGTAAATTACTTGAGGAGTTCTGAGTTTTCTGATACTGTACTAGATGCAAAATATTCACTTGTTGGGAGGGCAGGGGGGAGCCAATTTTTAAAGCTTTTCCACTTACTCTTTTAAGCTAGTGACTTAAAACAACTGCTACCTTAATTTTGTTGCTGTGGATACACCAAGACACATTTTCCTCCCAGGAAATCTCCAAGAGTAAATTACATCATACAAATTTTTCCATGGTACTTCCAAGGAGAAGACACATCTCTCCTATCCTTGCATTTTGCAGTAACTTTATTTTACCACAAACACATTCATAGTTTTAGGCAAGCTTTGATCTTTTGCTCTCCAAAACCAAAACACGCAATCCAAGCGAGTTTTCCATCTCGGACTGCAGCACTCCCTCTGCTCTGCTCTTCCATCTGGCCACCGAGTAGCTGGCTGCACCCCAGGCCCCCGTGCTGGCAGAGCAGCGCAGCATTGCAGCAAGCTGTCAGCCAGCCATTACAAACACCACCCCTGGCCAGGCCATGGCAGCCTCTCCTGGTCAGTGGAGAGCTGCTGGGCAGCAACTGCAGAGCGCTGGGCTTTGGCAACACAGGGAGCACTGGATGTGACCCACTCAGCAGGGGAAGTACAGCACAGGGCAGGTCTACCTGAGCCGGGACAGCAGCATTCACACTGTCCACAGAGGAACACTCTCAAACACACCACTATCAGAACCGGTGACAAGATGAGAGACTTATTAAAGAAAAGCTGCACAGAATACATTGAAAATCTGTGATCTACACAGGAGTCAAATTACCACCTTCAGAGAGGATCAGTTACAGTTTATTACCCACACTTACCTGCACAGTTTAGAAAGCATCCAAATCAATACCTAGGTACTAAGTTTCTATACCAAAGATATTAAAAAACAATACATATTGCTGGTACCCAAACATCTTCCCTCTGGAGAGGGGTTCAAGAAACAGGTTAAATGAGATCCTTACCATCACAAGGCCTCAGGAAAACCAAATGCACCTCATCAAAAATCAACATCGCTTTCTGTGTTTGCTTTAAGTTCTGCTGTAGAAATGTAGGCTGGCATAAACTACTGCAAATACATTGGAATATTTTACATTCTGTCAGGAGACCCTACCTGGGTTTAGAATCAACAACTTTAAATTATTTAATGGTTTTCAAAAGTTTTGTGCTGAATCAGTTGCAGCAATGCCACATTGCACCATATTAGTTAAAGAAACTTTGACAGTAGATGCAGTTCTTTACCTCCTGACCTGATCCCTATTACACAAGCAAAGCAGTTACCAACACAGCTCGAGTCTTCACTTCTCTGCCCCTCAGTTCTCACACATTATAGAAACTACACTTCAAGTTATTGATCCATCTTGCAACCAAGATCTGCCCTTCAAATCCATCCATCACAATACCTCTTTACTACAATTACCTCAGGAAATTTCTGGGGTTTTTTTGAGGCAGACTGGCCAGTACAGCATACAAGTAATTGCTTGCATATACTTCCAAAAATGGGGAGAAATAGGGGGAAAATGTATATATCATATATACATAAAAACATGCATTTAAAAAAAAAAAGCAAAGCTCTACACAAGTCTGTGATGAGGCAGAGAGCCGAAGGTGGAGCTTCAGAAATTCATAGAAGACAAAGTATCCACCCCCCAAGAAAGCAGAAATTTAAAGCATTTTGCTTTTGTTGTCCTTCTGTCTTGTGGTTTGCTACAATCACACACGAGCTGGCAAGGTAGATTAAATGTTACAGTTGAGATTAAATTCGCAGGGATAACAGCTGTTCCCTGGCCAATAGTAGTCTTACAGCATTATGGCTAACCAGCATATTTCTTGTTAGAATCACACCAGGCCCACAAGTCAATAACAATGACAATGTCTTATCTTTGCCTCTCCCCAGCAGCTTCTGCCATCTGCCTTTGCTCTTCTGACTCACCTTCAGCCTGGCACAGTCTAAAACTACTCTCTAGTTTATACTTCATGCATGCACGTTGTTATTCCCTTTGTACAGCTAGTGCTGCACTCAACGCTTGGCTGATGCCCCATCCATTGCTACACTAGAATGCACTGCTCTACTGAAAACATAAACTTAATTTGCAACTATAAGAAATGCTGCTGTTGATATCTACACTGAGACTACACTAAAGAAATATGCTTTGGGTGTATCAAAACCTTATATCACTTAAGATATAAGTAAACGCCTGCTATGAAGATAACATCCTCTCGCTTCTGATCTGCTTTAATATTAGGCAGTTCATGGGAGGATAAAGCAGAAGGATGACACCTCACAGCTGGATGGGAACAAAAGCCAAAAGTCAGCCACAGGAAGTCAAGCAAATTTTGGACCTGTCTGGAAGTAATTCCTCATTACAGGACAGGTTGTGAAGTATTAAATGATCCAAGTTGCTCAAGTTCTACAGAGCAGGAGAGACGCTTAATAAACAACACCCAAACTTAGAAATACAGGTTTTTTTCTTGTAACTGGTCCATGCTTTCCGTGATATGCCAATAGTGTAATATTCCCAACACTAAGCCAGGTACAGGATTTCACCTCCAATGGACAGAAATCCAACCAGCAGTTTTACATCACCTCCTTTCCAGACAATCTCCCAACGTAGGCGATGCGTATCAACTCATATGGAAGTCCCCCCAGTTCCATGAAGCAAGGTCAGTTGATACTGATTAATGATCTGGCTCGACATATCCAAGGAACTGACACACACATTAGTTATCCTAAACAGCAGGATATTACAGTAAATTATGACAGCTGCTGTGTGTAGCTTTTCAAACCTATTTTCTATGCCTTCAAATACAGCTAGCATTGGAGGTGTCCTTTACAGAAAAAGAAAAACCATCTACAGATCAGCACTCTGTACAGAGTCCAGGAGACTGTAAGTGTTACTTGCCAGCATTTACAAAGCAGTGACGCACACAGAGTAAAGCCTTTGCTAAACACCAATCCACATGGAGTGCCTTCAGTAAAAGTAGACACAAAAAACACTCTCCTTATTTTCCCCAAAGTAAAGCCTGGCATCCTCCCTGCCTCCTCTGTGAACCTCTCAGCTCTCCTTTCTGCCTTTATAATGTTTATAATTTCTCTTACTTTTAAAAAGCATGCGCCTAAAGGCACAGCTTGAATTCCTGAGGGAAACAAATGTTTTACTGCACCTAAAATCTCTCAGAATCTAAATTTTTTAAGATATTTTGCTATGCCCCTCAATACAAATATGTCTTCACAGATCTCAAAAATGTCATTCCATCTAGCTGCTTCTTCCAGTCTCTCCCATATCCATGCTGCTGTACTTACCACTGAAGAGTTAGCAGAAGGCAGCAGACAGGACAGGATAGCTTGGGCCCGTTCACCTCCTGTGCATTTACACAATGTGTATTGTTCCTGCCTCAAAGACATCACAATTTAAACAGTTGAGGCTGGGAGAAAAAAAAAACCTGTTTACCTCATTTATAGGTTTTCAGGAGACTAGAACCTTACTCATGATCACAGAAATTTATGGCAGAAGAACCGAACTCATACATTTCAATTCATTAGTATGACTTCAGTAACATCTTTCCTTTCAAGCGCAGTGTGTCCAGTCATTTCTCACCATGTGAGGTCAAGAAGGACTTTAGCTGCAGACAGAGATTTTTCTCTTATTCTCCTTGACCTGCGGAGAAGTGATGATGTTTTCCTGGATTTCATCACTTGAATGCACAAATATGAACAGTTACAGCAAAACAATGTTAATGCAACAAACAAGGTATGTCCTACTCATACCTGTGGTAACAGCTCTCTTGGGTACTCTAAGACACAGCCTCACAAAAACATCCCAGACTCCTTTCTCTGTTTGCCTTTTGAATTACTGGATTTTAATATATACCAATACGTGGAAATTGAGGCACATGTAAGAACGAGAAATAGTGAAAAAAATTCCTTCAGACCCATTCCTCTTGGAAACTCCTTCAGTTGTGTCTGCAAGATAGAATAAACTGACAGTCTAAAGGTTCAGCAGAAAAGAAAACACCAGCCAACCAGGGAGACAGGGTGGGCAGGTGGGAAAAGTACACAGCAAAACAAGCTGAGAAAGCCCTGCTTTTATCCCCCTCATGGAGGCTACCTGAAGGGAGCCCAAGGCTGATGACTTTTTGAGAAGAAGCAAGCAACGAAAAAATAGGAGACTGAAGAACACTGCCACCTTTTTATCATGCTGATGGAACGCAGCAGGAAGCTGGTCTCGTAGCTCAGGACAGCTCTTCTTATCCTGTGCTCTCATAGCTTGAAAACAACTTCACAAGACTTTTGCAGTGGTTCGTGCCACACATCCTAACCCCTTCTGTGAGAGCACCAGACACTAAAGGCATAAATCCTATGCTACAGAGCTATGGCTCAAGGCAGCATGCTGCAAGGGAGAGGAAGTGATTCTAATTACAGCTCTGGTTCCTTTGCTCCTGCCTTCAAGAAAAGACAGATTTAAGGAATCTGCTTAACCAGTAATGCCATTGCCATGGTAGTGAAAAGCTACCCCATTTCATATTCTGGACTAGCCAGGCAGTGTAGTACATTCTTCATCTCCATACCCAAGAGCCTCTCAGCAACTCTAGCTGGCCATTATTACATGTAAACCCATAGAGAGAACATGTCAGCCAGTTTTGAAATGGGAATGAAGTTAGCAGATGATCAAACTAGAGAACAACTTCTGTAACCTCTAAGTAAGCACCTATAAGACAGTGTAAAAACCATAATGCACTGCTTCACAGTATTTTCCTTTTCAGAGCCTTTGTCAGAGTAACAATCCTCTTATGCACACCCCGAGTCACCAATTGGAGACACTTCACTCACTTCTACCCTCATGTTAACAACTCCAGTTTCGAAGTCAGAGCAGAGAGAGAATATCAAAAACATTCAACAAGCTCCTCTCATCTCTCACTTGCTAAACAGAATTATATTTACATTGTTTAGCAGCAGCATCAGGGAATTAATACAAAAGGAATCATTTTTTGGCCAATCGATCAAGTACTGAGGATATTTCTTGAGCAAACACTTCCACTGCCCTATCAGGTGCACCCATCTAACCACTGTGCCAAGTAAAGGCACACAGGAGTCTTTTCTCCTCGATAAGAACCATCACAGGAATGAAGCAAAAGGATTGCAAAGGATATGAGAAATAGCCCCTGCTGAAAACCATCAATATGTTTAAATAAAGATACTATCTTAGAAAGAGCAAATAAACGGCAGTATTTTCCTTCAGATAAAAGATAAGCAGTGTTTAAACAAGGTAGTCATTTTGCACTGATGGAATCAGTCCAGCTACTGAAAAATAGTATTTTACTGAAAAAGCTTTCCAGTTTATAGCCATTGGTATTATTATCCCAGAGTGAGAATGCTGGAAACTGGTATAGTTTGTGGTACTACAAGAGAGAGTTAGAGTAGTACATTTACAATACACTGATGCAAATGTTATAGTCTGTTCAGTACAGTATCCACCCTCCCCCTCTATCATAGATGTAATCACCCTCACGTATTGTGGGATAGTCCCATTGCCAGGCAAGGGAATGCTGAACAACTTGGATGTGAGGAGCTGCATTCCACAAAACCCAGCCATTGGGGAAGAAAAGAAAGCATGCTTTTCCCTCTGGTCCCCACTTCTTTTTTAAGGGGCATGCAACTTCTGTGGATCTTGCTACTGGGCACATTTTGTAGAGCAGAAATTCCATTATAGATTTATCTTTTTCTTCTGCTAACACTTCCTTTGTAAAATCAGCAAGTAAAACTTCTGTAAGGTCAAAATTGGCTTTTCACCCTCCAGAGACCCAACTGGTCTTTTCAAGTAGTTTAATAGTCTTTATCTCTTGAAAACATTTCAGTTGTGTGGGTGACTCCTCTGATTGCCCTTGCATTATAAATATATCTGCAAGCCCTGCTGACAGCATGAGGCACACATTATACAGCACAGCCACCAAGTGACACTTTTCTGTTGAATACACAGAATTATAGGAGCACATGCCAAGGATAATATCTATCCTCTAATGCTTACAAACGCTAACGAGACTTCGAGCCAGCCTGCAAAGGGGCCAGGCTGGTTCTGTGACAATATCCATGCAGCTTTAGCCTTACTCCTCTGTGAGGTGCATTACAGACCATTTTCCAAGACCAACATTCCGTTCCTAACCATTCCATGATTCTACACCTTACACGGAAGCATGACTTCATTCAGCCACAATGAGTCTTTCACACTCCACTCTCCACAGATTTTTGCACTGGTCAGATCACAGAATCACAGAATTTCTAGGTTAGAAGAGACCTTCAAGATCATCAAGTCCAACCCATGCTCTAACACCTCAACTAGATCATGGCACCAAGTGCCACATGCAGTCTTTTTTTAAACATATCCAGGGATGGTGACTCCACCACCTCCCTGGGCAGGCCATTCCAGTACTTTATCACTCTTTCCACGAAAATCTTTTTCCTAATATCCAACCTATATTTCCCTTGGTGCAGTTTGAGACTGTGCTCTCATTCTGTCCACTGTTGCCCGGAGAAAGAGACCAACCCCCACCTGTCTACAGCCACCCTTCAGGAAGTTGTAGAGACTGATAAGGTCACCTGTGAATCTCCTTTTTCCCAGGCTAAACAACCCCAGTTCCCTCAGTCGTTCCTCACAGGGTTTGTGTTCCAAGCCACTCTCCAGCCTCATTGCCCTCCTCTGGACACGCTCAAGCGTCTCAATGTTCTTCCTAAACTGAGGGGACAGAACTGGACACAGCACTCAAGGTGTGGCCTCACCAGTGCCCAGTACATACAGAGCTATTAAAGTGTGAGTGGGTCCTGCTATCACTCCTTGGCTCTCCAGAAGACCAATCTCCATAAGGGCAAGAACCATGGAGCCTCGCTTGGTGTGATCCTGCCGGCTGTGTGCTGTTGGGGTTGCAATTGGTTCCTGTTGTTCTTCCACCCTCAGCAGCCGCACAACAGAAGGGTCCTCTGAGAGATTGCTCGCTGAGCCTCCCTTCCTGAACCCAGGTGAGCTCCCCTTCTGCCAAAACCCTCCAGTTTATATCCTGAGCGTGACATTCTATGGTGTGGAATATCCCTTTGGTCAGTTCAGGTCACCTGTTCCAGCTGTGCTCCCTCATAGCTTCTCTTGCAAACCTCCTCACCCACGCAAAGGAAAAAAAGTCCTTGACTTAGGATAAACAGGACTGAGCAAAAAACCAAAACATCCCTGTGTGTTACCAATACCATTCTCATTCCAAATCCACAACACAGCACTGTAACAGCTACTGAGAAGAAATTAACTCTACCCTAGCTGAAACCAGGACAGCAATAAACATACTAAAGGTAGGTTAAAATTCTCCAGCCAACATATGCAGGAAAAATAGTTTTTACTAAGCATCATCAGTTATGCAAAGGTGCAAAGAAGATATTTCCAATGAAGATTTTTCCGCAATTAGGTCCAATATCTCAGCTCAGAATTATAGAAAATTCCTAACCACATCACATGCACATCAGGGACAGGATTTTGTGATCCAAGCAAACAATTTTTAAGAGACCTACAGACAAGGAGCAGTACAAAATACTTTTGTAGATTACATCCTGCTGCAGTCATTGTGCATGAAGTGCTCTGATTATATTACAAGGAAATATTTGTCCCTGCTGAAGATATTTTACTTGGTGTGGCTCTCATTTCCCCCTACACACCTTAACAGAGCCTGAAAAATACAAACCAGATTCTTGCAAGCTTATTTGGATGTTGAGTATTTCAAGGTCTAGGTACCTCAAAACCTTAAATACAGCAAAACAAAGTTGAATGCTATCATCTCACTTCACTTTGCTGACTGCAGAAAAACATCCTAGAAACCCATTTCCTCACACAGCTAATTCATCTTCCCTGTGTGGGAAGAAACCCGTTTCCTCAGAGAACAGAACAGTGTGCCAGAGACAGCCACTGATGTACTGGCTTTTAATGCTGATTTCACATATCTTGTTGGACTGAAGCCATGACAGAGGTATTTGTTATTCCTTCCCCCCCCAAGCTTGTACTGAAACACAAACAAACAAGGTCTTCACCATAAGACCAATAAAAAGCAGTTTCCTTAAAAGCTTATTTCCTTAAAGCAACATTAAGTATCTCTACTTAATGCTTATTTTTAGAATGGAAACCTAGTTTTAAATTTCTGAGGATTTTTTAAAAGGAATCCTATTACAACCTAATTCTTCCATATTCTATTTAGGACATTCAAGTACACCAGAGAACAATGTCCGCCCCAAATTTCAGTGATAGAAGGTTCTTTTTAAAGTTGCACACATAATGCAGCTTTGACTTTTGAGGTTAACTTAAGCCTCACAAATATAGCAGGGTGTCAAATACTGCTTTCATTAAGTACCAAATTGTGAATGCCCTTATTTGCATTTTCCCCAAATGTCAATACTTCACTTGAAAAACAGAGTTGAAAAGTCAGCATAGTTTGTTTCTCTTTCCTGCTCTACAGCTACAAACAAGATGGGAAAGTCAGAAACCTACTTGTTCTATAAACCAAAATGTCATAGGACCTGTCTTTTCTTTAAAATAGTGCCTAGCTGCATCTTTTAGTGTTAAAATACTTTTTGTAAGTCTAAGCTCTCACTGACCAAGACCAGGCACCTAAGGAATGACTCTGTTTAAAAACTAGATAATGTTACACACAGGATACAATATGACAAATCCATCTTACTCCCAGCCCCTTTTGCTTAAGCAGCATTCAAAATAGTAAAGGTGGGGGAAGGGAGAAGGCCACAAGGAAAATTAATTAAAGTGAAACAAAAATTAAAGTACTGAATGGGTGTCATTTCAGTCTCTATTCAAATGTATACAAATCAGTAATCAATTCAGCTGTAGCAACCAATGACAAAGCTACTTGAAAATGGCATACAACAAAAGATTTAAAGGGGCTGCTGAAGTTTTTTATTTGTCACCAGAGATCACAGCCATCATCAGGGTTCTGTGTTTCTGGCTTGAATCATTGTCCTCAGTTTCAAACAACAGCCACATGTTTCACATTAAAATGAAGGACAACCAAGTGTCCTTGAAGGATCAGACATGGTTTTCTTCTGAAAATCATGCACTCATCCCATGGTTGCATAACCAGGAACGAATGGACCTCCTGCATCCTCGTGATTTCCCTGTTGCTGTTAACATCTGACACCATTCCTGTGCTGGACACCAAGACATGAGGAAACAAAAGCAACACCTCAAAGTAATGGGGAGCAAATGACACCTCCACGTCTCCAAGGCTGGCAAATGCAGAGGATTATGATAGGTGAGCTGGCTGCTAGCCTGCCAGCACTTCGGCTTTGTCAGCCACCAGCGATTTGGCAACCTCTGTTTGTTACCGCAGACCTCCACCGGTTAGGGAGTGTTGTTGAGCTATTGAGAAACATTTAATGAGAACCACATGTTTCCCCAGTGCTCTGGGATGTAACCTAGCACAAGAGAAAAACAAGAAAGTCCAACAGATAGCTTTTAAGACAATACAAGCATTTTGGCTTTTATGTGTGCCTTGCAGTAAAACATGCAGTGACCCATCTGCCAGCTCTGGAGAGCCTGTGTCATCAGTGTGACTGATCACACTGCCAATAGTAAAACTGTCACCCCTGCTGGGATGAAACACTCCCATCTTAGCTACAGCCCTGATCTGCAGCTGCATTGGGATACACAAATCTCTCTCTGGTGTTGCACATGGTGGAATTTCTGAGCATACGATGAACATGTTATGCAGTTGCATCTAAAGACTTCTCATCAACATGAAGATAGGCAGCATACGAGGAATGCTATCAGAGGGCATCTTTTTCAAAATGTATTTGGAGACTTAAAAAGTTACACTGATTTAAGAGTTTTCAAATCAGGCACAAAAAAAAATTACATTCGAAGAAAGCAAGCACCCTACACCTTAGTTCACAGAGCAAATTAGGAGCAGAGCTAAAAGACTGCTCAGCATCACAAACCCCTGTTCTCACTGCTACAGCTGCAGCAGTTAGGCAAAAATTATAACACAGCCATATGTATTTACAGCATTACACAATAAACCAACATAAAAATCAACACTAGGTTATACTGTGGGAAGTGCCATCCAGATGGCAGGCAGATCTCGAGTTATTACTGCAGGCAGTCGAAAAGAAGATCCTGGATGGAGGGACACTGCACTGGCAGGCAGATGAACCAGAACAGCAGCTCTCAATCAGCAAGACCTGCCTCTTCAGCAAGGTGCCAGTGTCATAGAAATGAGATATTGGTGACAGCCTGCAGCATCCCAGTCATACTCCTGGCACCAGGATCTGAAGTCAAGGCACCTCTGTAGAATAATTTAATGTAGAAGGGAAGAAGATTCCACCAAGGTGAGGAGGGGAGAAAGGGAAAAAAAATTTTAAAAACAAACAAAATCAAAACAAAAATCACCCTTTTTCACCAGAAGGGCTACAGAAAAACAGGAAACACTGAGCAGAAGAGTCTGAACCGTTCTCTATGCAGAGTGAACTCCAAGATAAAGAAATACCTTTGTGTATGCAGAGCAATGTGCTTATCTATATCTCAGAAACAGAAATAGCTACAAGCTACCTGATATTATGCGGAAATCAGATGAGACTTTACTGAAAAACCATGTCACCCTAAAGTACAAATACCCACTCAAAATCAACAGCTCTGAGTTGGCTCAATATTCCCATAGCGTCTCTCCCACCCCTTCACTACCTGCATTTACTGCCCCTTGCAATCAGATGACACTTTTCCAGCCTGGCTCCTCACCACAATGTACAAGAGTCACCTGCCTCCACAGTTAAGGGCAGCACAGCTTCCAGAACCTTGCTGAGACAACACAAGCCTAAGTGGCACAGACTCCTTTCAGTGCCAGGATTTTATCCTGCCTAGCACAATTCAGGAACAAGTGCAGCGGTCCCACACGGGTCCCCTTCCAGGGCCTCACGCAAAGTTCAGCAGCGCCAGGGGTCAGTGGAAAGTTCCAGGTGGTTCAGACACTTTCATCTTTCTTCTCCAAAGCTGTCAAAATAAACTGTCACCAATTCTCAGAAAGTCTCAGAGCCAGATGCTACAGATAAAAAACACTACGCAATAACAGAAATGGAGAAATGAGATAATGTCTCAGAGAGACATAGAGAGCATGAGAAGTAAAAAAGGCTAGAGCATCACTGAATTCTGCCTCCAAAGGTCTCTCTTTTAATCATCTAGTCCATGTCCCGGACAAGGAATACATTACTTTTTACTGCTAACTGGTGAGGGTAATATCATTTTCTATAAGGAGTACCCCTAAGACATGATGGAGCAAATGTCAGGAACAAAGTAAGTGGTGTGTGGTACAAATTTCAGAGACAGTTATTCTCCAGCAATCATTTTAACATTTGCAAGGTTTTATTGAATTGGGTTAATAGTGATTTTATTACATAACCAGAGCCCTACAAATTGCAAAAACAATCACTGGGAATAAATAGCAACTGGTTCTCAAAGCTTAATTGGCAGATCAGCTTTCTCAAGGAGATTTTTCCATACCCTGCTTCTATTTGACACTGAAGTCCTTAGAATTTTCACCTTAAAAATAAAATCCATATTGCATTCTAGAAGTTGAAATCCTTTACCCTATTTACTAAACCAGTAAATTCGCTAAAATTTCCTCCATGATCCTTAGTGACATCATTCTCATACTCATTTACCAAAGGCAAACAAAAAACCCCCCCTTTATTTGTCAATAAGAAAACTGGAGAGAGCTTCTAACATGAGAGGCAGCTTCCTTAAAGCAATGGATCAGTTCCCAGCTATCACACCAAACCTCATTATACTCACTGCTTGGCAAGCAGTATTTCTTGCATATTTACTCTGGCAATCTCTTCCAAAGCTTCCTGCAGCTAATGGGTTTCGAAATCAGGTTCTAAAAGGGAGATGGGTCTTAAAATGAGTAGCCCAAATGTAAGTTACTCAAACCAAACACATTGAAGGAATTAAATCCATCAACTTTTTTGTTCTGCCTCAAACTTAAGAGCTCTTGCTCTCCACCCCTGAGCTATCATCACAACAGGACTAATTCCAGCTCTAAACAATGGAGAAACATTTCTGAGGAATTTCAGTGTGCCTGCTAGATTTCAAAATTAGTGCACTATTTTTGCACTGCCATTTTGCACTATATAGCTCTGCCATTCATCTCCACTGTTAAGTTACTCAGCAGGCAAGAAACAGATACCAACGCTAAGGTAATTCCTCCCTTTAATATACAGGTCTGGTTACTATCATAGGTCTTCCACTGGCAGAAGAAAGTGAGGCTATGATTGTGTGTGAGCTGTGTAGTGCTATAAATCAGAGCAGGCATATTTTAACAGTCAAGGAACCTCTTTATATAAACTTTGTTCAAGGAAGGGATTTTCTCCAAGAGTGAGAGCAGAACACCCTCTTTACAACAGGACAGATGTCAATTACAAAATCCACAAGCCCCCTGTGTCTGAAACAATCATTCAGAGAACATCCTACACCTGCACTATTGAGGGTCAGATTTAAGACTGGGACCCATTTGCATTTACAAAGTTACAGTGAGCATGCAAGTCTCCCAGCTGCAATAAATACAGCTACAGAAATACAGACGGAAGGCAGAGACTCCAGACCTTGTTCAAGGCCTGAATGCTGAACAACAGGCTCGAAGGATTTGCAAATTTATTGAGGAGATTAAAGGCACACAGACATTTAAAGGAATTTTGAAAAGCACCTAAGCAAGTTAAAAGCTTTGAAAATTTTACTAAGCATCTGTTCATATCTTTGGAAACTTAAATACATTTGAAATCCAACCCTGAGAGCATATTAAAGGCAAATTCAATCTGAAGAACTTAACAAGCATATTAGACTTCATAGCCTCCAAAAACTATGTTTATTTACACTTGCCTTAGTTGAAGAAAGCTTTTAAGAAGTCTCTGTTCTAGACTCCCTAGCATGAGAAAACAAAGAATTGTTCATGTGAATGAGTGATGAATGTAAGAACAAGAAAAGCCAGGTCAGTCTAGGGGACAGCATCCTTGCTGCTGGGGTTCAGAAGAAATGCAGTGAAGCAATGTGACCTGGACAGTCATCTCCCCACTCTGAGCCATAGTGTTCTCACATTTTTCAGCCCGCTAAACTTACATGCTTTTTTGGATCAGAGAATTTCTATTACTGTATACCCATACAGGGGCTAGTCCACAGCCTTCATGTTCCCTAGCAATGCCTCTAAACACTCTGCTACAACCTGATTCTTAGATGAATCCATCAGCTCTAGAACCATTTTCTAGACCATGGGAACTGGTTGACTACATAATGTTGGAACAACCTGAACCTACCACTGGATAGAGTTTTTCAATATATGTCTGTACATATATAACACCAGTGTTCATAATAAATGGTCCTTAAATACCTAAAACATATGTAAACATGTTTTAATATGCCTTTATAAATAGATATAGAGACATAGAAAAATGCAAGCACCAGGCTCTTGGGTATGTAAATGGCATTTTATAAAGGTCATCTTTTCATGCAGAAAGAAAGACTGATGAAGGTTAATTAAATTAAATTCTACATTTATCCAAACTCTCCAAAGCAAGCACTTTAATAGCATCCTTAAATAACAGCCAGCAGTTTTAAAATATCTTTGAGAACATGATGATCAGATAAGTCTTGGAGCAAGGCAGAAATAATCAACTGCACTGTACATGTTGTGTTTCTCTGTTCATTTAGAGAAGTTTGCAGAGGGGTGGGGGAAGGGGTTAGTTGTTGTGTTGGGAATTACTAATTTTAAAAAAAAACGTAAGGAGTAGTTTACTACTTCTGAGCTTCTGCTGTTCTCATTCCGAAATTTGTGTGTAACAATAACCATCATAATTTAGCCTGTACAGGCCTTCAGACAGCAATGACAGCCTTTCAGTCAGGACCTCGATGCTGGTGCACGTTAGCACAAAACTCAGCAGAAGAAATCCTGTAGCAATGAAACAGCCAAAATTCCATCAAAGGCCAAAGTAATTTCAACTGCTACATTCCTGGGTGCTTGCTGTGAGCATGCAACAAAACAGCAGCAGGGTGAAGCATGTGAGAGCTTACTGAATTCAAGACAATGCATATCACATGCATCCCAACTGGATTAGGGTGCTCTACGTGCCTATTCAGGCCCCATGGCTGTTGCACACTCTGCACAGGAAAGAAATCCTGTGATGGCATCTGCATCCACCAGGCAGGCAGCAGGAAGACCAGCTCCCAGGGTAGTAAGGACACAGGGTTATACAGTTCCCAGTGGAAAAGGCCAGAGGACAATGCCACTGCCCTCATGCCCCATAAATCACACACTACAAGCTGACATGAGTCAGCTGTAATTTTCAGTCAAACTTTGTTACAAGGCAGTAATTCTCATGCAGTTGCTATCTCCACATCTGTAAACTGACACAAGGAGACAGTGCCCTGCACTTGCACCAGGACAAAAAGAGAATCTACAAACATGGCTTTCCAACCTTGCAATTTAAGCACATCGTTCACAGAAAGAGAACAAAAGTAAGGTAATAGCCCTGAGCAAAGGACAACTATCACAGAAGAGAATTCATCATTCTGCAGGAAATTACGTTTTAAATGTCTTTTCTCTTGACAAACCTGACAGATAACCTACAAAGGACCACCTGCTTCAGGTGTGTCTCCAACCACAATGTCAGGTCAACATGTAGAGAAGCAGTGGCTGAGAAGGCTACTGAGCCAGGAGAATGACACACCCTTTGCACAATTTCTTATGAATAGGATACAACAGGGTCTGGTTTCATAACCAACTTCTGCAGAGTCAATGGAACAGTCATATAGTTTTACCACCTAGAGAAACCCTGGTAACAAATTGTGTTCTCAAATACCCAGCTGTTCCCATATAATAAACATACACAAAAAGCCCATCAGGGTACACAGAGCTCAGAGCATTTATATTGTTACAGCAGCACTGTTAAAAATAAGACTACTTATAAATAACGATTCTGTACCACAGATTTCATTAGCAGCAGACATACTGCTAGAATCAGATATCTACTGTCCAGACCAATTAAAGCCATTAAAACCTCTGTTTCTGCAAAGAGAAGCTGCATAACCTCTGAGAGGCACAGCACACCCTGTGCACAGATCCAGTAGGGCAGATCCTAGTGTATGAATTATTAGGGGGTTACTAATTTCATTAGGAATTTGCCAGTTTACACCAACATGGCAGCAGGGGAAGTCTCTCATTTCCCATGGTGCCGCAAACGCTTCCATTCTCCCATTAGCTCTCCTCATTCAATTACATCCCTCAGCATGGTGAAGGAATTCACTGTGATTCGTTGAACTGTGTGTAGCCAAGACACCAACATCTCCTCCTATTCTCAACAGGAAACAGCCAAATCCAAAATTTGCTCCCTTCCTCAAATGCCACAACAAGAAAGGGAGTGGATCAGCGATAATTTATCTCCCAACATACCATGTGTACTCATACAAATCTTCACTGATACCTTGTGATTTACAGGGAGTGGAAGAAGATGATTTCTCATGCTAGTTCATCAGATCAGGACACAGACAGGCAGCCCCTGTGCTCTGCCCAGCTCACTCTTCAGCTGTGGGTCAGTATGCCTGAGCAAACTACAGAACTTTGTTATCAGGCATTGATTCCTTAAAGTATAGACACTTCCTGAAAGTATCAATATAACTATATAAAGGCAGTATGAACATATATATTTTTATAAAAATACTTTTTTAGAAGATGAAAATATAGTCTCATTTAAGAAGAGCCTGCATTAGTTCATTAGCTGCAGCTGCATTTCATGTAATTTTGTAAAGGTTTACTTTTATTTAAAAGAAATAAAGAGTATCTGTAAAGAAATAAAAATCCTCCTCTGGTATTTCCTACTACACACTTCTCAGTAATAAAATACAACAGATATACTCATACATTTACATTTCTATTACCTTTCACATCCTTGTGGGATGGCCCATTTGCCAGTCACCTTACTTGTCTGGAAAAGTTAACCTCAGACTTTCCTCTACTGAAGAAAGAAAATTATCTTGGAGTATCCTTGTCAGAAGCTAAGGATGAGAATTCCTCTTATTCCCCTTGTGCTTGTCCTCTTGGAAACTCTTTACAGAGATGTACAAAAACTGCATAATCTCTCCAAGCTTCAAGCAAACAATATTTTCACCAAAATAAGGTGGTGAAAGAAGACCTGACTAACGCAAAGCTATTGATGCATTTAGGTTAAATTTGTCAGGTTTGTTCGCTTAGAAAAGAAAACAATCCCTGGGCAACAGACCCTCCCTCTCTATCCCTGTTGTGCCTCATTGTTTGATTCTTAAGAGTCCCAAAAAGAGGGATGAAGCTGATTCTTATCCCACAGCCAAAAGGGTCATAACACCTAAGTCAAATCTTTTCCAGATCAACACAGAGCAGGCATCTGAGCCACAATTTAGAAGAGCACATTAACAAGTGGGCAGTTTGGAGCAACGTTCACAATTGCTCCCAGAGAAAATGAGCTATTTGGCATAAACAACTCTTATACTTGGCAGCCAGAGGAAACAGGGGAAAAAAAAATCCAACGTGAACTCATAGCCAGTCATCAGAATGTTCATTTCAAGGTAAGAACCCATGTTGAAATCTTTGCCATAGATGACCACTCTGATGTGGAGGCAGATGTCATTTATGCAGCTCTAGTCATGCTCCCATTAGAATTTAAATTGAATTTCCGTTGCCAGATCCTCACATACAAAAACAAAGAATTGAAGCACACTCATTTGAGCCAACAGGGCAATATAAACACTTAACAAAAAATTTGCAGTTATCTGCTTGGCTAAACCAGGAGTGTCTGTCTTCTCTGGAGCTCTGGGTGTTTACACCACTTAAACAACTGACCTCTCATTTTCATCTTGGGTCAAAAAAATCCTCTTAAATATGTCAACTGGAATAAAGCCACATCAGTTCTAGACACAGAAGAGAAAACAACATAATCCCTGATGTTTATAACATACACTTCCATACTTCTCTACTGCTTATTGGGAATGCTAGTATTACTCCCCCGCGTGCCCTGCTTCCCCAATAGCAAATGCTTCCCAATGAGTTGCAAGGAGACAATTTGATCTGAGAGGGATTGCCAACCACTGGCATTTGGCATAACATCAGTTCGCTTGTTTGTTGTTAATAAGACACATACAGAGGAAAAAGGGAACAAACTGTACAAAGCTGGATGTTAAATCATGTGACTTTACATGGGAGGTTCACACAACTCCTTTAAATGTACAATTATAGGGAAATCCCAGAAACGAGAACTTCAACCAAAGTCCTCATCTTTTTCAAGTATATCTGTCCTTAATATAAAAAGCAATGTTTCCTTCCTTATTACATATTCAAAGACATCAGTAAAACTCAGTATCTATCACAGTACTCCAATTAAACTTCAAATCAGTAAGAGAGATTTAATTCTCCCTTTAAACACACACGTATAATCACTCTTCTTTCTATACACAAATGAATCCATTGTGGTGTTTTAGAGAGGTTTTTTGTTTCCTGACATTTTTAGTGGGATTTTTAAATGTATTTCTAAGAGTTACACCATTACTGGAAAAACAGTATGATTGTGAAGTGCAGAAAAGCTAGGAAATTGTAATGGGGTGAGAAGAAGTGGGCACACCATAGACAGTGGCCATAGATAGTGGGAGCGCAGAAAATGTTATGCAGCCAAACTTGCTTTAATTGTATGAAGAGAAAAAAAATATAAAAGAAAACAATAGACTAGCTCTAAAAATGTTTTCAAATATCAGAAAGGTAGCCTTTAAGCACTAATGAGTTCGAACTCTCCCAAAGACATGAGTCCTTGGGGGCAGAGTCTCAATACACCACCTTTATTTTTGACAGTATCTTGTTAAGGTCATAGCCTGACATTGTGCTTGCTGTAGTATGGTTTCCAAACTTTTAATTTCCACCCCACATTTAGTTATGAAATTGCATCTGATATTTTGCAATTCTGCTTATTAATTTTTTTTTTGTTAATATTCTCATCTGGCTAATATCAGGGTACAAAAGACAGAAAACTAATAAAGCATGAATCTTGTTCTCAAGTTAAGAATAACCTAGAAAATACACTACACAGATATCTAGTTCATCTTCTCAATTAATACTTTTTAAATTGTAATAATAGCCTTGATACCACTGCTCAATGCTGAGCCTTCACTGGCAAAGAAGATGTATGTGGTGATTGTTGCAGAGGAAGTAAGAAGGAAGATTTCGAAGCATTGGGTATTTTAATGCATGTCTAGACTATAAGGCTTTGAAAGCATAACATTTTTCTTAGGAATAAGGCTATTCATATGGTAAATATTAATTGGAGGAAGGAAAATAACCCCTGAAAAACCTCGCCCAGTGCAATCATACATCCTCCTCCCACCTGTCTTTCTCATCCTAAAGAAAAAATAATCTACACGCTAGCACCACAAGCCACAAGTGGAAGTTTTCTAAATGTACCCGAAATACCAAGTGTTCCACTTCCTGAAAAAGCAATCTATCAAAGCAGCTTCCACACAAGGGTCACACAAGCAGGACTCTCATATTCTCAGTTCTATTCAGGGCTCAGCTATCGACTCACCTTGACCCTGGGAAAGTCACCTAGAACAAATGAGCAAAATGCTCTGTGACAGCTCACAGCACAGATTGTGAAGGCCCTGGAAGAATCAATTTTCAGAAATTTGTATGGGCAAAAGCACCTAGAAAACGAGGCCAAAAGAAAGCACAGCAGCAGTACTGTCATGTGTGCCAATTCTGACTGCAGAAAGAGCACAAGCCCATTAAGAAAGGTCTTCAGCTCTCCTACGCCATCACCACCCATGTGCCTCCAGATGTCAGTTTATCTCTACTTCTACTAACTTTGTAAAAATATATCAAAAGCAAGAGGGGCTGGAGGTCTCTTGCCACAAGTGCATTTAATAAATGAATCCATAATGGAGTATAAATTGGAGATCAGTATTATGTACACAGTTACTAACAGTATAAGTTCTAGAAAAGCACACGTGCATCTCTGCCATTTTTCCACCACCCACACAGCACTTCTGGACCCAAAACACAGTAAAACACACACAGTTGTCCCTGCTCCCAGCGGGCACCAGGAAAGCTTTGCACAGTAGTGGGGGTAGTATAGACAGACTTTCTCAATAAGACACCCAGCACACACCCTGAAGAAAAACTAGCTGCTCAACAGTCAGAAACTTCTACCCCAACACCACCTCCTTCCTTCCATAATCACTGCAATGCAAGGCCACCACACGACAAAGGATCACTGGACACACACAGAACTGAGCACTAACAAGGAGCTCTGCTCTTGGTAGCGTTAGGAAAATTAATCCACAAACGCCAGAGGTTTATGCCCAAAAAGAGACAGAGGAGTCCTTTTACTTTATTTAAATAAAGGGAGAGGCAATGGGGCATCTCCCCTGGGGTCTCTCAAATTTTTGGAGGATGCGGCCTCCTTTTTATTCTAATTTCCCAGCTGCATTTCTCTCTCTCTTTCTCCATTGGCTGAGGCACTTGAGAGGTACAGACTAATACCTAAGATCCCCCTTTAATGTATGACCTCCATTTTAATTTTTAATTCTTATAGAGTTTATGGGTTTACCCCGTTGTTTCTTTCATCTTTCAATATCCAATCTCATTTATCAGCAAATCTACAGTTTGTTTGTAAAGGCAAATATCTTCTTTTCCATTCATCAACCAGTAGAATCCTTCCCATTGTTTCTTTTATCTCTCAGCACTAGTTTTATCTACCAGACCCACTGCTTGTTTGTAAAGACAAATCTGTCATTCCTCTCAGTAGTATTGAGGGGAGTCAGCAGGAGTCACGTATGGGAAGCAGGGAAATCACACAAGCAAAATGAACCTACTCTCCAATACTTTTACTGTAAAAAGTCACACAAGGCTGGAAGTGACATGATTTTAGCAGCACTCAGCAAGTCCTCAGCTACTCGTGACACTGTTCTGCAGGTCTGGGCAGCTCAGGCAGGTGGAGCAGCCACAGATCCTCTCTCTGAATGTTTTCAGCACTGTACAGCAGCAGCACTGGCAGGTCTTCCACAGGTCACAGGCAGCTGGTCACCTTCAGTAATGTGGAAGCTGTGGACAGACTGGGAATCACTCAGACCTCCTTGCTGTCCTCCCCTCCTCAGTTCAACACCACAACAGTATTTACAGCCTCCTCCCACTCTCGCTCACAATTGAATCTTGAGTTCTCAGCAAAAGCTCAGCAGCCATAGCAAATCAAATGCATGTCTAGGTTTGCTATCGTTTACATTCACAAGAAAATAGAGAGTCTTGCAAACACTCACACAGTTCTGAGGAGAGACATGCCTCACACAAATGACCAATACACAACTATTTCTACATACACTGTGTTGGTCTTCAACATGTTAAACCATTGCACACATCCCCAAGCGTGTGTACAAAGCGTCTGTAACCACAGGTGCCCTGTACTTCTCATCAGAATCTTCTACTCAAAGCAAAAAAGTACTGAGCCAGTGTTCACCCTCCCCTTTTTCTCTGTTCTTCAGTTCTATAATACTTTTACCTCCTTTTCCTTCAGAGGAGAGAAAGAGTACATACAGCCTCTACACTAAAACGCACAACTCAAAAGCAAAGCCTCAAAATGACAAGGAGACAAATACTCTGTCCTCTGGGGTAGTCAGAAAGTTTCAAGCTGCCTTGTTCATCTGACTTTCACAAGCTGCATGGAGAAAGACCTTGGTAGACCACTCCCCTCCACCAGCTTGACCTCTGAGTTACTGCACCTGTAAACTGGGAACAACAAATGCCAAGACAAAGCTGTTGGACACATAGTGCCACACAGGAATTCTGCATGACAAAACTGAAACAGCCAGGGCTAAGGTTTTCAAATCCCCACCTCACTAAGTTTACTCTCATGAGAAAAGGAGGTCTCTTCGTATTGTTGGTTTATCCAAACACAAGTCAGCATGTGCAAGCCATGAGGCTGCCTAAAGAGATTCAACAGGTCCATAATGAGCACAACAGCCAGTGAGTGGATTTGTGGGCAGCTGTGTGACACTGAACCAAACTGAGGTGCAGAGTAAAAACAGCCTCCAAAGAAAGGCAGGTAAGTCTCAGAGAAACCTGCCAGCTGCATTGTCCATTGATGGCACTGCACATGGCACCTGATGACAACAGAAAGAAGAGCCCAGAAGGACTTACCGGGTGTTACAGCTACAGATAAGACAGAGTCAAGGGCAAAGTACTAGTTCTGTCACAAGTTTTAAAGCTATTTGTTTAAATAGATGCTCAGCATCACTAAATTGAATGATACATCTAAGAGGGTGACCAGCAGCTTTTTAAGCCAAGGTAAAACACGGATTTTACAATAGCTATTATATAGATCCTACTTCCATTTAGCACCCACAGGGTACATGAACTCTGTTCCTTTTATTTGTACAGTTCCATTGCTAACAGTAAACACTGCAGATAAACAATAGTTCATGATCCTTTCCTGTACAGGAAAAAAAAAATCTATCTTCCTTCTATGTATCTGACAAAGAAGGAGTAAGTTCCAAGAAGCAATACTCCATTTCAGTGTTTTCTTTAGGTTTACTACAGTTTAGACATACAGATTAAATCTGTCTTTACAAAGACCTTAGCAATAGCTGCATTCCTTAAAAGTCAGGTGCATTGAAAACTTTCTCCTCTCCCCATGCCTATGAATGGCATCTTGTGGTGATAATACATTTATTCTTATTTTTAATGGACTGCCACACGAACTTGTTCCAGCTGACAATACCTTACTTAACACTGTATAGTGAAGAAGCCTGGAAAATGATATCTGCAGGAACAAAGCATAGAGAAAGCCTGCTTCTGTACAGAACAACCTCCTGAGGGTTGAATAGGTAAGAGCAATGTACTGCTTGCACACTTTTATATCAGGGGAAATGGATGGCATTTGGTTGACCTAGAGTACCAGTCAATCAAAAATCAGTAGAGAAAAAGCAGTGGGAGAGGGGGAAGAATGAAGCTTGAGCTGCTGCAGTCATTTGCAGAGAGAATTATGGCTGAGAAGATGGTCTGATCTTTTGGGGATGTCTGCCACAAGCTGGCTTGGGGCAGTGCAGTGGGCTATCTTCTGGTGCATGTCACAGAAATCTTTCCTTCTCAAAGGAGGCAGAAGTTTGTAGGCAAAGCATCAACATGTGCACGTGTTTGCAAGAAAAACAGAACATGACTGGCCTGCAGGTCAGATCTGGCCCAGTTGCTAACACAGTTGAACCTCTGAGTTACATCACCCATAGCACATGCCCTGTTTTTAATGCCCTTCCTATCTCCGATTACACTATTCATTTTTTTTTAAATCTATGCATTAATACCCACCATATTACAACTCAGCTCAGAGTTAAAGATAATCTTTTCTCTCTAAAAGCTCCTTGTTAGAGCTCTGCTGTATTATCTGGGGTTGTGTGCTTCATTACAAATCGCTATCACATGTGCTACGACCACAGATTCACAGTTGAAATGTACAGAAATGAGAGAAAACAGATTGCAAGAATAAAAGAAAAAGCTGTTAGGTATCTGGTCAGTGTGCCTGCCTCCCCCACTGTGATAGTTTGCTGCTTTTGAACGATTTATGAAGACCCACAAAACCCCTGCTACACAGGCAGCTGAACATCATGGCATTAAGTCACACACCAGAGCCTGAAATCTACTGAAATCTAATGACTGATGGCCACCGACTCCAGTAAGCCTTGGATCAAGCCCAACCCCCATGTCTCATTAAACTCATCTTTATATAAAAATCAATAGCCCTTTTGCCTCCTCCTTCAGCTGGGAGGGAAATAACGGAAGCACTTCTACAATCAGAATTACATCTTACACAGGCTAAAAGAGTAAAGAGCTCCACAATGAAATTAATCAAAGTGAAGGAGTTATAACAGGCTTAAAAATGAGAGCACATTAATAACTGCTCCCTTGTGGTAAACAGAGCTAGTAATCAAGCACAGGTCCAGCAGAACCTATCCACAGCTGAAGCTGAATTAGCTCTGTAGCTACATGAATGAGCAAGTGATTGGCTTGGACAGTCACAGGTGAGGGTGGAAAGGCTCTGTAGAAATTCAATTCATCCATCAAAAACCCAGAAGAGAAAGACACTCTTCTCTTAGAAAAGAGATCACGTTTGTTGGTCATTCCAGAGCAAAGATCAGGTTTCTGTGTCCACCCTCAAGACATTTTGCACTGCCAGCACCCAGAAGAGCAAGGATGGCAGGACGTTCCCAAAAGCAATCTTTTCTCACTATGACTCCAGGCCTAGTACAGGATCCCAGTTTTTAGCTTGAATGTATCTGTGATTCTTCAGAGCAAGCCATTTGGGAAGACCAATTGATAAGTGTCCAGTCTTCCTCTTCTGTTCCTGTGACAAAAACATATTCTGACAGTTCTTTGCTGCCCTTGTCTTGGGTCAGGAAATTTGCCCAGAGAAAACTCACTCTCCTACTGACCTGTCTTTTGTCAGCTTAGTAGCCTATGATACCATGATGCTTTTTGAAATTTAAACAGAAAAAGCAAAACAAGTGAGTTTTCATCTCTATTCAAAGTCACAATTTGTCAGTGAAATATCAGCAGAATCTTCAAGCTAAAGCACTGAAGTGGAAGAGGAGAAAAGAAAGCAGGACTTACACTATGAGACTTTTCACTGGACATTTTGGTTATACGGGAACACGCAATACCTTCTCCTTTCTTCATCCTGCCATGAGCACTCGGATGCACTAACATGAATTTAAAATCCTGACTGTACTTACCTTTAGAAGCCCCTTGGAGGTAGCTGTCTGCCTTTCGCTGACAAGTAAGCAATACCACAGACCATCTGGCTTTATCAAAGTCAAACACCGAGTCTGCAGCTCAGCATTGAGCTGCATGAGATTGACTTTTGGTTTTATGTATCTACCAGTTTTGGAATTTTTAAATTAATTTTTAAATATTCATTTAAAAATAAATACGTGGATGAGAAGAAAGGAAGAAATGGAAGGTTGTGGGGGGAGAGAAGAAAAACACACATGAGAGGCTAAAAAAACACTACTGAAATTGCTGGAGTCTTTATAGCAGGGCACCTTGTGCACTCTTTAACTAGCTCCAAGACACAAGATTTGAAGTGAGAATGTACCCACATTGACAAAAAACAAATGGTAGAACTTCCTGAGAAGCACTCACTCACATGTCTGACCATCCAAATGAATGACAAGCTACCAGGAGCAACGTCAGCTGGAACCCAAAATGTTCTTGCTCTAAGGATATGCTTGGGATTCAAATTGCACAAAGATCTCTACACAGCTTGAGCCACTGAATACAGTCAGTCTCAGAGGGACATCTGGGTTCCCTCTACAGCCAAATGAAAGAAACAGTATAGCCTGTTAGGGAAACCACCCTGTCTGACCACCCAGGAGCCACTCAGGCAGTTGCACTCCCACCAACCCCAGACTTCCACTGCTGGAACCGAAGTCCCTTTACAGCAGGCAGCTTCAGTGATCTCCTCTTGACTCTCCACACACCCAACTACTGAGCCCATAGACGGCAAGGGTGTCATCCTGCTGAGTCCAGTCACCTGGCCACAGGTCACACTTTGTCATGCAAAGGGTTGGCACCAAGTCACAGCCCCTTACCTGGGGCTCCCACCATGTCCCCCACCCAGGGCACAAGCTGCAGCGCTCACACAGCAGCTGCAAATCCAGCTACGTGCTCAAAGTGTCTTCAACAGTCCTGTTTGAGGTGGGAGGAATCTCCCTTCTGTTTCCCCTGTCGCCTGCAGAAGAAAGCCCTAAACGACTTGTCAGATGTCCTTAGATTTGTAGACAGCTTTAGTTACAGAGAATCAACTTAAGTTGAAGGTTTTACGCTGAGGAGAAAAGAAACTGCTCCACAGATACCACAGTCCCTGTTAAGTCAAGCATCTCCTTTTTAAAAAAAAAAAAAAAAAGCAACTTCTTGATCTGAAAAAAAAAAATTAAAATTCCAGATAACAGGCATAACACATGTTTAGTTTCTAAACCTAAGAAAATTATTTTGGTCAAAATAACTCCTCCCCCCCAAGAAGTTTTCAGGCTTAGAAGCAGAACATTAAAATAAAGGTCTGGGCCAATTACAAGTATTATGTAAAGCATTGAGTCTCCTTGATCTTCAGAGATTTACTTATTACTTGAATTGCGCTATTTGCCAGATTCGCATTATGAAAATTTCCAAAACACCACTTTGTTCTTAAGTGATAAAAAAGAAATCACTACAAACAAAATGCTCAAGTGTTGTTTCACCTACTGACTAAGATTAGATGCCATTTTAGATCATAGAAAGCTGTAACACTTCAATTTCTGTGTACTATGATATTTTTACTAGGTTGCAAAGATTACCTACGTAATTCTCTCTTTATTTTTTAAACCATAAAACCATCTTCTGTCATATTTATGTGATACCTTGAACAAAGCTTTTCAAAACTACGCTACTGGAGCTTGTTCACACTACACTTTGTCTTGCTTCTGTCATTTTTATGTTGCCCTTCCAGCACAGCTGAGATCAGATGCCCCAATTCAAATACATGACTGTGATCCTTGAAGAAGGGTTTCCATAAAACAGTGTTAAACAAAACAGAAAGCAGGTAGAAAGTATACTGCTGCCTTTTTTTCTGCACACAGGACAGGAAAGTCACAGCAGAGAAATCTATCCAAGAAAAATATCTCCAGGTAATTGTCAGTTTGAAAACATTATCATATTTTACAACAGTACTGGCTTCAGGCCTCAAAAATAAGTAAAAGACTCTTTGAACAAGACATAAGGAAAAAAGTATCTTTGACAAGAAATCAGCACAGGAACGTGCCCAAAGTGCTAACATACAGTGCCCATGCAGAGGCAGCATTTTTACAGATCAAATTTTTTAAATGAAAACAGTACTTCTAAAGCTCAGTCCTTCATGGCTAGGAATAGAAATTCTCTATTGGGAAATCCTTTCAGAAATGAATTTGAAAATCAAAAGCCCAGATTGGACAGAGTAGCTTTGTTATGGGGAAAAAAAAATAAAAAATGGAAAACCCATAGTCTTTTAATATCTTTCCTGTTCTCCAAAAAACTATGTAACTACAGTTGACTTTAGAGTAAGCATTAGAATTTTACATAAGAAATAGTGACCAAAAAATTTGGTATATGAGGCAGGTACTCTGACATCAGCACCCCTTGCAGTATCAACCATCATTCCTCAGCTGGCAGCATTTGCCACTGCAAACCCCAAGCCCTTGCTATAGTCTACTCTATTGTCAGCACTATGGAGGCAGCCTTTTCCACCCCCACAGACACACAGCTGATAAAAAAGCAAACCATTTTCCACTCTTGCCTGTGAGGCTTCATGAATTGCTTATACAGCACTGCCAGCATCTTCAGAAGGACGCTGTAACAGCATTACCACTCTCTCCAGACAGCCACGGTGAATCAATGCTTATGCCCCAAGGAAAGCCAGTGACAAGTAGGTTCCTAAATCCCAAAGCAAGTTTTGTAAAAAATCCTGTCCGTAAAAATCAATCAAGAAATTGTATTGTATTAGCTCAGGAAGTCAAGCTTGCTTTGAGCAGCAAACAGCACATGGAAGGCAGAAGTTTGCCAGCTATGCTGAGGTGAGTTTTCCTGGCAGAGATAGCTTGCCTCAATCTTAAAAAGAGCTACCTCTCTGCTTTTTGGCTTTTGCTGGAGCCACAAGGTGCTCTAGCTGTATTTACAGACTAGCTGGGGGCTGTGAAGCAAAAATGCTTTTGGCTTAGGTGCTTATCCATAGCAGTGCTCTAGAGAAATTCTGTGGTGAGCATCAAACACATCTGCTGGCACAGACACTTCCTCTACTGTGCTGCAGCTCTTCTGACACTGCCTATATCACTGTTGTATCCCAGTGCCTCCCAGCAGTGCACTAAGTGCTGCAGCTAATATCCGATGCTCAGTTTATTCTCTCTTCCCTGAGGGAGAATCATATGCACAGCAGTATGCATTGTTTTGAGGGAACAGCTTTTAAACAGGTACAAACAGCTTCTGCTAGAAGCTGAAATCGTGTGCCCTGAATGAAAGGTGCTAAGGCACACCATGTTCAATAAAAGTTCATTTCACAGACTATAACCAATATCCTCCTCTCCCTTCCATTAAAACAATCTCTTATGCAAAGAATGGCTTTATCCTTTTGCAACAATATTCTACTGAACTAAATGCCAAATCACAGAACAATTAAGGTTGGAAAAGACTAAGATCATCAAGTCCAACCATTAACCCAGCATTGCCATATCTACATATTTTTAAAATGCCTCCAGAGAGGGTGACAACCCCTTCCCTGGCCATGAACCGTTCATCAACAGCTGTCCAACCATAAATGTCCTTGGAAGTTTTTACAATACATACAAGTGCTGAATTGCATCGTGACTGTACAACCAGATCATTCACTGATGCTTGTGAAGTATTTTGGAATTGCTGCATGAGAGGAACTATCAGTTTATCATCCAGTATAGGATATCAGCCTTTGTTTCCACTCTGTTTTGCAGACTCATTTTCATGTGACCTGCAACAAAAGCTTATACTCTTCTTGAACTAGAACAACTCTTTTCCAGTTCTTTAGCAATACTCTACTTCTTACTGTAATTTGGCTTCCTCACCATGGAGGTGTACACATCTCTATCATTATATCCAGCTCCTGAAACAGGCCTGCCTAGAGTATTTGATAAAATCTGAATGAAATTGCCAGGATAGTAATGTTATTATGAAAATACCGTATGTCTAGGGACCGATACAGTAAAGTTTTCTTAATAGCTTGTGCACTTGATGCAGAGAAAACTCTTCCTCCAAAGAAATGAGCAAAACCAAATTAAACAATTCCAATAACACTGGAGCAAAGAATTAGATTTTTCAATGCAGAACTCTTGCACAGGACAAGAATGGTCTCCAGAGGTGACTGAGGGTTTTCTAATTCTTTTTTGAGAAGTCATCAAAACCTACAGCCCTTAATAAATACCAAAAATTCTTTTCACAGATCATACTTTTTCTGCATTGAAAAAAGAAAAAAAAAAGTCAAGAACAATTAAAAAAAGAATCCTACAGAGAGGGCATTAAAAAACCCTAATCTGTTCTGCTCAAAAAGAGCTCTCCAGTAGTTCCCCAGTGGACCTAAAAACAGCAACTGATAAAACAGTTCCTAACTCTCCACCTGTTGATGCAGCTTTCTTCTCCATGAAGAAATAAGAGTGCACATTACCAACAGGAAAAAAAAAAAAAGAAAAGTTACAAGAAAAGAGACAACAGCATTCCTGTAGTCCTGATACTATTTCAGATTTTCAAGAATAAAAAGTCTTCTCAGAGCCAGAAAGTCACATTTGAGTCCCATATGTAGGTCAGAGACAAACTGTTCATTGTAAAATAAATTAGCAATTAAAATTTAGAGATTTGATATAACTTCACACAAAAAAAGTTTCCAAAGAAGCACATCTGCCATCTCTGCTATGCTGGTGGCCTGAGATGCTGTGAGTGCTAGAAGCACTGTCAGCATAGGAACCTAGAGATCCTGGAGGTCCAGAGCTCAGCCCCCACGCTGTTATATCCAAAGTCACTGAGCAAGTTCCAGTGACAAGCAGATGTTTTAAACTATAGGGGTCCAGCATGAATAACCATTTGATTTCCATGGATGAAAAAACAAGCCTAAGGTGCGTAACGTTGTGCTTCTCACAATGGTCTTCTCTGGAATGAGCACCTGCAGGTCTCAGCTAAGGATTTTTCTTGAGAATTGTGGCAGGTGAAAGTGTCAGCCAACACAAACAGAACAATGGAAAGGATGAAGATATGCAATGGGAAAAGATTCTGCTTAGATTTTGATGAGTGCACTATAGGCATGGGATAGAAGTAAGTCATAAACACTACAACCAAACAGAACAATTCCCAGGGAAAACATCTATCTCAAGTTAAAATTCTTCTACTGTACTCACTTTGGATTGTCTATCTGTCCTGTCTATCACAGAGCCAGGCTGATTTCAGAAATGCTTAATATTACATGCAAATAATGTTATATTAATAATATTACACACAAAGAAGTAATATTCCTATGTAAATAATAGAAATACTTTGCTTGCAAGAAATATTCAAAATCCCAAACATCTGCAAAATGCTAGCACAGATTTAGACATATCTTTTAGTTCTGATGGCATGACAAGCAACTTTGAATTGGCTTCCATGGTAACCGCAACATTAAGGACCCCTGAGAGTCATCTCACACGAACACACACAGAGGATTGGAAGGGCTCTCTGCAGAGACAGAACACAAACTTGTCCAATGCAAGGAGTTTCCCCAGAGCACCTGCCTTCCAGCTAACAGGATTCAGAAAGACACTCTTTCTTTCCTTTAGGAAATGGATTCAGCTCTCACATCATCTCTGAGATTGGAGCAAGCACATCTCTTTAGGGACTAACTCCTGCTCCCCTCTTCCCTCACACCCCAATATTGCCTAACAGTAACACATGTACTTAAATCATTTCACTCAGAAGCATTCTGTTCTTCAGTAAGACCCAGCTTTGTAATTTTTCTAGTTGGGTTGGTGGAAGCCCAAGGAAGCCAGGAAGCAAAACTCTCAGTCAACCCAAGAGTTAGCTGCTCCAGAGAGACGCCACAGTGCGGTCAGCCCAACACTTGCAAACAACTCCATGTCTTTCTTCAGTCCACCTGGTAGCATCTGCATTTCGTGCAGGACTTGGTCTAATCAGAACTCAGAGGTTCCCAAGAAAGGGAGCGGATTTAAAAATAAAACAACGGACCAAAGTTATGCTGACAATACCTTTCTGAACTCTAGTTTGCTGTGGTATGCAAATAATGACAGAAAAATCATCGTTTTTTAATGGGAAAAGATCTTTGTGTAATGTACATTTATCATCCTTTTCTCGGGATATCCCTTAAAAATTTAGATAAACAGTCCTAAAAGGGACACTTTCACAACATCTCACTCACAGGCACAATTCCATCAGCAGCCCTCCTTTCCAACCTGCGATAATTTAAGTGTCTTAATTTATAAACTCAGCCTCTAGCAAAACAGGAGGCAGGAAAGCAGTGTGAGTGAGACCTATGGCAACGAGAAGGAAGTGTTTTTCAAGAGAAAGATCAGAAATTGATGGTTCACTCTTCGCCCCAAAAGAGATCGTGTCTCTAGGCAAATCAAACCCTTTTGTTCATCTTCCAAACGTATTTTGGCCAAACTTCCAACTTCTACGTAAGAGGCAGGAAATAGCAAATTAATTATAGTATCACTAACACAACAATAGCCCAATACAGCTTTTGTTTAAGGTTTCCATTGAAAATAAGGGGGTTTCTAAAGTTATGTTTTATAGAACATTTATAGAAATACTTCAATTACTTGTAGATAACAAGCACTGCCCACTATCTAATGAGAACAACTGTGAACACTACTCTCCCTTTGGGAAAGTATCTTCAAGTTGATGAGCCAGAGATACTTGCGCAAGCAACAGGTATTTTTGATTCAGCTTCTCAAAAGTGAGAAACAGAAGAGAATTTCAAATTCCTGCCCATTTGGCAGAGCACACAGCTCTTTCTGCCTTCCGTTCTCTCAGAGACACGACATGGTAATTGACAAAGTGAATTCAAGTCCTAAACATATCTGCTATTTGACATCTGGTTCCTGTCATTTTAACCTCAGAAGCAAACTGAAAAAAAAAGGAAAATTCTTATTACTGCTGATTGCTTATACTTTCCTAAAATTCTCTTTCTTTGTTCTATCAGCCAGGTTATTTAGAGGATATTACCCTAATCCAACAAAGAACTTAAGAATATGAATATTTTCAGTGAAGGCAAAGGCTTTAATGGATCAAGATGCTTTATTTATTAGATTTCATCAGCTCTTGCTTCATATTCTAACTACTCCACTGAAATACCCTTATAGTTTCATTATTCTGCCTGCTCTATTAGTGGTAAGTCAGGTATGGAGCATGTAGGCTCCACTTGGGAATTCACATCTACATTCCTAGGGACAACTTTTCATACATCAACTACCAGATCCTTCTTCCTTTAAAGTTTTACCACAGTTATTAACAACTGACACCAGGCCAGCTACCTCCCAAGAACAAGTGGTCAGACTGCACACCCAACATCCTCTCTGTCTTGAGGACAATCAGAAAACTAACAGGACGACAGTTCTATATAAAACAGCCAGTCAGCTGTCACTCTCTGACCTCAGCACAGTCATGACTGCCCAAAGCTAAACCACCATCAGACAAGAAAAGATGGGAGGAGGCTCTCCTCAGTTACAGCACCGCAGTCCTTCTCCCTGCACTGGGCTGTGCAACTTTGCATGGCCACAGACTCAGTCAACGCAGCTACACAGCAAGACCTGCCAGCCAGTCAATGAGCTTGCAAGGCCGTGTTAGTCACTGCAATAAGAACTTGCTCTGTTCCGCTCTTGCGCCATTCTGCACCAGTTACCCAGCAGACAGCCGAGGAAACAACATCTCTGAAACACAGAAGGGTGAGGAAGAGATCCTGGCACCTTCTCTCTCCAAGTCATATTGCAATACCTCCACAGTAGCTTCTGCTTCTTGAGCTCCTGTAACTATGAAAACAAAAAGCACTACCTTTGTTTATTTCCTTGATACCCACAGACAATCTCAAAGCTAAGAGAAACAACCTTCATTTGGGAAGTCCCTGCAGATAATCCTATGGGAAAACACTATAGCTAGCACTAGAGAGCTGCTACCACCTCCTCCTAAGAGGCACACTTTACTCAAGACATGGCTGTGGCACATTCCAGGCACCACTGCAAGCCACCACTGTCCAAAGCAGAGACCCTTCCTTCCTTCCCTGCACCTCACTCCTGCACTCCCAGAAACACTCCCTCATAAGGCTGCTCATGTGTTCCTGTTGTGTTAAAATTGGCATCTTCTCCAGAACAGAAATCCTGAGAAAAGGGCCTAAAGAAAGAGTATGCAATTAGCAGGAGTGGGGAAATACACATTTGCCCCATGAAAAAATCTGAAGAGGAATTGCAAGTCCGTAAGTCAGCAGCAACACACAGCTATCTGCAAAGACAACAATCTGCCTCTTCTCTAAGTTCTTAGGTTCCCCTACTACATTTTCCTTTACAAAACTGTACAAAGGATCTTATTTTCTTACAAGCAAAAGAAAAAGGAGCCCAGAAATCGGGAAATATATTGGCGCAAAAAGATTTAAATGAGTACCTTTGGACAACTGATATAGAATTCATGTATTGATGGTGCAGTGACCAAGTTCCAAAATATATCAGCGCTCTTCAGAAAGCAGGAAGGCAACACATATGCTCTTTATTCCATCTTGTTCATTTAATCCTAAACAAGAGCAGGTACTTTAGGTGAACAAGCTATTTTTCAAGCATTTCCTAAAGTAATAGCAATAAAACATCAGATAAGGAAAAACTTTTACATTAAATGGGGGGAGAAACCAAACCAACTCAACCAACAGCCAGGACTTCCTAGCAAAAAGATTAATGTATGTAAGCATGGCGGTGAGAGGGAGTTGATGTCAAAAAATGGGATGTCACATACTGCAAAAAAAAAGAAAAACTACTGCATATTTAATGAAGTACAAGATTTTTCTTGGAAACCTATCAGATTATGAAAGCCTGACCATCTTCCTTCCCTCCCTTCATGACCATTCCCCTCTGTGATGCAAGGGGGAACATGGCGGAGGGCAGACTACAACACCCCACTGCCTGCTAGCAAGGCTGTAGTTCCCTTTCCAGGACTGTATCCCAATTCCACAGTAATGTACTCTGCATTTTTATAGCCTCTTCTCATCCCAAAACACCAAATCCAAACCATAACCCCACATTTCACCAAAGCAAAGGGTAACAAAGTCTGTACTCTCATGTGTCCCATGAAGCCTGCAAGGGAGGCAGATCGGTCTATACAAGCAAACATGAATCCTGCAATTCCTGAACTGTTTGACCAGCCTCACTGATCTGGCCTCAGCATTGGACTACACATGTTGTCTGTTGCCCCATGGCCATACAAGCCAGTGGTCTGGAAAAAAAAAGAAGAAGAAAAAAAAAAGAAAAAGAAAAGAAAAAAAAAAAGTCATTGCCTTCCATGAAAATCAGAGAACATTGTTTATCATGAGGCAAGAGGGAGAACTTTATTCAAGGGAGTGCAAGAGAGTCATCACCACTCACCAAAACAGGTTACAGGCTTCCTCGATTAAGGCACACAGACTGATCCTGCTGTGAGTTCTGAATATGAAAATGTTTTCCCTCTTTTTACGCCAGACCACAATCAAAAATTACTCATCTTTATCACTGCAGCAAGAAAATACAATTGAAATGCTGACAGAAATGTTGCTTTAGAGTGTCAAGTAACTGCAGCCTCAGACCTCTTCCTTAAAGCCAAGACTGTATTGTGAAAAAAGGAAGAAGAGGAGGGGGAAAACAGTAACACACACTCACAAAACATGTTCACAAGGAGTGTTAAACTTTGAGTCTCTCATGTCCAGATTATACAAGGACACTGGAACCTCTTAGATTTTTCTATGCTGCCACCACTGCAGTAAGGTCAGCTCTTTCACAAAGCTAAAGGATGCCAAGAGGTTACTTGGGTGAAAAGATGGGACTCCCACCTTCTGACCAATTTGATTAAAATTGGCTGACAGAGTCAAACATTAATTGGCTGACAGAGTCAAACATTACCAGCATGTGGTAATTGTCTGCATATGCCTGACAACCCCAAAAAAAGCATGATCATGGAAGCTTATTTTTTCAAGTGTAGTTTCCCAAGGAAATAGGTGAGGGAAAGGCATTTTTCCCTGGCACTCCAAGCAAAAACAGAGTTTAATCTGGCACCCTTCACAATTACTCAATTAGCTTCCAATTCAAGAACAGAAAGGAACAAATTAATTGACCATCAAAGTCTTAGAACATGCCTGGTACTGTGCCATGAAATGGAAATGAGGGGAATTAGGCTACAAACAGCCTTGCTGCAGGCGTCCAAAGCTGCCCTCTGCCAACACTTCTCCCACGGGACACCTTTGGTTCTCATCAAAAGAGCCAACACAGTAATTGCAAGACAGAGAGTAGATTTGAATGCACGTACCAAGAGAATTTCCAGCAGTCAAAATACACACACACAGAACCAGTGAGCTAACAGTCACACTCACAGATCAGACTACCAAGGGGTCTGGCCTACACAAACACTAACCAAAGCACAAATCAGTACTGTGACATGTTAAACAGAAGAGGATGGACAAAATCCACAAGAACACTGCATCTTGAAATTCATCTTTACACAAGAGGTTAATCAGAATGAGTGAGCAGGTGAACGTGTTCACTTCTGTGAGTACGATATTCCCCAATGGTTTAATCATTACAGCAAGAACCCAAGCCTTTAAATATATCTTCTGCCTAAGAAGCTGAACACTTCGGAGAGCAAAATTAACTTGGGAGGTTAGCTTCCCTTCCAGAAGAACTGTATTAGACAATTACCTACAGAAGTCAAAATCAAGCCACATTTAAAGGCCACAAGGGGAATAATATGATGATTGCAAAGGAAAAAAGCAAACAATGGCTAGGTGCTCATATTTGTTGGAGTCATGGTGGTATTCATAATGATACTAATTTTGAGCTCTGCTTATAAGGCAAATTCCTAAAAGGAACTTATTTTCTAATTATGAGCTCCAGTGATCATGCACATTAAACAATGTAAACAAACGGCAGTAGATATGAATGTTGTGACAGTCCCATTATCTCTCAAGCAATGCATGAGGATAAGCTGTTAGCCATCCTCATAGGCAAAATTCACTTGAAATGTCACTTCTAGCAGAATTCCTACAGCTGTCACTTTACTCTCCTTCTATCCATACCAGAAGGCAGCAATTAGATAAAATTGAATTTAAGACAAAAATTCTTCTTATAGTTTAGAAACTGTGTCCTTAAAGTGGTCTTGCTATCTTTTTAAATCAAAAATCCAAAACAAGCACCGTTAAAAGCGATTGGGAAATGACTGGAATTTTTTCCTTCATGATGCTGAACTTCTCAGGGATTCCCTGCTCACTGCCCTCCTTTAAAATGCAGGGGAAGCAAAGACTTGATCTTCTAGCTTACATGTTAGTCAGCACACGAGGTATTGCTGGCCTCCCACAGGGCACTTAATGCTTCTAACAGCCTTTCATTACCTCCCCAGGAGCCTTCACTGGCAAACACAGCAGCACTGCAGTGCTCAGATGAAAGCTTTGAGAAATATCTTCTAGGTGTCACCTCTGGGTTCAGCTAAGTCCACAAGCAAAAGCAGAAGCTTGATGCTCAAGATCAGCAATACACAACTCCTTAGACAGGGTGTTACTTCGTATTTTGTCTAGATGCATTAAGCAAGAACAAGATACACACCATAGTTTCCACAGACTCACAGCTTTAGCCTTGCAGCAGGTGAATTTCAAAGCTAAATCATACTGAGAGCAAGAAAACACTGATTTAGAAGCAGCAGGAAAGGAATAGATGTGCAGCCTGTGGTGAAGCTACAACACCTCCTTGTATGACAAGACCCCTTGTAAGGAGCTAAGTTGGGGCTGCTCAGCACGGAGAAGGGAATGCTGTGCGGAGACCTCACATCAATCTTCCAGCGTCTGAAGGAGGCCTACAAGGAACCAGAGGACTCTCCATCAGGAGCTGTAGTGACAGGGCATTGTAATGGGTATAAATTGCAAGGGGAAATTTAGCTTAGATATCAGTAAGAAATTCTTTAGGGATGGTAAGGCACTGGAACAGGTTGCCCAGAGAAGCCATGAATGCCCCGACCCTGGCAGTGTTCAAAGCCAAAGTGGAGGGAGCTGTGAACAACCTGGTCTAGTGGGAAGTGTCCCTGCCCATGGCAGCAGCAGGCTGGGAGTAGATGATCTTTAAGGTCCATTCCAACCCTAACATTCTATGACTCAGAAAACGATGTTACATAATGGTTTTGTGCCTCCTGCATTACTGCCCTCACAGCACAAGTGATTCCAGACAGACATCAAGCCTACAAACAGAACAAAACCCCAGAAGTCCCAGAGAAGACAAACTGTACTGTTCTATAAGTGGCATACACCATAGGTACTCCTTAATGTGGCTTTTAGCTTAATCATGAAATAGACAATCCCATCAACACAGGGCTGAAACAAAAAATAAAAGTGCTACCAGACTGCTCAGAGAAATCACTTTGACTTCTTCCAGGACAGACACAAGGACAGTATCTGGAAGACATTCAAGTTATCCCCACACAGTGTAAGTGAGAGTCTTGCACTCAGAGCAGAGCAGCTCATTTGAATTAGGGAAGCAGGACTGCTCAGTTACCTCTCAATATCCTACAAAGTCTTCCAGTGATTACACAGAATATATGTTCAAGGACAATAACATGTGATGAAAGAACATTCAGAGACAAGACTGTAACTCTTTTTGCATTCTGTGCATTGTTCCATTTTCTTGTCAGAGGTAAAAGGATGCAAGCTGGCCCTCACCTTATTCTGAATTCCTGAATAGAGACACAAATAGCAGTGATACATATATACACTGGAAAACCTGATGCTGATTCATACTGAAGTTAGGATAGACAATGACACGTTCTGTATAAAACACTTTAAAAGTTTTGAATGACACATCCAATTTATATTTCTTTTAATAAAAATAGATCTGCTTTATTCACAATTGCTGCTATTCCTAAATTCCTGGAGTTCGTAAGAAATGCAAATTCACAGAATAAATGCATTATTCACTTTCAGAGTGTGAATGAAGATATTTGCATAGAATCATAATCAAAGAATGGGTAAAAGTTGGAAGGTAACACAGTGAATAATTTAGTCCAATGTCCCTGCTCAAGCAGCTCTGCCCTAGAGCACATAGTACAGGATTGTATCCAGACAGTTCTTGAGTATCTCTAGTGAGGGAGATTACAACCTCTCTGGGCAACCTGTTTCAATGCAGTCACTCATACAGTGAAGTTCTTCTTCACGTTCAGTTGAAAATTCCTGTGCATCAGTTTCTGCCTGTTGGTTGGCACCACTGAGCAGCGCCTGGCTCCATCCCCTAGACTCTCCCTTCAGGTACTTATTAAAACACTGATGAGGTCCCCTCTCACTCATCTGTTCTTAAGGATGAACAGCCCCAGCTCCTTGAGCCTTTCCTAAGAGAGATGGTGCACACTCCCAATCATCTTTGTTGCCTTCCTCTGCATCCATTCCAGGAGTTCCATGTCTCCCTTGTGATGAGGAGCCCACAGAATTGGACACAGCACTGCAGATGTGCCTCATGAGTAGAGGGGCAGGATCACGTCCCTCAACCTGCAATGCTGTTCCTAATGCACCCCAGGGTATCACTGGCCTTCTCGGTCACAAGGGCACTGCTGGTCATGGACAGCTTGCTGTCCACCAGGACCCCCAGGTCCTTGTCCACTGAGCTGCTTCCCAGCATATCAGCCCCCAGCCTGTGCTGATGCAGGGGGTTATTCCTCCCCACATGCAGGACCCTGCATTTGCCTTTGCTGAATTTCAGAAGATCCCTGTCAGTGTCCTTCTGAAGGGCTGCATCATCCCAGATTTGTGTCTGCAGGGAACTTGCTGAGGAGGCTCTTCTACTCCTTCATCAAATCATTGGTGAATTAAGTTAAACAGTACTGGACCAAGTATTGACTCTTAGAGGACAACACCAGTGACAGGCCTCCAACAGCCCACACTTTACTGAGTTTGTCTCTGACAACATCCTCTTAAACAGTTGTTGAAAGCCTTGCTGAAGTCAAGGCAGACAGTATCCACAACTCTCCCCTCATCCATCCAGGTAGTTGTTTCATTGTAAAAGGCAATCAGGTTGGATAAGCATGACTTAGCCCAAGTGAACCCATGCTGTCTGCTCCTGATCACGTTCTTGCCATCCATGTGGACAGCGATGGCCTCCAGAATGAGATGCTCCATCCCTTTCCAGAGACTGAGGTAAGGTTGACTGGCCAGGAGCTCCACAGGTCCTCCTTGCCCTTCCTGAACACTGGGTATGACATTGGTTTCTTGCAGTCCTCAGACACCCTTCCTGATCTCCACAACCTTTCAAGGATGATCATGAGCAGCCTGGCTATGGTACCCTCCAGCTCTCTCAGCATTTGTGCATGCATCCCACCCAGGCCCATTGACTTGTGAATGTCAAGTTTGCCTAGCTGTTCTTTAACCCAACCTTCCTGGACAAAAGGAAAGTCTTCCTTCCAGCATTCCCTTAACTCTCTGTGTCAGAGATTGCTGAGGGCTGATCTTGTCAGTGAAGACTGATGCAAAAAGGATGATCAGTATCTCTGCCTTCTCTGTGTCCTCTGTAACCAGAGTCCTTCCTCCATTTAGTAACAGGCCCACGTCATCCTTAGTTTTTTTCATTACTGATGTATTTGAAAAAGCCCTTCCTGTTGTCCTTGACATCCTTGGCCAGATTTAATTCCAGATGGACCTTGGCCTTCCTTGTCTCATTTCTACTTACTCTGACAACCTCTCTATATTAATTCCAAGTGGCCTGACCCTGCTTCCATCTCCTGTGTATTTCCTGCTTGCACTTGAGTAATGACTATTTTTTTTCCATACACATAGGTTTCTTGCATCCTTTGCCTGATTTTCTGCTTATCAGAATGCATTCCTCAAGGAAACAATCCTTGAATATCAACAAACTCTCTTGGTTTGTGAGAAGCAGGTTCTCCCTTTAAAGCACAGATTCAGAAACTTCTATTAATTACTTAAAAACACCTTTTCTAGAAAGTATTTCCATTACCTTCAATTACCAGGCATTAGACTAACTTGGAGTTCAACTACTGCCAATCACATGAAAAATTAACCACATCTACTCATTACACAACAGCATTGACTGACATCATGCATCAAGTGAAATATTTTGACTCTCCCAACATATAAAAATTTCTTTTACTATGTGAGCACACAAGTGTAGCCTAGCAACAGCCAGAGCCAGCACCCTCTTTTACACAGATCTGACCCCAACAAAGCACATCTTTTGTCCCAAGCTCTAACAGGTTTTTCTGGCAGAAAGCAGTAAAAGAACAGCGCTCCCAAGAAAACGATGAACTAGACACAAATATTAACACATTAAAAGGTTTTGCAAATTTAGTTTTCAATGTAATCTTCTCCGGTTGTGTATACGATCAAAACCCTGTTTAGCTCCAGAAATGTCTAGTGGCATTCATTTCAAGTCCAGGAATGTGATCCTGCTTTTTGTTTTATTTCCTCCACTTGGATCCTCAGCTCCATCTCATGACCACTGTGACCAAGGCTACATCCAGCTTTTACAGCTTCAACATTCCTTGTTTCTAGGTATGTATAGAAGCAGAATGCACTTTTGCTCCATACACTGCTTATTCACAGCACTCGCATGGTCCTCCCAGCCCACATGAGCACCACCACCAAGTTATTTCCACCAACCAGAAACAGAAGCTGTCTAGGAACAAACCCGTAAAGCAAAGAAGCTGCTCCCAAGGACCCCATGATCCACATCATTCGTAGTTTGGGATGCGGCATTTGGACTTGACTAGTGCCATATGTGCTCCTGGAACAGAGCTTCCAGTTTAGTTTTATCCAAAAATGAATCAAATATACACTCTGAAGCTACTCCATTGTTCAAGTGCAGTAAGGTAGGATAACCAGAAGAATTAGCTTCAAAAGAGATACTGATAATGCAACTTCACAGTCCAGCATCAGTGCACACGCAGGAGCCCATAGTCAGATTCACACTGCATTTGTTACAAAGGGACAGTACTACATAACTGGAAGGTGCAAGATGCTCTGCAGAAAGCAATGTGAGCCAACCTGAACCCAAAGAAATCTTGTCTTAATTTCCACAATGTAGGTACCCCCAACACACAAAAGGTTTGGCATTACTTCCAAAATGCTCGTTTAAAAGTGACTGAATGAAGTTACACCAAGCAGTATATTTTACCTGTTTCACATATCTGAATTATTTTTATGATGTAGAAGTACTTGTTTGTGCAACCCATTAAGGGGACACGATCAGGTTAGAAACAAGCAGGCCCACTAAGTGGAAGTCAGCCTGAATAAAGACAAATCTTTGGCCACCAGTCCACTGTTTTATTTGCAGAACTAGGCAACATTTTGGCTAATCTACTAGTCTATTTTATGGTAATATAAAATGCCCTATCCTTCAGCCAGATACATTGTTTGAGTTCTTTAAAGGAAATTCTGCCAAAAAAAGGCTTTAAGGCAAATGCTAGTGCATTCTGTGTGCATTCTGACTGGACAAAAAATTAACATTAATATACACTTTCCTACCTAAAGCTTAAGGTTAGTAGTATATAGTATATATAAATGTGGGGAGTGGGTCTGTGCTCACACATATAGCATTGGGTGTTACTAACTGAAAATCAGGTTGTTATTTCCACGTTTAAAGGTCATATTTTCAAGAGCCCTCACTGTTTACAGGACAGACTTTGTACAACAGATAGATCCAGCATACAGAGTGCTTCTTAAATTGCACACTTGAATAAGAACATCTGTCTTTTAAAGTCTAAAAGCCTCAGTGTGGTGGGTGGATGTCAGGTGCCCACCAAGTTGCCCTATCACTTCCCTCCTCAACAGGACTCAGAGAGAAGAAAATAAGATTTTTAAAAATTATGGGTAATAAAGGCAGCTTAATAAAGAAAAAATAAAGGCTGTGCGCGAAAGCAAAGGCAAACAAAAGACTTATTCCCCCGTTCACATCAGCAGGAAATATTCAGTCACTTCCCAGGAACTAGGGCTTCAGTATATGCAGAGGTTTCTCCAGAAGACAATTGTTATAGTAACAAATGCCACCCTGCTCCTCCTTTCTCTTAGCTTTTATTGCTGAGCAGAGATCATGTTGTCTGGAATATCCCTTTGGCCAGCTTGGGACAGCTCGTTCTGGCTGCTCCATCTTGGAGCCAGCTGGCGTTGGCCCTGTCAGACATGGGGGAACCTTCTGGGAGCATCTCACAGAAGTCACCCCTGTAGCCTCCCACCAGTAGCCAAACCTTGCCACACAAACTCAGGACATTCAAGAAAGCAAGTGGTTGGTTTTATGCACATATTTTTATATGAGGAAAATAAGAATTACTAAAAAGCCTCACCTAACAAGTATAGTTCTGTTTACCCAGCAGTCATACATCTATTTCTGTATACAAACATACCTTTGAGAAGCAGTGGGAAATCAGGAATTGCAGATGTAATGAAGGAGCTTCTATTCTTAATGACTTGTGCCAGCTGTTCCAAATACCCCAACCCAATGCCCTGAGAAACAGTCAGGAAACCTACATAGATTAAGAAATGAGTTGGTACTTTACAAAAGAAATGGTTGCAGGCCAAAAGGCCAAGAAAAATCCTTGGTCTTCCTCATCCTACTCTTTCCTGCTTTTCCCTGGCAGAAGGAAAATAGAAGTCAGCTGCATTAATGGCCACTCTGTATGGGAGTTCAATACTGAAACACAATTTTAAAAAACAGTCAAATCTGCAGCCTGGGGCCATTTTGGAAACCTAACTAAAACATTTGCAAGCCTACCTCATCCAGACTTTGTGTCAATCCACAAGCATCAGGAAGAGAATCCCAGCTTCTACTAGGAACCTCAGGTCTTGAAGATTTTCATTCCTTTTATTTGCACACCCTAGTTGTAAAATTCCCCAGCTAAAATTGCCACAACATAACAGCTATTTCCAGAGAGCAGCAGCTAAAATATATAACACATAAAAAAATAAAAAGCCAGCAGGCCAGCAAAGACTGTCACACAATATGTGCTTACTAGGACCTGGGAAGCTGGATTAAGCAGTCAAGAGACCTGGATTCCATTCCCAGCTCCAGGTATGCTAGAGACAGTCCCTGCCAATCTTCTTCCATTCAGAGGACATATTCCCCAGACCAAGAGCTTTCTTCCCTTGTGCAGTGCCTCAGTGCTTACAGGGTCTCTGATAACCAACAGAGCAAAGATTATTTCCCTCTTTTCCATGCCTGCAGCAGGAATAGGCTGACAAAACTGCAAGCCATCAGTAACTGCAAATAAGAGAGAAAATACATAATGGAGGCAAATTATATTTGGAAGAAAACATTGAAGGGAAAGGAACAAAACAGCACTCTTTCATCAGCCAAGACGTCACTTAGTCATGATCTGGAGTGTTCACACCTGCTTCTCTCTGTCACAAACTCCCACAGCTCCGAAACGCCACAGCAGCAGCAGCAGCACCCCGACACTTCTCCTTCTGCCAAGCCTAAGCAGCGTAACGGGATCGTTTTGTCATTCAAGTTCCCACTTAGTTAATCGCTGTGACACCTTCAAATCCCTGCAGTGTATTTCACAATGAGTGTCTGCGCAAAGCAAAGCAGCCCTACCAGCCCAGTGCAAGCTCCTGAGCTGCTGCTCATGGGCAGTCTTGCCCCCAGGAGCAGCGGGTTTGGCTTGACATCCTGACTTACCTGTGCGCTTGGCCCTACTGACAGCCCTGTTCTGGTCACGGCTCCCCATCATTCCTTTTTTATTTTTGATCTGTGATATCATAAAGGCCTCAGTTCAGAGAAATTCTTTGGCTCATGCTGTTCTGCCTTGGCTAAGGCAGACCCCTGCAAGACAGATCTCAGAGCCAAGAAAAGGGACTAACAAGGACTAAGGCAGAAATTCTCCACGGACCTTTAAGGTGCAAGGTATCTAGAACAAATACACTTTGAAAGCCCTTTGAAGTGCTGCTCTCAGTGCCTTCACAGACTTGAAAACCTTTGGAAATGTACCGCTGAACAGGGATTTGTCAGTACTTTGCTGACTAGAGATCCAGATTACAGGAGCAGAAACGATACAGGATATTTACTTTCTGTTCTTTGAAAATTCCTGCTCAGTTCCCCTTTTTTCACCGCCTCAGCAATGGCAATTTATCCATCTTACACCCATATGGACCTGTTCCATTCAGCTCCTTCTCCATTACCATGTGTTTGGCAAGTGATACAAGGAATACAAGTAACATTTTGTTTTTGTGATAAACATTCTTTCTTATTATATGGCATTTTCAACTACTTAAACCAAAAAAGTTTATATAGCACCTTCCCAAAGCAAATTGGTCCTTTCTTTGTGACACACTGGTGACAGGAAAATACAGCAGCATGACTCTTCATTCCCAAATACAGCTGCACACAGCCACATGGATTGGTGCCAATAATATACAAGCTTCTGCCTCCATGGAAGTGAAATAACTTCTATAGACTGAAAATGGAGGAAGAATAAACAGAAACCAATGTCAAGTCTTGTAACTCATATTTGTGCCTGCATTTGGTTGAGCATTGACAGTTTCTAAGGCAAGACAAGGGGCAGATTTATAAACATATTTTTTTAAATTGCAATACAATTACTGGATTTATAGTTTCCAACCCTGACTGTTCCAAAATCCTGGGTACCTCATCCTATTTGCTCAGACATCCTCTTTTGACTCCATAGTATGGAAGCTACAGCACTGTCCTGATTTCCAGCTCCTGGTCTTCTGCTACAGACTGTGAACTGCTATCCTACATCCAAATGATCTGGGCAAGCACAGAACCGCCCCTCTCACATAACCAGACGTGGGGTGTTTATCCAAGCCAAACACTATGGCTGTCTCTACACAGCAGCTTGTAACCAAGCTGGTAATGAATCTTTGGCAACTAAGTGCTTAATTTATGGACAGAGCTGAAGTTTACGTTGTTGCAAGGCTAAGCCCTACACCCAAGCAGCCGATCATAATTATTTTATATCTGTACAGCGAGAACTTTCAGCTCCCACACAACTACAAAGCATGCTGCTCTGAATGCTATAGCAAGTTATTACCAGCAGCTTATGTGCAGTGTGTTTTTTCTATCCACCGCAGTACTTGAGTGCTGCCATCAAACCAATTCAGCAAAAAAAATATTGCTCCTATTATTCAGTCTTGAACACAACATACCCACCTTTGCTCTTCTGACTTCAATCGCTGCTCGAAATCTATAAAATCAGTAAATTCCAGGTCCAGTGCTTGCTCTGACAGTCATCCCAAAGCAAAGCACTGAGTAATATCCTGACCACTCCCAAAACTTACCAATACCCACCTCAGGTAGGCTCAAATCCCAGCTTGACACCAGCAAAATCCTATCTCACCATTAATGCAAAGAGCACATATGCAAGTGCTGGAACCAAACAATGCATCCCGCTGCTGGTGAATTTATCTATTTAATGACAAAGCACCATTCAGCATACCCAGGTACCAACTCAAAGCCAAATCAGCTGGAAAGAGCTCCTGGTACAGGTCAGATGTTTCACCAGCAAAGAAAGCTGCAACATGGATACCATCACCTGCAAACCACAGAGATGTCAACCCTAGATGAGTGTAAGATGGAAAAAAAGAAGATAACTACCCTACAGCAACAGACATTAGTATTTTGGATTTTATTTTCTGGACTAAGCCTATGAAAGAATTAATTCAATTATTTTTCTGTACTGCTGATTAACCATCCAAACACAAAATGCTGGCTATTACAAAGCTGTGTTCTTCCCGTGTCTTTCAAAAGATACTAGCTACAGTCCAGATACTTATGTATATAAATTCAGCCAGGCATGTTTAATGAAAGCTTTACCTTTTATCACTGCATTTTTAAAGCAGAGAATAGGCTGCTTTTTACTTTTCAGCATCATAATTAAAAACTAACTCATTCCACAGAATTGAAGAAAATACTGCGGCTAGCAGAGCCCTATTGAGAGACAGATTATTTATCTACTTGGCTGTGCATGCAAGAGTAAACTTGTCACAACCAAGGGCAAAAACAAAGGCTAGCAAAGCTGCTGTGCTAACATTCTCCTCTTCTAGATCTCCACACACCCAGTGCAGTAAGAGGTATGGTGTTCAGAAACAGCAATAGAGCAAAGCCAGGCTGGAGAATTTGCTGGCCTCTGAACAGGAATGACTGGCAATCCAGGATGCTGCCTTACCTCACAGCGTGCACCCACTCCATGGTCAGGAGTGGGGAATAGACATTCTGAGCGGACAGCCTAGAAAAGAACACCACGCCCTTCAAAACAAGAGCAAAAGCTGCAGCCACAAACTGAAACAAGTGTAACCAGTGCATCTTTTCCAGGGACTAGATGTCGCCTGGAGCTGTGCATGGCCCAGAGACACCCAGTGGTTGACTGGTACATCACAAGCACATATAATGAGTGGAAAGGTTAAGGAAAGCATCCCCTCAGGTCATTTATTTACAACCTTGGGCTCATGCGATGCTCCTCTGTTCCTCTCCAGTTCTCAGACTAGGTGTGGGAATAGATAAGGCTGTCTAGGAGAGAGATCTGATTCTGAACAAGTGACAAACAGCGAGAAAGTGCAGGGAAAGGAGGAACTGGCAAGGTTTCACACTGTGCATTGTCTTTCAGCTGTAGATGTCACCAAGATCCTCTGGCCTTTCCTAAGGAAGTTTCTGTGGTCAAGACTCTGCCTTATTTGAGGTCTCTGGCTGAGTTTGGGTAATCATTACCTTCGGTCTGAGATAGAGGCAAGTGCTATGCCACACTGAGGGACAAATGTCAGCTAAATGCTGCTTATTGAGCTGCTAACATTGCCAGCAGCAGCTATGCTTCCAGACTTAAAGGAGATTTAATAGCCCAACAACAACCTGTCAAGGTATACATGCCAAACAAAAGGCATCCCCCTTCATATCACTAGCAGCATAGGACCAGGCTCTGGACTAGAAGGAAAAAGAGAAATAAATCCAACTTGAAACCAGCTTTTAGTAGCTCTACAAAAGTATAAGTAGAGATTTCTTTATCCCAAGTAGCACCAGAGCTGCAGAAGGTGACGTGTACTATGGGCCTTCCATGCACTGCTCTCCAACACTAGTTTGATTCCATCCAACCCAGCTTTAGGCACTTATGAAATACCCAAGTTAAGCATATCACCCCAGCCAGCTTTTTCTAATGAAAATGGAGAAGGATGGACACCTCTTACCACAAAGATGGAAATCATCATTCAGACATTAGCATCTCTGCACCCTTTATTTTAGACCCATCAACTAAGTGCCATGTACTAGGAACTGCTGAACTACACAGGGTCAACTAGACAGGATTAATATTATGCTCCCTTACTTTGCCTGCACTATTGTTAAATCTGAGTAGCAATGCTCAATTTGAATAAAAGTAAATGTACTCCCCAGAGAGACACAGAAATCCATGTTTTTAAGCTGCTTTGTGGCTCCTTCTGGAAAACAGCAGAATAAACTTTGCTTACAACCCATACCACATGCACAAGGTTAAATGCAACCTTCACCCAAATGCCAATTTCTAGCAAAGACAACTTTTTTTTTTTTTTTTTTAAAGAATTGAATTGCAATTTTTCTAAGAAAACAGTGCTTTTTGGAAATAGCAACAATATCGTACCAAGGGAAAAGTAACAGGTCAAGGGCATCAGTGGGTGGCCTTACTGTGATCATTCTACCAAAGAGACTTCAGAACAGTTCCATTCCCTGGCAGAAAGCTCAGAAATGCAGCAGCACTACTAACCCAGAAACACTACGGTGACTCACTCGTGTTCAATAAACTCACATGCTCAGGGGAAACAACAAAGGCATCAAACAGGACACAGACCAGCCAAACAGATGCAATATGGAAGCACAACCTGGACTCCAGCCATAGCTCCTTACACTGAATTGCTGGCACCTCACTTTCTGCCTCACTCCTCCATCTCATAAAATAAGCCCTCTTTTAGCAGAGGTTTGACCTGCTCATGAACATTACTGATAACCATAGGTGTCCTCAGAACACAAGCTGATCACAGCATGCTGATGACAAAGAAAACAGCACAGAGATATTTTTTTGTTCTAACATTCCTGGCCCTAAAAACACAGAGAAAAAGTGAGGGAAACATCTCCAGCAATGCAGGAAAACTCAGACAGAGCAGCTGTATAAACCTGAGAAAACAGGGGCAGGCAAGGCTGATCACTAAGAACAGCATGACCAGCATGAAATGAGAGCACAAACAAGCCCGGAAGGCTTGAGGTCCTCTTGCAAGCAGAGGGCAGCTATCCCCCTTAAATCACACTCGGTATCTGCTCCTGTGCTCTGCTCTTGAATTGGCAAAAATAAAATAAGAACAAAAAGGCAGGGGACAGAAGTAGGCCAGCTGCAGCCCCTTCTCTCAGTTGCTCACAGCTCCAGCTTTCAGTATTTGCCCCTCTTCAGCCCTGCCCCTGACTTCCCCCTCAGCTACCCCCCAAATAACTCAGATTTGAGGAACTTGTTCCACATCACTGTGCAGAGAGACACTGACACTCACCACTCGACTTCATCAGTGACACACATAAGCAACAAAAAAATAACAGAGAAGTCTCCTTCTCCCTTCCTCCTCCTGTCATTAAAGCATTGTTTTCTCTGTAAAGTTTTTAAAGACAAAACAGAAATTCAATTAAATGAGAGGTGTGTAAAAAGTGTCTGGTACAAAATACCGTGTGTGTAACGCCTCTTCTCTTCCATGAGCTGCACAAGTAAACAGCTCCTTCTCTGGCAGGAGCAACAGGGCTGTCTTACGTAATCAGGGGACTGAGGAAGAGGAAAGGGTCAGGAAAAACACACACTGCTCACTGTCCAGAAAAGAGCTCCTTTCAGCAGCCATGAGTAAGAAGACTGCAGAAGTGACAGCTTTGCTACCTCCCTGCCCAGCTGGCTCTCTGACCTGCCTAGAAGCAGTGTCCAAAACCACAGGAAAGGCTGGCTTTGTTTCCAACACTGCTGGCTAGTGGCCTTATACACAGGATGACAGAATGCTGCTTTCCTCACAAGTTATGATGGGGCAATTTATTTTCATTGGCATGAGCAGAGAAGGAGAGCCAGTCTGATCCACCTTGCAGCAGCAGGACACCGTGAAAGGCAATTTTGCACATGTACCTCATACAGTCATAACACACTCATACACCTCATATGGTCATTGCACACACCCTGTGTTAGAACAAAACCATTCAACAGAGACCTTTGCCTCCAGAAGATCAACCGAGGCATCTGCAGTCAGAATTTTCAACCTTCCATACTTATCATCCATGTGTTGTCACATTATCGTAAAAGCCTGGTTTGATTCCCTTCAAGGCTAACATCCACCCATTCTCTTACATTTCCACAGCAGGAAAGTCACAGAAGGATTTTCCCACCCTGTTGACATCATTTCCTCTTTGTTACACACCCTGTCCAGTCCATGCCACTCGGACAAGCTGCAGGCTGTGTGCTGGGTAGCACCTAACAGATTCATCCCAATCCATCAACCCTTCCTGACAAATCAAGACAAGACTAGTGAGCAACAACTCTCTGTGCATCTGTGGCAATTCAAACTGTTCCACAGTCAATCTAGAAATACCAACAGTCACACTCTGCTCCCATCACCAGCACACAGGCATGCACTTGCACTCACAGGTACAAAACACCCACCAGGTCTTTTGCAACCTCACTGACTCCTTCGCTTCCCAGTCTCTCAGATTTGTTGTGTCCACTCTGACCCTTAACGCTCAGTCAGCTTGGCATATTGGATTTCAGAAAACCGTCTTTCTCCACAATACTCCCAGCTTTCACTGAGTCCCTTAGACACCAGCTCTTCCAAACTGTGGCTCAGAAACAGGTCCTGTTTGCCACAACATCCATGCAGCTCACTAAATGCTTAGCTCTACGGTAGCACCACCATATGTAAACCCTCACATATGGCAAATCAAAACAAGAAGCTCCAAATAAAAATTTAAAAAAAGAAAAAAACAAACCTAAACAAATACCCCACCAAAAAAACCCCTCCAAGCAAACAACTTAATGATTGCTAAAACCATCAATGTATCAACTGTAATAGCAGCACTTTGGAGAGGATTTTTCTGGGGCTTTTTATTTTTACTATTATCTTATCTGCAGAACACAAGCCAAGAAAACAGAGAAATAGATGGAACTGAGCCCTGCATCTGAGCAAGCTCTCTAGAAGCAAATACAGACACGTTTCAGGGCTGGCAGAACACTGTGCTGAAATTAAGTGGCGTGGGTTGTGACGGAAACACAATTTTTCAGATCTGGTAACGCATGCCAGTGAATAAAACTTCCATAGGCTGTACAGCAGCACCTAAATATTTGTCCTACTGCTGTTCATCCATAGCTGGCACACATTCAGAGACTATAAAGACAAAGCCAAACCAAAGCTCAGACTGACTTTTCTACCTCCAATTTGCATTGCACTTTTCCCTCCAGGGATCTTTCATGGCTTGGTTTGGATTCCATCCCAGCTCAGTCCCAAACAGAGAGATGTATCAAACAATTTCAACACACTGACACATTTCATTTTCAATATAAGTATTTGAAATTATTTTGAATGCACATTCATGACATTTCAATGTTCTTCTGGGTAACTTTTTAATCCACCCATTCCTCACCCCATGGGTAGAGTGTAGGGCAGTGGGTCTAAACTAAAACCAGAAAACCACACCAGGACAGAATGCAAGCTCTTTGGGTGGAGTACTGTTTTCCCATGGAAAATTAAAACTTCATCACTAGCTATTCAAAATTTGGTTGTACCAAATACTGTCCACCATGAGCACGACACAGCCCTGAGTCAGCAGCAAAAGGAGACTCCATGAGGCAAATAAGGTAGTTCTGACTTTCACCCCTTGCACTGCAGAGGCAGATAAGGGGACAACCAACTACCAAATGCCTTGAGAATGTGGAGCAAACACGAAGGGCCAGAGCAACTCTGCAGCTTAATCAAAAGCCTGCCGAAAGAACCAGCTACATACCTACAAGGAAATACCATCAGGAGGGGGCATCAAGACCATTTTCCTCACTGTTACAAACAACTTGGACAGCAGTAAAGGACAGCTGGCTCATCCACAGCAGCACTTCCCTTTCAGAATGACTCCCATGCATGGTCACTGAGGCTTCCATTGCCAAAAGCCACAGAGTGCAAAAGCAGTCTGACTTCGGATGAAAACTTGCTGGAGCTGAAACGTGCAGAGGTGGATTGAGTGCACACAGAAAGAAGACTAGCAAGCGAAAGAAAAAAGCCAGAAAACAATGCTTAAAAAACTGTACATACTTTCTTACAGAAAATCTTGTGTGTTCTTCTGGGCTAAAACAATGGCCCAGAACTGATTCTCCTCTCATAATACAGTACAAAAGAACTTGAAACCAATATTGTCTAGCAATGGCTCATTGTGTGTCACATGAATTAAGGCCCTGGCAATAACCCAGCAGCCACAAGGCTTATGACAACTTTCTCAGGAACTTATGAGAATTCGACTTTTTTCCAATAAGGCCCTTAGGCTCCCAGAGGAATCCTCAAACAACTTTTCAAGCCCTAGGAGTCAGGCCAGTGACAGCAGAAAGAGGATACCCAAAAGGCACTGCAATGACAATCCCACAGCAGCGCAGGAATGCAGGCAAGCAATAAAACTGATGCTAAACAGATCCACAATAAACTGGTCCCAACTATAATTTAAACTGTAGGGCACTGCCAAAATGAAATGGTCATTTACTGACAGAGAAAGCAAAGAAACATAAAACCTCAATAGAACAGTAAGAGATCACAGACAAATTTTAGAAAGCCTAACACTGCATCTAGATGAAGAAAGCTGCTCTTCTACTTCTAAGCGTAACTCTCTGTGTCCTCACCTCTAGCAGGGGACCAGGATGTTCTGGGCAATTCTTGCTTTCTGCTATAAAGGCATTCTATTATCCATTCTCCAAGTAAGAAATTCTCTTCTGTATGACAAAGAAGTCCTAGTCATCCCAGAATCCCTTTCCTCCAGATGTCCTGATTCTGTGACAAAGGAAGAATGCCCACAAAACAGTACAAGTAGAGCCGCTGCAGCATAGCTCCAGCTTACTACCACCATGACAGAAGTTAAGAATGCTGGAAATAAGGCACCATGCTGGCACTTCTCTACAGCAGCAATAGCTCTTCTGTGCTCCAAAGACTGTTCTTCGATCCATAAAGTGGCTGCACATGTGCTGGGGGAAAAGCCATTCTTTCATCCACATACCATTTTGTTTTGCAGAACAGAAGGAAAAATACATTTGTTCAGCAAGTATTTTAAGACCACCAATCATTTCTGCTTTAAACTGACCCCACACACTGAGGATGTTACTCAAGAGAGAAGCAGAGAAACACCTCTCCTTTGCAGAAATGCAAATACACCCAAACACACCTCTGGCCCACTGCAGACAGGTGGCATCCTTTGTGTAACACTGCCCATGGCTAAGATTCACCACATTGCAGACAAACCGCAGCACAACTCAGTTATTACAGAGCTAAACAGAATTTATACACACATTCATCTTCCAAGGCTTCTCAATACCAACAGAAAAAGCTATCTTTCACAGGATACAGGCACTTTCTTAATATTAAGCTTTTTAGTGTCTCTGCTGAGAATAGCAAATGTGATAAATCAAGAAAAGAAGCAAAGCACCTTGACAAGGTCATATAGGGGGCTTTTAGGAAAAAGTTGTGGCTGGGGGGACATCCCAGAATAAAGAACCAATGTCCATGCTCTCAGGAGGTCACTCATCAGGCCAGGCGGATACAGGGGTGAAATATTAAAAGATGTCTTTGTTTTTGCCTGTTTTGAAGAGAGCAAACTTAAGGAATCAAAATAATTTGGGGGCATCCAAAATAGTCAGCATATCCTAAAAGAGAGGGGAAAAGTCCTCTACAGATAGTTTTGGGGAGAGCAGAGACATATACAGTAAAGTACCCTTTTAGATCAGGCCGGATTTTTAGGTTTGAAGGCAAGCTGCAAACAAAACTGCAACCTTGATCTCACAGTTCTTTCTATTTAGGCCAAAAATTAATGCAAAACCCCAACCAAACCCAGCAGTCCCTGGGCACAGCTCAAGCAGCCTATTGTTCCAGGAGGACTTATCAATCACCACAGACAACCCCCTCTGATTAGGTTGTATGACTGAAGGCTGTACTTTATTATTCCCTCACACCACGACCAAATGAAGCAGCAGCAGCGCTATCAGATCACACAAAGGAGCTGCTGCCCTTCAGAGCAGGCTCCTGGGTAAGTGCTCCCTGATGTGCACACGGGTGTGATTTTGCTGTGCACAGCGGGAATGCCAGGGTTACCGCTCCACGTGTGCCGTGACTGACTGAGCATTAAAGAGGCAACCCAACCCAAACCCAGGAAATTCACAACTTAAGTTGGTCTCATATCCTGAATTTATTAGAACTTCTAGACTATTTAATCCGGTAATGGTGCAGCATTCCCAAATACTATACAAATGCTAAAGAGTGCTGAACTGCTGAGTAGAGGCGAGAGATGATGGAAAACTCAGTGAAAGCAAGCCCCCCACGGCTCAGTCGCAGCTCCACCACACTGTGCTCCACCACTGCGCAGCCCTCAGGGCTTCTCTGCAGCAAGCTGGAGACCCTCCCTCAGTCCTGGAGCTACCACACCCCACAGCTTCCCAACGCTCTGCTACACCAGCACCACTGTGTTATGATTAAAATGCTAGAACTGGCTCTTGAATAAAAAGGAAATTCACCTGCAAGCAAAACAACTTCAAAATCCATATTCATAAAAAGCGTTTGAGGAATGTAGAGGCCTCTCTCCTTTACCCATTGAAACGCCACAGTCCTTGGTCTTTCATATAAAACATGCCGCAATTTCTTTCTTTCCTGCAGCGCAGTCACCGTGCATGTGTCTACCACTGTATTACCTCAATATTTTTGCTCAAAAAAGCACTTCCCTAACAAAAAGGAATTCACTTGTACAAAGTAAACTGTATTACTTCTGCAAAATTTCATTTGAGAATCCACAGCTAAAGTGCAGGACCCCTACAGTTCCCAGTTCTGCAGTGTGATAGCTTCAGCATCCCTTGTGAGATGAAGCATGTCACCTTAATGCATTCTTAAGGTGGGAGAACGACCAAGCTGATGGGCTTCATCACCCTAAGGACACAGAAAGTGACATACTTAATCTGTTGAGAGGCACTAAAGCAGCGCCTCTTAATATTTTATGAAACACTTGGCTGTTTTTAATTTTAAAAACAGCAGCTCAATAAACAAAGCAATGGACGATTCCCTGTGGATGGCACTATGATAGGTGCACAGCAGCCCTCTCTGCTGAGTGATAACATCATACCCAATGCATCAAGTCTGCCCTCCTCCCCACATCCATGCTGGAAGGCCCATACACTGGGAGGTCTCAGGCTCTGCACACTACCAGGGACTTTTCCAGAAATAGTTGTCTTCCACCAGAATACTGTGCATAGCAGAGGCAGCTTTAAAAATGATTTAAGACATCCAGCTTTCACCTAGCACCTTAATCTAGACACAACAGGCTGACATGCCCAAGCTGAAGAAGTTGCTTTAATCAGAAAAAATACATTTGCTTCCCTACTTGCCCAGTTCTGGAAAAAGATTACAGAGACAGACTGACATGAAACACAAAATGCAAGCATTCCACTTCATTACTACTTCAGACTTGCTTTAAGTTTATCTGCTGCCTTAAGCAGCCACTACTGGCCACTGTCAAGAGATAAGGTACTCCACAGGATGGATCTTTGCTCCTACTTATAGCAATCACTTTCTATTCCCATTCCCATGAAGGCTTGCAAGGTGCAAGACTGGCCAAAAGACAAATGGAAGAAAAAGTCCAAGCACCAAGTTTGAACACAGACATAAGCATCCCCCAAAGGCCCAAAGGATAGCCTTCAGCAGAGTCTGCTCTTTAATCCTGTGCTCCAAATACATCCATCACCACTTATGAGAACCTCAGAGATAAGATCTAAAAATAAGTTAGAACATCTCCCCCCCCCATTCCTTTGCATTGGAGTTCAGAAACTCATCCATGCCATGGTAAAGTACTACAAGAGGGATGGCTTCCTACAGTGTCTCTAGAGACAAACCCTGTTGGGAAGGGCCCTGTGTATAGATCCAGAGAGAAGGGGTCCCAGCCAACAGCAGGAAGTGTACCAGAGACAAAAGGACATCCATGAGCTCAGTGGGAATACGCAGTCCTCTCACCATGGAAGAGCACCACCTTGGGGCTTTTCCCTTCAAGCATTAATAATTGACAAGTCCTGCCCTCACCTCAACTACACAGTCCATTCTTCACTCCGAGGAAAAAAAAAATTCTGCAGAAATTAAAAATGCTATCCCAAGAAAGGGGATTATTTTGTCATCTGAGGACACTTACATGGAAGAGTAGAGCTGATGGGCAGTCTTGTGATCTTTCTGATTAAAATGCTGCCTCAGGATATTACTCTCCCCCTCCAACATGAAACAGTCAATTAAGCTGTGATATATTCATGTAATAAAGACTTTTTCTTATAAAATATGTCAATCCAAGACTGGCAATACTTTTGCCTCGAAGTCACCTTACTAAGAAACATGACAGATAAATCCAGTCTTAAACTAGTTAAATACTGGCATCTGAGGAAGCAGAAAAGTAGAGAACAGACAGATCCATTTTTCAATCCCATAACAGCACTTAAAAAAAAAAAAAAAAAAAAAAAAAGGGGGGGGGGGGCAGGAGGCCTTCATTTCCAAGAAGAGCCACCTTACCCTTTCATTATTAATCTTATATACACATGCATACATACACACTCACCTTTCACCTACAGCAACCTCTACAGGTACAGCATAATAAACTGAACAGCACAACAATCTGTTCATGGCCTCAGACACAGCGGTGTCAGATGACCACCCTGATGACTCTCAGACCACTCTCATACCACATTAAAAAAAAGTCATTACTGAAACAAGAAATGTCTTTGTGCATCCACCCCTAGCCAAAACACCATCTCCACTCTGACTTGTAAGCACAGCCAGGATCATGGATGGTCCAGCTATGCTTCTCCACAGCCATGTCCTGCCTCCAAGGGTCAAGTGGAACAGCTCTTGAACACAAGAGGCGAGGATGGCTCCAGAAACCTTAGAAAGTTACAGAATTCCACCATTGCTCCTGCCAACAAACCAGGAGATGGTGAGCAATCTCTAAACATGCCACAGAGATCCTCAAAAACATCTTTATGAATACCTGGATGCCAAGAGTCCTGAGCAGAGAGCACCATCTCAGCATCCTAACTCCTGTCCAGTGAAGCAGAACAAAATCTCTGCCCCATAAAAATGACACAAATAACAACATCTCTGTCCCCTTCTCAAGTAATAGGCAGCAATCTTTATACCTAGCACTAGAACATCTTAAATCATTTTACGGAAAAACATTTGCATTTTTGGATGCATCTACAGGACTTCCTCATATACTCTATTTAGCAGAGACATCTGTTACCCAATATATATATATTTCATCTAAATCCCACCCTCTGAATCCTTTCCATCAGTTGTCACTAATGAAGCTTTGTGTGCAAAACCAAGTGCATTCTGCCCCCATTAGGAAGCCAATTACAGCAGGAAAAACAAGCAATTAACAAGGTGCAAAATAAACATCTTGCCACCTGCCTTTTAATAGCAACCCCACTTCAAACAAGCCACCGTCTCAGCACAGTTTACAGAATTGGCAACTGATATTATATATGTATTTATGCAGCAGCTGTTCTTCATTGCAACAAATATTACAGGATTACCAGATAAGGTCAGCATATTTAAAAAAACATATAGCAAGTATTAAAACCTGCTTTGAGGCCCTGAATGCTGCTTTTAATGAAATCAGCAGCATCAGGCTTGTGTGGTATTATAGTAGAGCTGCAGTCACATCCCCAGCTTAGAGAGATTTCTCCTCATTTCTCCTTGCTTAGCAGCTTCGGTATTTGTTTCGCTAAATCCAGGGGCCTGCACAGCTCTTAAACAGTTGTGGGGCAACTAACACAGAGCTCTACACAGCAGACAAGTCTTTCCTGCTTCCATCATCCCTGCCTCTCCTTGGCCTTCTCCACCTCCCTACCATCACATCGCTACATCCAATTGCACTGTGGGGCTGGGGGAAGAAAGTCACTCACTGAAAAAATACAAAACAAACAAAAAAAATCAAAAACAAATCTATCTTCCATCTCACTCTTTGCTCCTTAAGCCTTCATGCTTTAGAGGGGAAAGGAGGACTTCCAAAGACACCCTAGCTAGCTCCAGAGGGAGCCACTTTCCTTCACCTTTTGTGGAACAGGATGAATGACACACTTCTGAGTAGTTAACCAGGACTAGAGAAAGCCTAAGAGTATGTCTGCAGGATTTAGCAAACTTGGCATGGAAGATGTGCCTGAAAAAATAACAGCCAAGCTTCATCCTGCATGTTTGTTTGCTTGTCTTTGTATCTTTCCCTCTTGCCCTGACTCTCTACTGCTATGTAAATTATTTATATACATTAAACTTTCCATGTCACATTTCAGTTCCTGACTAATGTCCCATTTAACCACTCATTTCACAATTCATGTGAGTCTCTTCCTCTTTTCCTCTCTGGCCTCCTTGTGATCCAAGGAGTAACACACTAAATCTGATACTTTTGCCATCTTGCACAGGATTCTGAGTGTCAGTTGGAGATGGACAGAAAATTGTTAACATTCTTTATCTAAATGACCACAGGGAGCAACACGGAAGAGAGCTTTTAACTCCAAGCAGGGCCAACAGAGCTACCCACAGCTTTATAGAAGTCTGCATCACGATCAATAGTACTAAAACAATCCTTCACTGAAAAGTTCTCCTAAAATGTCCTATATTAAATAACAATTCACTACCCTTAAATATAACTGGTAAGTCAGATCTTAAAAGACCCACATCTTCAGTTCTGGTCATTATCTACATGTACACAGAATAAGCAAAGTCAGAAGGAGAGGAACAACGACAGGATGTGAAAAGTGGTGAAAGGTCCAAATTTTCCAGACTCGTGAGGGTGCACATCTAAACCTGACCTACTGCAGCCAACAAAGTAAAAAATACCTTTTAGCTACCAGTTTCTCATGCTACCAGTGCAAGTGCAGACATCTCACAAGTTTTTCCTCCAGCCCTAATTACAGAGACAAGGTCAGAAAAGACACAATCTGCCAGCATGAGCTGCAGGAGGTCATATGGCCACTCGAGGCATAGAAGTATTTTAGGAGTAGTTCAATCATCAGGTCACTTAACTGGCTTCATTTCTGTTTGTTTTTCAAACAAGCAGCAATATTTTCACTTGCATTTTGTGGATGAGAGAACAGGAAGCAGGGTCTGCTCCTTAATCACCAGCCTAGGATTTCAGTACACATCACTAACAATTCCATGGAGCAGTGATGCCTAGCCACATTTCATACATCTAACTCCACCAAACAATGCCAAGAAGGAGTCTCATCCCAACAGTGACAGTGGGTCAGAACACTGTCAGCTTTCAGAAGTTGTTCAGACCACAGGAAGAAGGCGGGTGTATTATCTGCACTGCCTCAAAACAAATCCACACGTGACAGAAGCTGCTCCAGCTGCACATCAAGAAAGCAGCACACAGTTCTCAAGCTTTCTTCAACTCGATTAATTCTAGGGCAGTCTCTTCTGCTTAATGCTGATGAGGGCTCCAATGGGTTTCCTGACCAGCAGGCTGCCTGAAGGCCCAAAGAATCAGCAGTTTGAGGACTGCTGCTTATTGAAGGTGGCAAGAGACCAGAAATGTGGTTAAGAACTTTTCTGGGAACTGAGACTTCAATTCTTGCAATTCTTCTTCAAAGGATTCTTAAAGAAACCCAATTCTTGAATTCTTTCTGCCCTCTTCAAAAGGATGGTTGAAGAGATCAGATTTCACTAAACACTAACAGCTGAGTGTCATCAGTATCCAGCTCACCTGAACAAGAATGGAAAGCTGGCAATGCCCAAAAGGCTCAAGCTGCAGCCCTCCTAACCAGCGTGAGCTACAGCCCATAAAACACTGACTAATTCCCAAACAGTCACATGTGTGCACATTCCCCCACAGCTCTTCTAAACAGACTTCTGCAGTTTGGCAAATGGTCAGATTAAGCAGAGGATATATGAAATTAAGCAGAGAATGTTTTCAGTACACAGCAGTCTCTCCAGGTCATAGTTCATAAAAATCTTTACATTTTCTAGGGTCAAAGCAGCTACAGCCTTGAAACACATACTAGTTCTTTAGGTTCATCACCTAGCCAAAGCAGGTTACCCAGAAAAGACATGACAAAGTTAAAGTAATGATGTGTGAACAAGCTGAGTACATGTTTCTTTGAAAAAAAGAAGACACTAAGCAAAGTCAGATATGTGAACTAAGTTCAAAAGTTAAAGTTCAGTTTTGTTTTTAAGAAATAAGCAGGCACATTTCTACAAGGCAGCTATAAAATGCTAACCTATATCTAATGATGTGGCTTAGCTATGAAGCCTAGCTCCAGCTCCTCTTTTTCACTCTCAGTTGCAAATTTCCATCTCCAAACACAAATGCCTTTTACCACACATTTCAGTAAGAAAATTACTTTGGAGCCCTGGTGCTGAAAATGCATCAAAGAACAATCTTCAAATTCTCAGCTCCCCACCCCCTCCAGCCCCCCAAAAAAGAAAGAAATCAAAGGATAAAAAGGAAAGAAACAGTTTGGCTCCCAGTGGCCTACAATAACAATAATGATCATAATCCAGAGATCGCAGGAGGTTCGTCTACCCTCCATGCCAAGTCAATTCGCTCCATTCACAACTGCACATAATTATTCCTGGGACTGCAAAAATTACTGTCTTTTCACTAGCAATAGAATTGTAAAAATGCTTTCAACCTCAAGCCCTGATTTATTAAAACAAAACTATTTGCTCTTTTACTGTTCATGTTAGGTCTGGCATTTCTGTGCAGAGGGTCAATAACCCAGTCGTTCAAAAAATAGTCACAAAAGACGTATTAACATAAGCTGTGCATTAAGACACAATTATTTATATGCCTGACATTAATGGCTCTGCGCTGTGCACTGTATCAATTCACAGATACTTTAGCAGGAAAATAACAACACTTTGGGAGAATTTCTGCTTTCCCAAGGACAATTAGAATAACGCTAACGCTGAAACGAGAGAGCAATAAGGACTGACAGAGTAATGCTTCATCCCAGAGTCTCCAGAAGAGCGGTGCCTGTCCCCAAAGTTTATACCCCTCACAGCACGCTTTCCTCTGCTAAGCACACACAGCCCGTGCCTAATGCTTCCCCAATCCTTAGATTAATAAAAATCGAGTAAAGCAGTTCCAAGATGCATTATCCTCTGCCACCAGAGCTCCCCAGCGCGGGTGCCCGGCGGGACCGGCCGCGCTGCCCGCAGCCAGCCACCGACTGCCCCCGAGCCGGGGAGCGGCCCCGGCCCCCACCGAAAGGCTCCCCTGGGTGCGGGCACTGCCGCGACAGCAGGCGGTACCCGGGGGCAGCGCACACCTCGGGGAACTCAGCCACGCACAGGTCACGGCAGGGCGGAGCAGCATCGCGAGTTAGCGGGACGGCGCCGCGTCCCAGCTGGCCCTGGAGTTTGGAAACTCGGCAAACCCGCAGCGTCCGCAACTTGGCCGGGACTCGAGGGCGAGTGCCACCAGAGAGACATCGCCTGTCCGGGCTGTGCGGAGCTGCGGAGCAGCCCCGCAGCGCCGGGAGCGGGCTGCGCGCCGGGCTGTGCCGCCGCCTCCCGCCCGATGGAGCCGCCGAACCGCGGGCAAACAGCCCCGAGCGACGCCGCGATGCTGCACTGACAGGGTCGCGACACGGCGACAGCGGCGGCTCCCACCGCCCCCCGCTCCCCTGCCCCGGGGGAGCGAAGGACACACCGCGCCGGCGCCCCTGCCCACGGCGCAGCGGAGCGCGCGGCTGCCGCGGGACGCCCCGGCTCATCCCTCAGCCCTGCCCGCCGGGATGCCCACCCTTCACCCCTCCGCCGGAGCGGGCGGGCAGCCGCCGCGCCGCAGCCACCAGTTGCGCTTCCCGCTGCGGTACCTCAGCCAGGACGGGATGAGAAGTCCGCCCGCTGCCGAAGCCCTCTCGCAATGCAACAAGTGCCCGCCCG
>VZSR01000520.1:5414353-5435886 GCA_013398615.1 Brachypodius melanocephalos
CGGGATTCCGCAGGCCACAGCCGCCGCCAGGCCGGTGCGGGGCAGCGCAGCCCTGAGCGGGCTGTGTCGGAGCGCGGTGTCCGGTCGTTTGGCGAGGGTTTGACGCGGTGTTTGTGTCGTTGCAGGCACAGCGCAGAAATGATCATCCCGGTCAGGTGCTTTACGTGCGGCAAAATAGTGGGGAACAAGTGGGAAGCCTACCTTGGCCTTCTGCAGGCGGAATACACGGAAGGGTGGGTTTTATTTCTGTGTTTTTCGACTCACGCCGTAGGTGAGGTACACAGTGCTTGGGATGCCAGACCTGTTGCGGTTGGGAGGGAGCTCTGGGGATCATCTCGTCCAGCCTCCCTGCCAAGGCAGGGCCAGAGACACAAGTGCAGGGTCGTGGCGTCATGAAAGAGACGTACAGAGGTTAAAAACCGCAGGTACATTCTGAGATCGTTTAACTAAAGGTTAGAAACTGTAACAGGCAACAAAGTACTTGTTTCCCCACTGAATCTTTCAGGGCAGCACTATGGAAGTTGCCAAGCCATGGTCCTCGTACCCAAAATGTTCCCAAATATGTAACTGTATGCATTTGCTTGTTTCTTCCCTTCCCCTTCCGTATACACAACTTTGATACCAACGTGATTAGTTTTTTAAAGGGAGGGAAGGAAAAGAAGTTACAAGTGTAAGAAGTGTTTAGCGGTTTGGGGTTTTTTTAAGCATTTTAACCCAGGGTTGTAACCTTATTAAGTACTGGTTTGCTGGAGAAGGGAGAAGTTTTAACTGCTTTAGATACCCCACTGATAATCCTAACAACTTTGTGTTAAGAAGTCTGTGCATCCTTTGCATAGCTAGAGTTTCTGCTAATAGTTCAAGGAGAGTCTAACTATGGTGACACAATAGTCAAGCTTACCTCAGAAGCTTTGAGAAGAAAAATTGAGAAATACTTACATTTCCATCAAGTTTAACTGTGAAACAAAAATATCCATGAATGTTTGCAATTAAGAGGAGTGAAAAACAAGTTAGAAATTTAAGTGATGTTGAAGTAGAAAGTAGATGTTAAGTAGAAAGGAAATAATTTGGTTTGCCTTCAAGTGGTTGGGGATCCTAATGGTTTTTACAGGTAAGTTTATTCCTTTCATATATGGAGTTAAAAGCATTACAATACCATGGGTTGTTAATTATTTTACACTCATACTACAGTTTACCAGGACTTCTTTGATAGTGCTTCTGACTTACATTGTAGGCATTAACATTTTTAATATTTTCTTCATCTTTGTTATTCCTCTGCTTTTATATAGGAGTTTTGTGTTGTCATTGACAAATGCTCACTTGAAAACAATTGTTGTGGTCACTGCCTTGTTTCTGGGGTGCTTGTTCAAACTAATGCAATTATGGTGCTGTAAGAAGTAGAGATATCACACAGCTAAAATCTTGCAGTGCAGTACTGGAATCACTGTTAATGGTGGCTTAAGAAATGGATGGACAAAATGGAAAACTTCTCTTAAGAATCAGTGGTTAAAAAAAGACACCCATATCTTTCTGTTTGTCCCTTAAAAGTGCTCTTTTGCCACAAGGCCTTGGAAGCTGGAGGAAATGACAATTAAAGTTGTCTTAAAGTATATAGTATGACTTTGGAAATTGTGATTAATGTTAGTATTTTGCATCTCTGATAACTGCATATGAGAGTTCAGAACTCTCCAGATAACTCTTTAAATTTACCTGTCAACGGACATCAGATGTTTTTGTTCTCAAGTGTTTCAGAAAATTGAATTACTTATACATTCTTTAAAATGCGCCACAGTGTTCTTACACGTCTCTAAAGCAGTTTTGCAGGTGCTGTCCATGAATGAGCAGCCCTGCTCAACAGTTTCAAGGACTGAGTGACATCAGAGAAGCTGCGGAAGTTGGCTCCTGAAGTTAGACTGTACTGCTTGAAGCCAAACGACCTTTCACCATGGTCCAGCTTAGGCAGAGGCTTCCTTGCAGTCATTTGTATTTTACAAAAGTATCCATTGGCTTATTCCTACAGGAGAGTTACAAGTTCCAGGAAACAAAGTTTGTTTTGAGCAAGTGCTTTATTGCACTGCACTGTATCAGTCTGAAGAGCTGGGATCAGTCATGTCTCATGAATGTCACGTTCTGAAGGAGTATCAGACTGGCTTGATGGTTCATAGGTTGGAGCTAAAGATCTTGGTAGTATCACGATCTTTAAGAGGTCTGATAGCCACAGCCATGGAAGACACATGCAGTGTCTTAGGGTGACTCAACGGCCTCTACCCAAACATGAGAATCTGGAGCAGTCACTCCAAAGGAATTCAGAGGAAAGACTGTAAAACACTGATTTCTGACCAGTCTGCACATACTTACTTGTATATATGTGGGGGGCAGGTTGTATAACTGAGTGCCTTCCCTAATAGGAGCTGGGAAGGATTGTAGCCGTCCTCAGAATTAGCATCCCTGTGTGGGGGAGGTTGCATTCCAAGTTATTTTAGGTTCTGTATATCTCACCTTTTTAGCATGGCTCAGATCTTAAATTTATCTTGTAAAACAGGCAAGAATCATCCTCAGTTTACAGAAACATGTTAAAACAGTGCCTTCTGAAAGCTGTGGCAGATGGGAACCCTTCTCAGCACCAGATCCTGTGCTCTGGCCGGCTGGAGAATGGGCAAACACTGTCAACAGCACTAAGTGGAAAAGGGCATTAACAGCACACGCTGAATTTCTGTCTGTCTTTGAACTGTGAACAAATTTTCCTAGATGACTGAGCTCAAAGTAATCAGCGTGTTGCTTAGGAAACGCATACAAGTGTTTCTGACTCACTTCATCCGTTATGTTTTTTAATTGTTGTTCGTTAATAGAGATGCCCTGGATGCCCTTGGCTTGAAGAGATACTGCTGCCGCAGAATGCTCCTCGCCCATGTGGATCTGATTGAGAAGCTTTTGAATTATGCACCCCTGGAGAAATGAGATGGAAAAAGCCGTGTGCTGCAAGCCATGTGGAACGTATCTCTAATTTAAACTTGAAACTGGACTTCAGGCAGTAAAGGATGAAAGCCAACGGTAGTGCAACCATCAAGAGATGTTTATCTTCTGGATACAATACTGCCCCAAGCCACTGTTTCAAGGAAACAAAGGAATGATGAAGTCCACTTAACGAAGATTTAGAGATTAAAGTTTGGATGCTTCTTCTTAAATCTGTGATTGGAGTTGTGAACTTCTAGATGCTTCTGCCAGTAAAATCAAATGTTTGTTCATGTAGAAAAACTATTATATTTCATTAAAATGTTGAAATAAAGGAGGTTTTTCCCTTGTAGCCTTCCTACAGCTTCTGGATAAAGTAAAGTGTATGCTTGGATCTTGCTGCATACCTTAAGGTTAGAGGTACTACTGAGTACCCAGTTCAGTGTCGTGCACTAGGCAGGCAAGGGTTAGAAACACAGGACTGAACTGTGCTTTTGGTGACATGGAAGTGGGTAAGTTTGTGAGGCATTGCTCTGGAAAGCTGCTGGAGCCCACAGAGAACACTTCCCACCTGAGTTAAAGTCAACTGGTTTCTCTACCCCAATCCTTACCAAACACTGGGGCTGCTGCATCACAGAAACAGGAATTCAGATGGTGCAGTGCCTTCAATTAAGCAAAACATGTCTGAGTGTCTCCACGGAGAGCACTGGATGTGAGAATTGAGGCGTGCTGGTGTGAACAGGATCAAAGTGCTGCTGCTGCCAAGCACCTGCACCCCTCTGTGGCTGGTGCAGACGCTTTCCACCGCTCCTCGTTTCAGTGACTTCACGTTGCGCTGCGCGTGTGCCGCGCTGCTGCCCGGCCCAACCAAGGGGCTGAAATGAGAGAGGGCAGCTGCAGCTGCAGGGCTGGGAAGGTCACCTACACCCAGACAGGACCGACCCTGCCCCGGGGTCTCACCTTCCTCTTGCACAATCAGCTTGTAAGTTAGATCATGTTTCACTCTCTTCTGTGACACGCAGAAAATGCATTGTTTCGCAGGGCATGCACACAGGCAGACACCCCTCTCTGGAAGTGAAGGAGACCCATTCCTACACCTGAGTGGGTTTGGGATTCTGTGCAAATGCAGCATCAGTCTGTCATTACAGCAGCCCTGTAGAGAATGGGATGGAAAAGATGATAATTCCTTAGGATGCAGTCTATTGCTCCACGGTGCTGTTAAACTTTGGCACTCGTGTATCAGCTGCAGGGTAAGAAGTATCTCTGTGGATTCTTTTCTGTAGTACAATGAATCTGGTTTGAACAAACCCTGGATTTACAGAAATAGTAATTATTTCATGTGCTTACTGGGTCAAACTTGTACTGACAAAGCTTAAAACTAGATTGTCTCACAAAACAAGAGATAGGACTGCTGCTTGCCTTTGGCTATCACCCAACCAATCTTTACACTTGAACTTGCTTTTCAATTTACTACAAGGCAGTAGTAGATGTTTCTCATATTCAGCAATTCTTCACTGAAGACATCTTAAAACCTGTGCTTCACCCTAATGCAAAGAGAATTAAGCAATTAATTCTAGCATTTGTTTCATAGTTGGTTGGGTAGCTTATGTTCTGCATGCCTGCTGTATTAGCAAGCTGAACACACTTTATAAAAACAAGCCCAAAAAAGCCCTTCAGTTCTCTCTCAGGCTATTTTGTAAAAGGGACACTGAACCAGAGGATGACCTTTCCCAAGTGAACTCATGTAGGACACATTTCCCTGTGACAGTGGGGTGTGCCAGCCCCGCGTGCCAGCCTGTTCACAGATCCATCGGCGGGGCCTGCGCTCACTCCGGGAGCTGCGCTGGGAGCGCAGCAGCCCAGACGGGAACGTCTGGCAGAGGCAGCCGTGCAGGAATGCCATGCAGAAAGCTGGCCTGCATCACTGCCAAGGAACTGGATTAGACAAGCTGACAGGACTTGGTTTCTGTCTGCAAAAGCAAATTTCTAATCTCGTCTTTCTGCTTTAGAATAACATGGTTCTTTTCAAAGCGGGTGCCAAGTTGTTTGATATGAAAAGTTATGGCTCCTAAATACTTCATAATGAAAATGCAATTTGCAAAAACACAGCAGGCCTCATTCAAAAATGTGAAGGAAAAGGAAAAAAACCCACCTTGGTTGCTCTCATTACTATTCTCAAAACCAGAGTGCAGTGGAAGCCAATGGCAGTCTGGTATCACTCCCTCAGACAGATGTTACCCAAGGAGCCGCAGAAACACCTGAGCAGAAAGACTAAGTCACAGCAGGCACTAATATTAGCTCATGCAGCCCTTGACACCTCTGTGGATCACAGCTTTTCCTCAGGAGTTTGCAAATGCAGTGTTAACCAAAAAAGGCCATTTCTGTAATGTGGTAAAGCAACCAGTTTATTGTGATCATGTGAAAAGTTATCTTGAGAGTTTTGTCCTTGGGAGGGTTAGGAGCAGAAGCAGAGCCTAAATCGTATTGCAGAAAGAGTCTGAAATTTTCAGTGGATTTCTATAAATCCCATCTTTAACCCCTGCTCATTGGTAACTAGGAAAGTAATTCCCTTTTTGCTCTCACTTCCCTTGTGCTACCTTCTGCAGCAGTTAATAACATAAGAGTATTGGATCTGCTTTCTAACCTGCCAGATGTCTTTGGGAAGAGCCATTAAATATGTTCACAACAACCACACTTTTTCAAGACAATGTAAAAGATGTGTACACACAGAAGGAATAAAAAACCTCCGTTTTTCCTCAACCAGAAAAAGAAGCCCTTAACAAAATCAACAGATAGGCAACAGTGGAAAAAAAAAAAAGATGATAAATGGTACTGAATATGCAGTCCTTAATTACATGAAGAATTCTGTCAGTTGGAAGGTTTTTGAAAAATACAAAAATCCCACCGCTCCTCTGCAGTCACTTATTCACTTTACATGTAAAGCATTTTGGAAATTTTTCAAGTCTGTTTTGAAAAGCTGTTGCAGGGCTCCCACTAACCCAGGTCATGGTTTAACCCCAGGCAGCAACCAAGCCCCACGCAGCCACTCCCTCATTTCCCACCAGTGGGAACGATTCTCTCTGGGGAAAGAATCAGAAGGGTAAAAGCTGGAAACTTGTGGGTGGAGATAAAGGCAGTTTAATAGAGAAAGCAAAAGCAGCGTGCATAAGCAAAGCAAAACAAGGAATTAATTCACAGCTTCCCATGGGCAGGGAGGTGCTCAGCCATCTCCAGGAGAACAGGGCCCCATCTGGTTTAAGTTTCTTGGGAAGACAAATGCCATCATTCTAAATGTTTCCCCCTTCCTCCTTCTTCCCCCTCAATTTACATACTGATATAATTTGGTCTGGAATAGCCCTTTGGTCACTTGGGCTCACCTGTCCTGGCTGTCCTGCTTGTCTCCTCCCAGCCTCCCATGCATCCCCAGCCTTGTCCCCAGCATGGCAGTACCAATAGCAGAAAAGCCTTGGCTCTGTTATTGTGAGCCCTGCTCAGCAATAACAAAAACATCTCTGTATTACCAACCCTGTGTTCAGCACAAATCCAAAACACAGCCCCATACCAGCCACCGGGAAGAGAATTAGCTCTAGCCCAGCCAAAGCCAGCACACCTGGTACTGGGAAAGCAAGCAGTCACAATCAGAAGTGTGACAGAAGACCCTCTGTCACCCAAGCCACAGGCTCCCTTCACACATCATCATCATACCAAAATAACAAAGCAGTGCCTGTGACACGGTGGGAGCTGAGGTCAGAAAACACAGAGGAACCTCCTTATGGACCGCAGCGTCCTGCTTCAATCTGGAGCATCAGCACCAAGCTGTGTGTGCCTGGAAAGCTTTATGTTTAATGAAATGACGTTTTTAAACAAAAAAACCCACCCACTTTATCATAATTCTGAGTCCATCTGCAGAAAGGAGGTGAAGTGCTTTTGTGCCAATCTGTAATGAGCCTCAGGTTTTATATCTCGTAAGGAATTTTGCTCTGAAAAACCATCTCTTGTGAGGGTTTCACCACAGGGTGATTTACTGAGAGATACGTGCTGGGCTTTTGTTCTTCCCATGACTTTTCCCTAAATGCAGTCTGGAATTAGATACCAAAGTCTGACTTCTTGTATATGCTTCATGTCCACATGAAGAAATATGAAAACTCTGAAAATCCTGATTAAAACCATCACGCAAACCCCCATAGCAGTGTATTTCCATCAAGATGTCTAACTAGCCCTGTGGCTACAAAGCTACATTGCACCGATGAGAATCTGTGTGAGAATCCAGAGCAGGAGCTACCTCTTTCCCTGCAAATGGCCCTACGAGAAAAATCAATCCTTGCCCTGAAAAAACAAAAAAAAACCAAAACACCACCACCCACACAGAACCAAATAGCCTATTTTCTTCTGAAATCAGTGTAATTCCAAATCGTTTCTAACTTCAGTATGGATTCTGAAAGAAAATAGCATCTCTGCTTTGACCTCTCTCAGAGCAGACGTGTACATCCAGTTGAGCTCAATTAGCCAGCAAGATTTTCTTATTACTGAACCTTCTCAATTGAAACATCTCCAAGATAATGTTGCTTCCACCTGGCTCTGACTTCCCAGAATATGAACATAGATTTGCTTTCCCCTTCAATGCATTGCACCATGATTTACATTGTAGCTTTGCTTTCAGCCCCAATTTTTATTCAGTTCCTCCAGCCAGTGAGAAAGCATTTTTAATTGCTCAGTGGGGACAGCACAATAAAGATGTTTGAAAACCCAGGACAGGGAGCACGTGGCCAAGCCTTTGGCTCTGCCATGCTGGTGGTTTGATGTGTCACCCACTGAAGTCTGTGGGAGTCTTTTCATTAACTTCAGTGTGACTTAAAATGACCTGGTAGCCTGTGGTGCCCTACACCACTCGGGTGTCCAGGATTAATTCATTTTGTTAAGTTCTGCTAAGAAAAGCTGTTTGAGGTGCCCAAGCCTTAGGCACTCAAAGAACTTTCAGATCTTGCTGAAGAATTCAACCATGTGCACCTCTAGCACAAAAGGCCAAAGAAGAAAATAAAAAGGTAAGAAGTTATCTTCAGTGCAGTGACTCCTGCCACTCAGGGGCAGCTGCAAGGCTTCTCTTTGGGCTGGTGTTTGGAAGCAGCACATTATTTACACGGGAGTAGGTCTTGTTTAAACCCTCATTTCTTTCTTCTGCACACTTCCTTCCAAAAATATATAGGGAATGCAGAGCCAAGTCATGCAGAAAATGTTAGGGTTTACACCCCTAATCTAATTTCCCCTTCTCCACGAAGACACATCTTCCAGATTGTGTCAGTCATCCTTTCTGGGGAGCTCCACCTTGTCTTGTGCTGTAGGTCACAGGCAGCTGAGGTGAAGCCACCAAGATCCCAAGCACCACACGAGTTTCCTCACAATTACTTTCAGGATATATCTGCTCCTGTTCAACACTGAGCCTTGGAACAGCCAAGCCAGAAAATTCATGCAGGAAAGCCCTTAATTTATCCCTCCCAAATACAATGCAAGTGTTTTAATAAAATGGGTTCATTATTTCCTGTTCTTTAGGAGATGAACAACTAATGATCAAAGAAAGACGTGGAACAGCTGACAAAAAGCTAAAAGCCCAAAGACTTTAGGGAGCTCAAGAACCCTGGCAGTTATTTAACAAAGCAAGTAGAAAAGGCTGTGGTCAAGCCTTTCTGTAGGCACCAGTGATTTCAAATTAACATACTGCCCATCCCACAGGCTGGATTTAGAGCCAGGAGGAATAAATACTAAATAGCCTCTCTTTGGAAATCAGATCTCCTTCTTTTAAAAGCAAGCCTTCTTGGAGAACTCCAAGAAATGAAGTACTTCTAGAAAAGCTTTAAATAAATCAGTGCGAGGAGTAGGACAGCTGTGCTCAGCACCCACTTTTAGATACTGACCTTTCCTAAGCTGCTGCTTTCCATATTTTCTAGTGGTTCACCACAGCTGGATCTACAAGCTTTGAATTTCTTCAGAGATTACCTAAATGTCACTTTCCTTGCCAATATCTCTCCAGAGACCTGTTCCAAGTGCACGAAGCTCAACGGGAATCTTTCCTGAAGTACTTTGGGTCCATCCTATTCCACTCTCTCTTGGCATTCTCCAGGCTGGTCTACAGCAGCAGCAGAGACTCCCTTTGCCCATCTCCACATAACACCATTGCTCGTGTCTTCCAAAGACAGAAAAAGGCTTCAGCTCCTGGTGTGTGTTTCGGGACAGAACCATGTATGTTGACCAGAACATACAGGCTAGTTAATGTGAGCCTTGGGCAACCATTGCGATGCCTCAGCTTCCCTTTCTGAACCTCTGGGATGGCACATCCCACTCTTCAGAAACCACCAGAGATGAACAACAAGGAGTAGCCTAACCTCACCAACCCCTGGTGTCTTCTTGCATCCTTCGTATCAGCGATCCCTATCACATATCCTCAAATCCTAATGGAATATTTTAAACTAGATTATAAAAAATCATTTTTGACACTAAGCAGAGCCCAGTGTGGGAACTGCTGATGGAAAGCTGCTGCCCTGAGCTTTTGCAGCAATTTAGAGATCAGCAGCATGACTGTACCCAGCAATCCAGAAGGTTTATAAGAACACAGCTAAAGCCCAATTATCTCCAGCTATTTACTGAAAGCTGCCTTAAAGTGCCTCCCCTCTTCTTTTCTTCCCTTTTAATGAAGTCTTCCTTCCAGCAGTGTGTGTGAAAGTGTGCTCCTTCCCAGGCAGTGATAGGAAGGAGAAGGGAGAAACATCCACTTTATGGAACAAGGGGGTAAAGGGTAATCAGAGCAGTGGCAGCTGCTCAGGGCTGAAGGCTGCCCTGATGAGATGGGCTGTGCTCCTCCCAACGCTGAGCAGCCCCTACCCACCAGCTGATGGCTCTGCCCAGCCCCTCACCAATACCATAACAGGTACAGCCAAGCCCTTGAGCCTCCCACTTCCAAACAGAGTGGGAATTCAGAACTTTTAGAGTTGAGTTTATAAATTTATAGGCAGCAGTGCCATAGCTAATGCTTGGACTGGAGGTATAGCAAGAGGTTTTGCTGAAATTCCCCTGGAAAATTTAAAAACAAAAATCAGATGAGTGCTGCTCTAGGCTGTAGGCCTTTCCTTGTAATGAGATGTGCAGCTGAAGCAATTACTAACTTTATTTTTTTAAAGAAAGCAATAGCAGTTTGACTAGGAGGTCTTCCTCCAGGAATGAGCTAGTAAATGAAAGCATTAAGTTAATAAGGGCTTGAGTGCTTCAGATCATTACAGAGATGGCCTACAGCTCCACAGTTCACCAACTTTTTTTTTTTTAATATTATTGTCAAAACAGCTTAAAGAAAAGCCCCTTTTGGATCCACTCAGCATTAAATGCAGCCTAGACAAATGGCTGCTTTCCTCCATTATTCAACATTTTAAAAAGTAAAAAACTAATAATTAAATTCCACTGATGAAAAATTACTTCTAATAAATAAAGATAAACAGATGCCATCAGCCTTGGCAGCTTTCATGTCAGTGACCTGAGCTGCTACTGAACCAAATGAACATGGTGCTGCTGGAGCTGGGAGCAGCACCATGGAGAAAGAAACTCCCATTTCAGCTGCAGCCAGAGACATCTTGGGATATTAATCCTGGTGTGTGAGCAACAGCCAGGGCGGGCAGTGGTTCCTGCCAGCCGGGCACCCCCATGGTTAAACCCCTTTCATCCTGCCTTCGTCTCAAACTACCCATGGGAAAACTTGCCTTGGGACAGCTCCAGGACTGGGATCTGTGTTGTCTAGAACAAAACTGGAGCCTGCACCCAGGATCAAGGTGGTCATGCACTGCCTCATTGAAGGTCCTTCATGATGGCTGGGGCCAATCTGGCCCAGACCCACCACAACAGTTGGGTTTACCCTCACCCCCAGCCATGGCAGCACGTCCAACAAACTCCTACTGCTTCCACATCTCAACCAGGGCACATCTCCACAAAAGGAGGAAATTCTCCAGGAGGTACCTGGACAGCAGAGTTCTTCCTTCTGTTGGAGACTTCTTATAAATTATCATCTTTTTCCCCTCCCATCCAATCTCCCTCAGGCACATTCCTAACTCAAACTATCTGAAACTTATTCTAAACTCTGAATGTGATCAACTAAACACAAACAGAGAGAGCTTCAGGCCTTCACTGCCTTCTGTACATCCACTTCCAGGGAGGGTCACAGAACCATTTAGGTTGAAAGACCTGTGAGGAGGATGAAGCCCAACCTGTGACTGAACACCCCCTGTCAAGAAGACCATGGCACCGAGTGCCACATCCAGTCTTTCCTTAAACACCTCCAGAGACAGTGACTCCACCACCTCCCTCGGCAGCCCCATCCAGTGTCTAATCACCTTCTGTGAAGAAATTCCTCCCTATGCCCAACCTGAATCTCCCCTGGCCCAGCTTTAGACTGTGTCCTCGTCTTCTCTGGGAGAAGAGACCAACCCCCACCCGGCTACATGCTCCTTTCAGGAAGCTGTGGACAGTGTTAGGGTCACCCCTGAGCTTCCTTTTCCTCCAGGCAAAACAATCCCAGCTCCCTCAGCCAAGTTCCAGAAGCGGGGAAGTCATATTGCATATGGGGTTACTGCAATATCACAAACTTAAGCTGGTTATTTCTTTCTTCTTTATTTTAAAAGCTACAATATTCAGGTAGCTCAAGGAAAAATAACCTTTGGATTTTGTCTGCTCATAAATCCATCACAACAGCTTGGGGGAAAACAGTAAATAAGATATTGGAAGAAGAGCACAAGAGGCCAAAAGAAGAGCATGTGCCTCTGGATGTGCTATTTGCAACCAAAGTCAGGTAGCAGGCTGTGATATTAGTGTGTGGTATTGATTTGTTCTTAATCCAGAGAAATGCCCCTGTAATGAACTCTGCTGTGCCCTTAATGATTTCATATTGAAGGATGTTAGGTGCCTTGCTCATAACAGAGTAACAGCAATTCCAAAAATAGCAATTCTCATAATAAAATGTTATTGAGAATCCTGAATTTCAATATAAAAGGGACTCTGCTGTACTCAAGGGCTTACAAGATACAAATGCATACTTTAAAAAGTTGTATTAAAGTCGTGTTGGTACCCGAGTTACAGAGACACCGTGAGATGCTACTCCAGGGAGCAGCTGAGCCCCAGGTCCCCAGGAAACTTTTAGGCTGATGTTGTACAGGCTGGATTTAATCCCACCAGACAACTGGGGCTGGATGTCTAGAAAGAGCTGAGAAGCTTTTGCAAGCTGCCTGTGAGGGCAGCAGAGTGTATGTGGCTGCGGTGCTCCCCAGCAGCCATCAAGGACAGCAGGGCACAGGGTGCTGGGCCAGGGGACACATACCTGGCCCTGGCTCTGCTGCTCCTCCCCAGCCTTTGGCAGCTGCCCCTTTCCAGAGGGTCACCACCAAGCTGCCACAGCACCTGGAGCAAGGAGGCTTGCGGGAGAGGGCAGCCACCGCCGGCTCCCCAGTGGGAAGAAGCATTCCCACTAAGACCTGGGCCACCACAAAGAGCTCCAGAGCTGGGAGCACCAGGGCTAAGGTTGACCTGGATTGGGGGTGATTGCCCAGCCTCAGCTCTGTCAGTGCTGCAAACAGCAGCCCCAGATTAAACCCACCAGGCTTCCCAGCCTCTGTCAGCACAGAGCTCACCCTGCAGGCTGGCCCAGGGGGCAGGGAAGGATGGTGGCTCCCCTTCTCCCGCCACATGGCTAGTGCCAGAGCCCCTCTCCTGGACTAGAGGAGCAGAAGGGAAGAGCCAGCCCTGCAAAGAGATGCTGGGGAGCAGCTTCAAACCTTCAAGTAACCCTCAGGCACCAACCAACCTTACTAAGAGCAACCAGGAGCATCTCCTGCCCCCTCTAGCAGGACCGGTGGCAGGATTAATTAGGTGGAGGAAACAAAAGGTGAATGTTTGCCTCCTACAAGCCCCACAAACAAGCTCAGAGATTGTTTTTTAGGTTATCCAAGATGTAGACTGCAAAAAAAAAAAAAAAAGCCATTAGCTCAATTATGCCTTATTAAAACCATAATTGCCTTAATTACAGCCCATTGCTCCTGACCCCTGCTCAGAAGGTGATGTCAGCCAGGCTGCCCCTACCTGCAGGGTTTGTGTGTGGGGCAGGAGGGAGCACTTGAGGGGGCTGTGGCTTGCTGCCTCCTCCAAGACCTGTTCCTGGAGAAAAGTGGTATTAAAAACTGGACCAGAATGGTGAACTTGTTCCCCTGAACTGGCTCTAAGCAGGTGAAACAGGAACTGTCTCCCTCTCCCCAATCCCCAAACTCCCTCTCTGCTCCAGCCTAGTTCCTGCTAAAGGTTAACCCACAGGCTGGCAGCACCTGGTCCACCCCAGGGAGACAAGCAGCATCCTTGGACCCTGTCTCTGAGAAAGACTCTGAATCCTAAAGCAGTGAAAAAAGAGCAGCAGTGCATGGAGAGCAGAAGCTATTTGCATACACATTCCAGAAAATTCTGCCTGCAAGAGCAGAATCGAGTTTACTCAAAGCTCCAGGCTATGTGAAACCAGAAAAATTTTAGTGATTCTAAACCAGAATGGTTTTAGAAGAGGAGTGCCACCAGAGTTCAGCAGCTTTGTGGGGTCATAACTCCTTTGCAGCAGTATTTTTATTGTTACTTACACTACAGGCAGAGCTGAAGAGGTGCAGCTGCGACTGGGGTTCTGTGGAGCTTGGCACAGCTTGAACAGGCACTAAAAGGGAGGTTTCAATCTAAGAGGACAAGGAAAAGGAAACACTGCTAGGAATTAATTTTCCCGTCGTGCAGAGCAGGCCCTGGTGGGGGGCTTGAAGGTGAGGAGCCCAGCTCTCACTGAGGAGGTGCAGGATGGATTTTCCTGCACTGCTCTCTGCTCCCCCACTCCCATCCAGTAAAATCTGAGTAGCTGCTCATTCCACCAGAGGGGTCATGAGCTCTGCCAAAAACCCCTGGTACAAGAGGTGTCCTCAAACCTCCAGGCACACTGGGGACACAACTCCTGTATTCCAGTCAGAACCAAAACCACATCCCCGCCAACCCAGTGCTCTGCTTGTGAAATGCTGCCTCTTCTCACCCACGTTTGTTTAAATTCAGTTCACTCCCTGAAGGCAGAGTTGGTTTTTTGGTGTAAAGGGGGCCAACAACTCACATTTGTTGGAAGTGTGATTTTAATAGCCTGATCCTGTGACACTACCTGTGGTAAGTGAACTGCAAAATACACTTGAAAAATCTATTTAATACATATGCAACCTTCTTCACTGTTCCATGATTTAGGGCTCTGCTCCCTGTTTTGGGGGTTCAGGATTTTTCAATCTGGAACCATAGACAAACTGCAAACGTTTCTTTTGAGTAATCCTGCCACAACTGCCAGCTAGAGCCTAAACAACTGAATCATTCATGAGCCCATCCGCAGAGCACGAGGCGTTCAGCAGAGGAAAGAGCACGTCAGCCTTTAACTGGCTGCTATTAAAAACCTGGGAAAGGGCGGTGGGAGAGGGAGGAAGGAGGAAAAGGAAATAAATTATAATGTTGATCATGTTTGGGGAACGGTGATGGAAGACGGATGGAAAACACAAAGACAAAATGTGAATTAGCCTGGGATAGCTTAGACAGTTGGGCACAGTTAAATGGGACAAGATTTAATTTAGGTGAATACAAAATAGGTCCTGATGATGCTCAGTATATAACAGAGAAATAACAGGCAAGAGAAGAACCACAAGAGTTGGGTATGGAGGAACATGGCTTCAGATGTAATTTTGTAGTGACATTAGCTGTTATTTCAGTCTGGAGGGAACTGAGCTGACATGCTCCAAGAGTAAAGATAGCAGCTGAAGTCCAAAACCCAAGCCTGGTGCCTCACATTTCAGGTCATCATTGCTTAATTCTGCATCCCAAAATGGGCAGCAAGGAATCAAAGCATGTAAAACAACATGGGAAAGCAACTAGTCACTAAAAACTGCTTGGGAGGGTAAAAAGACGATTAAGCAGGAAGCTCTCCCAGGAACTGGGGAGGAGGGAGAGGGGAACCATGACTCTGAAAAGATCAAGCACGTTTTTCTGGTGTCAGACTTCTGGGATAAAAGGGTTCCAGGCTTTCTGAGCAAAGTAAGAAATATAAACCTCACCTGTAAGGGTTTCTGTGGGCAGTGGAAATCCTCTCGTGTGGCAGATCCAGAAATGTACAAACACACACACACAAGGTCAAAGCTATAGACTGTCACCCCACACCTCTGTACCCCGGTGTCAGTGCCTGTTTGGGTTGTCTCTGACACCAGGGGTGCTCAGTGTGACCCTCACGCTCCCCCCATGCCAGGGACACATGTGACATCTGTCAAAGTCACATCTGGGACTGCAGGGGTGCAGGGTTTGGCTGTTGCTGTCCCAGTGTGGGGAGAGAGCAGCCTGCAGCAGGATCAGGCCCTGCCTGGGCACGGGGCTCTCCCAACACTCTGTGTGGGCAGGAACCGCTCTTCTCTTGGCAGCAGCAGAGTTCACTACACAGAAAAATGAAGTCTGGCAATGCCTGATGCTCAGCAGCTCATTTTTTGCAGAGAGGAGCCGTAACCAGAAGAGGGAAAGCCGCTGATCCTGATGGCCTCGGCCGTGCAGCCTCCTTTCAGTGAATGCCGGCAGCGGGAACGCAGGAGGAGCAGCCTCCTTCAGAGAGCTTCAGAAGCCCAGAATGGTGACTTGGAATGATGCTGGAATGAGTCACTGAATGCATTTGGGGGGCATCAGCATCCTTGCTGCTCATGTGGTTACAGCTCGTTTGAGAGCACTACGCTCCCTCCCCACAAGGAATTTGTCATCTTTGAAGGCACCACATGAATCTGCTCCCCGTTGCTTCCTTGGCCAGCTGGGAAAGGAGAGCGCATTCCCGTGTGCCATTTCCCAAGCAGGCTCTATTCGTCCTGTCTCACCAGGGAGGAGAGTATCACCGCCTGAGCCTGGACTTCCTCTCCACTGCTGCAGCCGTGCTCAGTCCCAGCCCATCGGGAAAACAAGGGCATCACAATCACCACTGAAGGGAGGCTTCACAAATGGCAAAAGAAAGGGGCACCGAGGCCTCCCTAGAGGGAAATTTCCCCCCAGTTAAATGCAGGACAAGAAAGGGCATGTCAGTGAGCTGGTTCGGAGCTAGAAGCAGCCCTCTCGTTTGAAACAGCAGGAACAGAGTGACTGCCCAAAGCTGGACCCTTGCAGAAACTGCTCACCACTACAGCTGTTTCCCCTTGTATTCCTGAGCAAATTGTGCTGACCATCTGGCCAGCTCAGGAGCTGAGCTAACTGCTGCAAAGGGCAATCAGCACAGCTGAAATCTCCAGGTCCAAAGCAAGACAAGCCTGTCTCAAGAGAGAGGGGGAAGCGCCCAAGAGACCTGAGGTTGTGGGGATGCTGTAAGACGGCAGCTGCACCTTGATCGGGAACACTGCAGAAGCCCTTTCAAAGAGAAATCGCTTTAAAGCAATAGCTTCGTGCTTAGAAACACCGTGCTCCAGGCGTCACAGACACCACCCCACGACAGTATGGCAGAAAGGGTGCTAATTTCCCTCTGGGGGTGGGAAAGGGCGGCTGTGGCACCCTGCACTCCTAGGGACACGGAAGGGAACAGGACAGCCCTTCCTTCTCGGTTTGTACTCCACCTTCAACTCACTTCTCCTGGAAATGGGGCTTGGAAGGAGGTCCCATCAATGTACACAGTCACATTCCTGTCTCGCCCAATGCATCCCAGGAACGCACAGCGCTCCCGCAGCGTGCACTCGCTCGCTCACTCCGCCTCTCCCGAGCCAGCCGGCTCTGTGTCCCCCGCACAGGCAAACGCGCTTGCGGGTGTTTTTGGCCGAAATCTCTGCTCAGAGCCGAGCGCAGCCCAGGTCAGGCTGTCCGCCTGCCTTGCGTGAGCAGTGCGGTGCTGCGGCCCGAGAGCCGGGCCCGCTGCCGGGGCTGGAAGTGGCAGCGTTCCCTTCCCGTGCGGGATTCCCGGAGCTGGGACAGCGCCGTGTCCCCATCGCCACCGCGCGGCCGCGCCCCGCACTGCGGGCAGGGACAGCGCCGGCACCGAGCGCGACACGGGCATCCCCATCCCTACATCCCCAGGAACGATGTGAGGATGGAACACGGCATCGGTCTGCTCCCGCTTCTTGACCTGCCCCTGGGCAGGTCAAAATCCCATGGAGGTTCCAGCAGCACGCATTTATACCCCTGTGGCAGCTAGTAATACACTAATAACTACCAATACTAATAAATCTGCTATCCATTCTAATAATCATAGTTTTAGGTTGCAATAGGTGATTACACTACTGGATCCTAAAACATAATATTGTAAATAGAATTAAATAGATCCCAACAGTAGAATTTTTGATAACTGGATTAATACCTAATACCAACACTAAAAATGCTAATGCTTACAGATGATAATAAACACTAATAAAACAAACTAATATTAGTAATTAATAATAAATATTAACAAAGCTAATAACACCTGTCACTACCCTGACAGGACAGAGAGGAAATGAGGGGTGACACCACAGGCCACTGGGTGACCCTGAGGCTCTGGGCTCCCCTGGACTGCACTGGCAGGTTTTGATCCATTACACCAAACTGCCCCTTCTCACTAGGGCCAAGCTCGTAATAATTGACCCCCGTGTTCTCATTTGACCCCTTCAGCAATTATCAGAGCCTCAAATTCCCTCAAGCAACCCCCACCAGGGACTCCAGTGACCTCAAGAACCCCTGAGGTTCTGCACCCTCAGCTCTCAGTGTGGAGCAGCCTGCAGCACCCACACCAGCTCATCACAACCAGGCTGGCAGGGGCAGGGATGTGAAGCAGACTCTCCCCCAACTTCCTGCCCTGCCTGGTCCCTCCATTCATCTTCTCGAGGAGTTGGCTCCTCACAGCACGATCTGAGCAAGGCAGAGAACTCACCTGGCTCATGGTAGCCCTTCAATTGTGCTGCACACACAGTACAGAGTCTTAAGCTTTATTTTTCTATTGGCCAGCAACTTAAACTGGGTTAAAAAAAACAAAAAAAAAAACCAAAAGCAATGAATATTGTTACACAGAGAAAAAGTATAAAACAACTCAGTGGACACAAGCCAACTTACTGTTCATGTTTCATTCTTCCTGGCCTCTCCCAACCCTCTACAATGTGTTTGAAGGGAATGGGCAAAGGCAGCTATGAAGATATGCTTAAGAAATGAGAAATATTGCTTCAAGCAACATGCTCAATATTTTCCTCTTAGTTAGTAGTCAATACTTGTTAAGGAACTTTACTATAAAACAAGAAATAATTTAGAGATTTCTCCTTTAGATCATTACAGAATAATTTAGATTTCTCTCTCTCTTTCTTACTGTTGTGGAACCAAGGATACACCTCAGTTCCTCCACCTCTCCTTCTGCATTAGTTGAGGATTATTTCATAGGAATGATAATGGAGGAGTTTCAGACTGACCTGCTGTGAATTTTAACGTGTCACCCTTTAGCTCCAGTCCACAATTTCTGTTCTTTGAACCAAAACCCCCACGATGCTGCAAGACTCTTTACTGGTCTGGATGATTCTGCTTATGTTGTCTGTCTGCTGCCAGGGGACAGGGCTCAGCCAGCACTGCTAAAAGGCCAGAAGAGGGAAGAAATTTATTTATGAAGATCTGAGCTTATATTCACTGCTCAGAAACACCAAACTCCCCTTTCTGCTGCTTCATGAGTGTAACAGACATACCAGGAAGAAGGCAACAAGACAAGAGGGACACAAGATCATCCTGTGAATTCAGGCTATGATCATGCTGGCACCAAGTCCATGGCAATGTCTGTGTCCTGTATGTATCCAGGACTCCAATGCAGAGACAATATTTAATTTAAACGTATTCCTCAGCAGCAAACAGCTAACCCAGCACTATCAGTTTACCAAGTACACTGGGGCAACTGGTTAGAACTGATTCTCCTGACTTTCTTGGCAGTAACCAGTAAAGTGAGCTTCCAGACAAAGCCAGAAAACTCTCAGGTGATTAACCGCCTCTTTGGAGGCTGAAAAACATTGGTGTATATCAATTTCCTGCCAAGGGAAGCAAACCTGGAGGTTTTAGTTAGAAAAATCAAACCAAGGGAACCTCTCAACATGTAACAGATGAGAAGGGTATTTCCATGAAGTGAGCAGGCCAAAGGGTAGCAAGATATGGCAGCCCCACAGAAAGACCAGTTCTTCACCAAACCTCATCAGGAGGTAGGGAGGTGGAAATAAGAGTCCTCACTCATGCTGGAAACCAGTCAATAGAACAGACTAGGCCCAAAAACGGTAATCCATCATCTTTGTTCCAGAACTGCTGGGAAGCAGAAGGCCTCTTGTGGCTCCTAATGGCACTGTGTTGGAGGAGGCTTCAAGGAAGAGGAGGAAGAATTGCTGACAAATCCTAAGGCACTCACAACATCTTGGCAACATGAGTGTCACAACTAGATTTCAGCTGCACCAAGTTGTGCTCCCAGTCAGCTGGGCAAGTAGCTCCTGCTCCCTGTAACCAGGCAGGTATCCTCTCTGGGGGAGAACAGCTGTGTTAGGACATTGGTGCACACTTGGGAGGAGGGAGAGAGAGAAATCTTCCATGTATGAGAAACTCAGCTCTGGCTCCAGCTCAGTGCAGAACCATCATCTGTCCTCACAGTCAATGCCTGGTACTGCTCAGCCACTTCTCAAGAGAGCAAACCATGACTCTTGTACAGCATCCTGACAGCTTCATGTTGGCTCTGGAAAAGGCCTTGGATAAATCTTGCTTGGTAGTTATCTGAAGGGACTGTTGTGCTAAAGCTTCCAGCAGAAGATCCACAGCTCTTTTGTTTCTTGACACTGAAGAGGACCTGCTGAACTCCGGCTGCCTCATACACAGCAAAGAGGGTGACTTTCCCCAGAGGGGCAGGTAAGGCAGTGCATGGTTCTAAAGGCATTCAATTATAGAGCCAAGTCCTCAAGTTGCAGACACTTTGGTGGTGGTGGTGGTGGAGAATGGTCAGATTGGCAGTGCTAAGGGAAGTGGCAGAGGGGGAGTGACAGAGCTCTCACAGCTATTAATATGGTTCTGACTTTAAACTCTTGTACAAGCAGCAGGTGAAAATCATCCCAAAGATCTACAGTGTAAAGGGAAGAAAGAAATACATGAAAACCACAGAATGGATGCAGTGGAGTCAGCAACTTGCAAACTAACAGTACAGAGCCACACTGGAGTGTCAGCCAGCTCCTGCCTGGGGATAAACACACTCCAGCTTGCAATAGGCAGCAGGAAAAAACAATCTGTGCTAATCCTTGTAATTAACCACCAGTAGCTTCCTGGGGCGTAATTTGGCTGCTTGCCAGAACAAAGAGGAAGATGAACTCCCAGACACATCTGCATCATGAGAAAAGACTATCCTGTGCCCTCCCCTCTTAAAATGAGAGTGCAAGACATCCACATTCTATATGCCTTTATTCACCACCCTCTCGCAAATCATTGCAGACCCACGGTGCTGTTCTTCAACATGACACAGCTGAAGGAAGAATTCGGGGTGACTCAGGACAATCCCGGGTGGGAAGGTCCCTGCTGCGGGGCGGGCAGTTACGGGACACAGCCACAGGAGGGCTTCCTCGGGCTGCCGAGCCACGGCCTCCCACGGCCCAGGAGCACAACTCCTTCCCTGGCCCTGCTGGATACCCACCGTCACCTGCAGCCAATTCACCAGACTGCCACAAAGGCTTTTGCTTTGCACCTGGTGAATCCTCGGGTCCCCAAAGTGCCTGGCAACTTCTCCTTGCCAGGCAAGGAAGAGCAATAAAGCATCTTTTGTCCATCCCTAAGCTCAGGAGCTCCTTCCAGTTCTGCCCAGAACCCCAGAACTCCCCTCAGCCCTTTTTACCTGCACACAAGCAATGCTGATGCCCACTGCCCCAATAATTTTCAGATGCTCTTGAATGAAGTTTTCCAGCTTGGTAATGCAACCACTCTGCAGGGTGAAAAAAGGGACATGGAAAATCAGCTTCATTTTAACCTCTTGTTCACTTTAATCCAATGTTTGCAACTCTTGAAAGCAGCAATTTAAAAAGTGGTGTCTGTGAGCAATCTCTTCCCCTGATATCTCTGGAAAAGCTAAGCAGATTATGTGAACTGCATCATGCCTGGTATTGCTCAGGACCAGCTGGCTCAGGAACCTCTGAACAAACCCAAGGTGGCTGCTGCCAGCGCAGGAGAAACACAGAACCGACCACATCACACACTGTGTCATTCTTCTCTCAGGTATGTGGAGAAAGATTCCCTCACTCACTGCCTAGCTCCTGCCTGGAGGGGATGTTCATTCCTATGAGGCCAAAAGGCCAAGGAAATGCTGCTGAGTGCATCCAATACCAACAACCCTAACATAACTGAAGCCTTTTAAGAGTAAATTCTTCCCTTTGCTATTGATTACAGCAGTGAGTTTTGGTGTGAACCTGGAAAGCCAGGCTCTGTCTGCCTCTGCCTTGCAACTGTCAATCAAGGACCAGAAGTATCTCCATTTGCACCTCATGGAGTAATTCCAACCACAGGAAGCTGTGTCAAATGTAGGACTTGCATCCAAATCTCATCAG
>VZSR01000520.1:5435986-5488605 GCA_013398615.1 Brachypodius melanocephalos
TTTTTTATAATTATTAGTGACTTTTGTGTTAAGAGTTCCCCAAATGCCCACTTAAATATCAAGTTCATCCATCCTTTAGCAGCTGTGACTTTTGTTTACTGCTGGGATGAACTGTAACCAGAGTGCACCTGCAGCTGCCTCAGCTCATAACTGCATGTTAATGATGGCAACAGGATAAGTTTAATTACCAGTTACCATCACAAATGCACCTGCTATGGCACTATGCAAAGAGTAGTCCCCAAAGTAGTGCTTTGGAAATGCCTATGCAAAGAGCCTTTTCTGTGGGAAAACCTGTCAGAACTGTGGCAGCCCTAACCTGAACCACCCCTGAGCCAGGCACAGCGAGCAACAGTGGCAAGAGAGCTCTTCTTTCATTATATCTTGCTCTCTAGGGTACTGAAAAGCTTAATGAAAAATGTCAGCAATTTCTCCCAAGTTTTGAACCGGGAAAGTAGAAGCAGTTGTCAGAGTGACTTGGCAGCTCCAGTTCACTGGGAGCAGTTCCGGTATCATTTCCCCAGTGCTACTGGTCGTGCAATTCAGTGATCACACCATGCAATTCTGCCAGTTGCACGGCTCAGGCCCTGCACCTCACCCAGCTTTGTCTTGAATCAGAACATATACTCAGCATACAGAAGGAATACCTGTAGGTTGGATGTCAAGAGATGCTTTTTGTATGCTTGGTTTTAAGCCCTGAAGTTGCATTAATTCTCTTTGCCTCCAGAGACACCCACCTCCTGCTGTAGTTTGTCCACTGCACTGGTAACACTCTCTTCTCCCTCCCTGCGGTACTTCTGGGTCATGGTGTTCTTCAAATTTTGCTTCAGCTCCAGGCTCAGCTGAATGGAAGAGAAAAATGCGATAAAATCACATGGCAAACTCACTCCTCAGAATGACCCAAAGCCCTGAATACATTCCATTGCCTTTGCTCAAAGAGGAAGATGGAAAACCTAGTGGAAGCTACAGCTTCCTTCAAGATTGTCCTCCAAGGCTGGACTGGACAGGCTTATTTCCAAATGATTACAGATCAAGCTTCTGTTTTAGTAACTGCAGGGAGGTGTTTTGGGATCAAATCTCAACCTGTGGTACACATTCCCACACAGCTTCTCACCTTGAATATGCACGATTGCCAAGACATGCCTGCAATGAAACAGAATACAAAAGTGTGCCTGCTCAACATGAATATGCCTGTGAGACCATGTGCAGTCTTCTCCCTCTAAAGCCTGTAAAAAAATACTAAAAACTCTTATTTTTGTAAAAAGTACAAATCACTCTGTCCAGGAGCAGGAGGAAATCAGAGCCCTTGGCATGATGGACTGAAACCATACAGACCAAACAGCTGTTGGATCATCTTGAAAAAAGATGCCACAGGAGGGAATTAAGTGTGTGATTGCAAAAATCACTGCAAGGCCTTTCTTGATAATAGAGAGACAAAGTCTGATTTTGCAAGAGCAGAATTTCTGAGAGCATCATCAAAACCACTGGCATGTTCAAGTGATTGGATTCAAACACTTATTCCTATGGAGACTCTTTTAATCTAGCTGAATTCTTCTCACCATTTGGTGACAGCCAAGAAGTGCCAAAGAGCCACATCCTTTTTTTGTTATTCTGGTTGCACCTTTTTTTTTTTTTTTTTTTTTTTCACAGTGGTTCATGCAGCAACACTGCTTTAGTCCAGCACCTTTGAAATTCCAAGTTTCCTATACCAACAAACAACACCAACATGCATTTTAGATGTTGAGCAACCTCTTTATATATCTTTTATTCTACACAATAAGTAGTAAATGAGAGGTCAAACATCTGTTTATGCTAAACTGTGCAAAATACAGTCTGGAGTTTATTCTCCATTTGAAACACTGCTCTCTCCAATCCCCTGTGTCAGATGGGGACAACACCTACCTCACAGAGATGATATGAGGCGTCATTCACTAATATTTACAAAATGCTTTGAGATCTTGGGCTGGGAAGCTCTATGGAAATGCAAAGGACTTAGCATAACAGAAAGAAAGGAAAAGGTTCAGCAACTGAAGGCAGAGGCAAATAAAGAGGAGAGTCTATTAGCAGAATTATTACTTGGGAGAAAAGCAGTTACCTGCGGGCTCACGGGGAAGAACTGCAGCATGGAACAGAGATAAAGAACCAGTTTAGACACATACATGCGAGCCTTAAACACCAAAGCACGGGCTGAAATAAAAACAGTGGCAAACAGAACAAGCAGCCTGCAACCAAGAGAGAAGCAGGATTTATCAGCCAGAGGGCACAGGGATGTGCAGCTGTTGATCAGAGATGCACTCAAGTGATCTAAAGCACTCAAGGGTACAGTTCTGAATATGCTGTCCCTTATTTTAACCCAGGGATCAGTTCTTCTTCATCCATTGTCATATATGAACCTCATGCCTTTGCACAGATGGATGGACAGATCCTGGCCTCCTGCCATGCCTGCCAGGATTGATCTTTTCCTGTTAAATATGCACATTCATACCCCAATCCCTCCTGGCAGGAGCCAGTACAGTTCTTTGGCTCCTTGCAAACCACCAGTACCCATCCAAGGCAAAGCACAGAAGGTCCAAGAGAAAACGGAATGGCAAAGAGTCCTGGCAGTGAAGTCAACAAGACGGGATGTTCAGCTGCTTTTCAGACAGCCATTTGATAACAATCCTAATTTGCCACTTCCAATCAATTTCCAGACATGAGAGCAACTTTGCAGGCTGTTTATGCCTTGGCGGTTCAACTCCCTTTGAGAGCAAAGTGACAAATTAAGCTCTGCTCTCGGCAACTGCAGGAAGCGCCAAGCCAGACCTGCAGCTGTTGGGAGCCCGTCCTGTTTCTCCAGCCCCTCAGCTGTGCTGCTTCAGTCAAGCTCTCAGAAAGTTCTTGACCTGAAAGGACCTCTCAGCTGGTCCATTCATCACCTTTGCCGGATGCAGCAGGAACTGGTCCTGTGTCCTGAACACACTGAAGTGGCACTAACATGATTTCAGTTGCTTGCACCGTGCCTTGAAGGCTGTTAGGAGAGTTCCTGGATCTACACAGCCACAAAAACTGCCTTCTTCAAGGGTCTGCAGAAAAACAGGGCACAAAGTGCACCACAGGAAGGAGCTGAGCAGCAGGACTGAGCAGCCCCTTGGAGTAATGACCACCATTGTGTCAAAACCAGTAACTAATCCAAGGTCTTTTGTATATGGAGGTGAGTGCGTAGGTGAACCACAAACAGACCTATGTCCCAAGCATCCAGGCCAAACGTTGGCTGGAGAAATGGGATGATAACAAGCTGTTCTCTCTCCCTGGTTTGAGCCTCCAAGAACTAATGTCCACTCACCTGCTGGTAGTAGATATAGGCCAGGATTCCTGCGATGATCTCCAGGAGAAAGATGCACAGCAACAATATGAAGTACTGTAAAATAATGGAAAAAAGACATTAGGACAGAACATAAGGAGATGCCAGGAGGCAGCTTTACCTGGTAAAATGCCTGACTCTGTCTTCACCGATGCTTTTCTGCAGCAGTGTTCAAAAGAAGGAGCTGGGATTAAGAATTCAATAGGGTAGGAACGGAACAATCCCACAGATTAATAATAAACCACCAAACCACAGAATAACTGAAGACAAGCAGCAGCAAGTATGAGTTTAACTCACAGAGCCAGAGGGATATAGAGAATGGAAAAGTGCAGGCAACCAAGATAAGATCACTGTACAAAAGAAAGTGGTTGCTAGATAACGTAATGACTACTCTCAGTATCATAGAAAATATCTGATTCTGACATCAATACAAAAAAAAAATTAACTTTTGCTTGTTTTGATACTGTGTAGGCCATTTCACCAAGTTACTAAGGAGCAATAGAAGATGATTCAATAAAACCACAGAGGGCCCATTTCACCAAATACACAGCACAGCAGCTAAGCATAAAGCATCATTTGTGCTCCCAGTGACTTTTGCAGGGCTCAGCCACAGACTGAGGGGCAATGTTGAAGTGGATGGACTTCAGCACTGGGACTGTATGTGCTCCTGAACTGGGATCTAGATGGAAAAGCTTAGCATCTCAAAACCAAAGTGAGAAGAACTCTTAGAAGACTAATAGGAGAATATGACTATTTCTTAAAAGGGCTTGGTGGCAATGAAGAGAAAAGGGTAAGCCCTGCTTACCACAAGGAGAATCAAATGGACAGTACAGAAAATTGTTTGTTTCTTACCTGTTCTATTCACAAACAGGTAAGAAAGCCAAACACATGAGGAATATGTGCAGTAGATTAAAAGGACTAGACAGGCCTGAAGAGCCAGGGTGATGCATCCACTTCCTGATCAGGGTCCGAGACAGCTTTTCAGGGAGAGCCCCTCTCCTGACAAACAGCCCCTGCCTTGCTCATGGTCAGCAATGGCACGGTTTCTTACAGATCCAGGCTGTTCTGTGACTGCTATTAAATTAATCTTTCTGTAGATAAAGCTGAAGAGACCTTTGTTCCAGCCATAACAAGGACCTCAAGCTAAGTTCCTGTAAGAGTGGCTTCCCCAGGACAAAACAAACAAAGTATCTCCTATTTTCTGTTTTACCCTCAACCTTAAGAAAGGTCTGTTACCAAGAGACGAAGCAAATGACTCCCTACAATGTTACTGGACATCAAACCTGCACAAAAAAGGACAGTGAAGATCTGGACACAGCAAGGATGCCTTCTGTTGCACAAGGGTTACAACCCCACCGTGCACTCCTTTCACTAGGTATTTCCCAGCCTCTTCTGCAGGCATAAAATGACACAAACACTCAGGCTTCCTCTTTCACCCCTGCTGGGCTTCAGCAGCTGCAAAGGAAGGACAGCTGGGTTTTATCTGCAGACCAGGCATTAATCTGAGCACACAATCTCGGCCTTTCACTCCCCTGCCCCAGGCTCTCCCCCGCAGTGATCCCGACCATCTCCGCAGCCTGTACAAGGTACCCATTCATCCCAGGGCAATGAGTCACCCACTGGAGTGCAGGATAGCTAAAGGCTGCTCCCAACTCTCCCAGGAGGCTGAAAGGGTTGGCAGGCCATGCCAGAACGGCTGGCTCTCTTTTGTTGGGACCTTGGTATGCCTTAACTGACCGGACATCATTTCTCTGCCAAGGAGGGGCAGGAGGATGGCAGGATGATGAGAACAACCAATGGACTGGAAAGCTTATTTATTTTTCCTTGCCCTGTGTAATGTCAGATGCATTCAGGTAGAGCTAAAGTTATGTCACCACAAGCTCTCTGCTGACTGTGCTGGCTTACAGTGGATAGAAACAAACACGTATCCAGCAGACATTAACAAATCTGAGCCACAAGGAAAACCTTGTGAGGGAGGTTAGTGCATCTACCACCCATGAACCCAGCCCGTCTCTGCTGATACACCCCACCATTATCTCACTCTCATCGTTCCCTCAGGGCCACTTCTAAGTATCATGCTGGTACAGGGGAGCAGCAGCTTTCACTCTGGACACACACAGAGCACAGGGCTGCACTCCCTGCTCGTCAGCTGTAGCTGCAGGGCTTTTGTAGAGGTCTGCCATGGGACAAGTAGGCCAGCTCTGGCATGGAACTGCAGGGACATGCCCCACTTGTTTCCCAAGTCTGAAATGTGTGATCACCAGAAGCTCTCTAGCAAACACATGCCTGGACCTGGGTGGGCTCCAAGCAAAATTTTCCCTGGCTCTGGCTCCAAGACAGAGTCAGGGCTATTGGGTGTCTCCTCAAGATCTACAGAGTCCAAATTGCTTCCATCCAGTTTTGAGTGAGGTACCAAGTGTTAAGTGTCTTTTCTCCGAATAACACAAAAAAATGGTTCAACCCACCTACAACCCAGATAATTATCTGGAGACATCTTTCTATTACCTGAGAAAAAGAGAAAAGATAGCAACCTCCTATTTATATATTCCTAAATCAGCAACCCCACTTCAATGGGAGAGTTCCAGCCGGAAATGCAGCAGGAATAGAAATCCTAATCCATGTGTGTTCCCTTCTCCCTGTCCAAGGTAGCTGACTAGAAAAGGCAGTGTGAGGGGCCAGGCCTGAAGAAAGTCACCTTCTCTCTTTATAAGCAAAGTCTCCTATTTGACAGATCTTCCCCTGGGACTCCTGCTGCATTTTGACTGAAGTACGATGTAACAGTGGTCTGTGTCCCTCTGAAGAGCTGGACTGCAGCATCACAGCCAGCCAGGCTGCTGATCCACTGCCTTGCCTGCTCATGGAGCCAGAGAAACTCCACCTCTGCTGCCCAAGCTTCAGCACAGCACAAGGTTCAGGAAAGCCAGTAAGAAATGACAAAAAAGTAGCACAGCTGTGAGTGACAAGCAATGAAATACTACGAAAAGCCTTGAAGTGGGTTCATAAAGCTCAGTTACATACAAGGCAGCAAAAAACTTCCCAACTTTTCAAGACACAAACTGAAAACCAGATATGCATTTTACTAACAGCATCCAAAGCTGTCAGTAATCAATTTTTAAAAGCACCAAGGCAGCACTGGGAAGAGCAGAGCTCTGTGCTGCTTATACTGCTCTCTCCCATATTGACATGAGTCTTGTACAGAGGGAAAGTGGGACGGGCTGACACAGCCCCTGGGACGACCGTGAAGCTGTCAGGATTACTGTCTGAGCTCAGAGCTGGCAGAGGCCCCCAGCCAGGCTCACCCAGCCCTGGCAAGCACAGCCCTGTCTCAGATTACTCAGGGCAACCAAAGCAGAGCACAAGAAGAGACAATAGGTCTGTCACAACCAGCCACTCCAAAAGGACGCGTGGTGTAAGGAGACAGAGTGACCTTTCATTCCCAAGAGACAATTATTGGTTTTCTATGGCAGAATAACAAAGAAAACCCCACGGGATTTTCATATGTAGCTTCTGGCTGAGGGAAAAAGACAAAGGGAGATCTCTTTGGCATGGAGAGTCAGTGAAGCAAGGCCAAAACCAACTGCTACAGACCAGGAGCCCACTGAACAAGCATCAGCAATGCACTCACTGTGTCTCCCTCTGTATTTATTCTCCCTCCCTGGCCCTACTCTGCCTCTCACAAAAGTGAAGCATCAGGCTTGCTCACAATTCTCACTTCTGCTCCTCTATCCAAACCGAAGAGGAGAAATGGGGTTGGTCAGGTGAACGAGGATTTGCAAAGGGAGGAGCTGGTGACTGAAGTCTCTTTTTCTGTACCTGTGAAAGCCAAGAGCCACTGATTGTTATTTCAGTCACTGCACTCACCACTGAAGCCCAGACACTAAAACAGACTGCTGCCACACTCTAGACTGAAAGGGAGATTTGAGATGGAGCAAGCAAAATAGAAACCTCAGGGCTGGTAAAAAAACTTCAGTGTAGGTGGGTGAGCAGGGAGCTCAGGAAGTAACACAGAGAAAGCTGTTAAAGAAGCAGCAGATTATCAAAACAGTATGGCTCCTTTTTCGTAAGAAGTAAGACTAAAGTAATTTTTTTGCAATTGAAGAAAATATTGGAAATTTTGACCTTTAACAACCAAGTGAAAAAGTGTACTAATCTGGCATGAACTTCATGTCATTAAAAGCTAGTTTTGTTACAGGTCTCTCATATTTTCCTCCCTCTTCTCATTTTCCAAAACAGAATGTAGAATGGGCAAGGAAGAAGAAAGAGACAAAAGCCGCAAGGTTTTCTTTTGAATAGTTTCAAATAGATGTTCTCAACTATGCTTTTTACTCTTGAGCCATGCAGCACATTCTTTGTGTGGATGAAAGAAAATGCTCTGCAGTGAAACCTGTCCCCTGGGACATGGACAACACTGCTGTCACGAGCTGGAGACCTTAGTGATATTTGCTCTAGGACAAACAAATAAGGCTGGTGCATAACACAATCAAGATGCTTCCCCCAAATAAAACAACCAAGCAAAACTCACCACTCTTAGCAAATTCCGCCGCTCTTTGAAGGTGGCACAGCACCCAAGGATGCCAGTGACCATGACCACCACCCCAGCCACCACCAGGATGTAAGCAGTGGCAGAGTATGTGCTGGAGGAGAGCAGGCTGATGTAGTCACTCTTCTCAGCCAGGGTCCAGATGCCCACTGCCATCACGGCCCCACCAGCCAGCTGGGGAGAGAAAGAAGCAAGCAAATGAAGGATGTCTGAGGCATGAACTTCCTCACCTCCCAGAGCAACCGGACAGGGACAGCAGGATGTACCACAGCTCCATCAGCTAGCCAAAGATGATCTACATTGAAGGATGGACTCACTGGGACTGGAGCAGGTCCTGAGTTCCCAGGCACCCAGTTCAGCACCCCAGGCAGTCTGACGGAAGCTATCTAAACCATCTACCTGTGTACAGCAGTTCATACTCAGACCAGAGTCTTCCCAAATGCAGCCACATTGGGTTTTGGGCAAATAAAACACGTCAAATCTGTATGACCAGCCTGGCTGGCTAAACTCTAACCCTTGTAGCAAGTGAATACAGAGAACCCAACCACATCCCTAGCAGTCCCCTCTCTCCTTGTAAGCTTTCAGCTTCCAGAGGGTTTTAGGCAGCTTCTGGTAAACTCAGTTTTTCTTAAAGGTCTAACCTGGACACTCCATTGCTTTGCCCCATGCACCAAAGTAAAACACAATCCTTTGGCATCAGTAACTTTCCTGGTGGCAAGTATGACTCTAGGAAGCTCTAAAGTGGATCAGCTGCAAAAAGGTGTGTGTCACCTGCTTGCACTCCCTCTGCCATTTTGAGAGGAGGAATGACAACACAGTGGCACCCTCAGGCATCCGGGAAAAGTAAACTGGGTGAAACAATCAAGGCTTATTTTCAGGTTTCCTGTAATTTTCTGTATTTGGTAACAGGACCTAGAAACAGTCACATGCTACAGTGTCAAACCATTACTTCTGCAGCCCGGGCAGCCAAGCCCCAGGAGTGACATTTCACCCAACAGGACAAAGGCTGTGTCCTACTGATGTCAGCACTTCTTCCCAAAGACTTCATCATGGCCAAGATTTCTGCACCCCGACACTGAAACTGCAGTGCCATCCCATTGCCTCTGACACAGGCTGAGTTTTCTTACCCAGAAAAAGAAGTTGAAGATGAAGAGAAGGTATTTCAGACAGATGGTCCCACATGTTTCCTTCTTTTCTGTATACTCACGCATCTTTCTGGTTCACCAAGTTCCTGAAGAAAAAAAAAAAAACAAAACAAAACCAGAAAATCTTGAGTGAGTCAGTCACCACACTATTTCTCCCAGAAGGCCAGCATTACTGCTCTCCTCCTGCAAGATCTAGCACTTGGAATCTTTTGCTGAAGTAAGACAGTGAACAAGCCATTCAGCTGACTTCAGGGACACAGAACAGTGTTTGCTCAGATAAAGAGCTCTCGTATCCATGTGGGTGACCTACACACAAGATCTTGCACCATCTCAAGCCTGTTCTCCAGAAAATCCCAGTCTGGCTCCTGACTACAGCCTGTAGCTGCTGTTGTGAAGGCAGCAACAGAAACCTTGGTCTCTGGTATTTATGGAATAATCTGTCTCCAAAGAATATTATTTCCTCACTGGCATTAGTTACACTGCCTTAAATAGATCCTTCTCTAAGTTTGGGCTATTTTTGATCTTTACAACTATAACTGGGAACACACTTGTTATAAGTTCAGATGTCCTATCCTTTTTGAACCCCAGCAGTCTGTTGGAGTAATTAATTCTCTTCTTCAGTGCTTACTTTCCATGGCCCTTCTCACCAGCTAGCTGGCCCCCAGGGCACTAAGAGACTGTCCCAGCTACTAAGAGGAAGAAACACAACCCTTGGCTTCAGATGATCTGACAGCATAAAATGCCCCTGCAGATATGTAAGGAATGGGGTTTTGATTTGAGTCAGTCCCAGTGCAGCGTTACAGATCTGCTACCCCCTGGAGCACACGTCTCAGAAGTGGGTCAGCGGCAAGCACAGCTCCATGTCACTTCACTGTCTGATGTTCAGACTCAAAGTCTGAACCTCTCAGAGAAACATTTTCAACACTGCCTGACCAGGCAGACAGGACAAAAGCACTGCACAGAGTATTGCTGCCAGCATCACCTGTGTGAGGCAGGATGCAGAAGTGCAACCAAATCCTCACCACTTGCATTCAATTAAAAAATCATCCCTTTCCTCCCACTCCAGCCAGCAAGGAATGATGCAAGCACTGTTCACCAACATCAGAGTGCAATGTTTTCCTAACCAGCAATTTCCCTGGAAGCAGGCAGGCAAACAGCCTCTACATTTTTCCAGAGGCACAGAGTTCATGCTTAGTTAAATTACAAAACTTCTTCACACAAGTGATACAAGATCCCTCCAGGGACCCACTGCAGCTAACAGTGCAGTGTACAGCTAACAGTACTGCAGTACAGACCCATCTACCTTGGCAAAACACCTGACAGCAAAGAAAGGGAGGAACAGGTACACACAGCCAGGCTGCACATCAAGTGACTATCAGCATTATCTTTGCCACCACACTTCCAACATCTGGCTTTAGAGCCAGATAAACCAAGGCTGGGAACAGTAGCTGCCTGTTCTGCAGCATAACTGTATTTTATTTGCAGGAAACTATTTTCTTGTGCTTCATGCCAGCCCATTCAAAAGCCCCAGCCAGGCCCCACTTTAGAAACTAACAAATGAAGCTAACAAGGAAAACAAGAGTGTGAACATGCCAATAGTCACACCCATGCCCATCCCCGTCACCATTTCACAAGAAAACATTTTTCTCCAGAATAACATCTGGCAACAGCAGTTGGCAGCAGAATGCTGCTTCACTGCCAAAGGGAGCAGCTCTGAGATGGTGGCACAGATCAAGGAGAACAACCCTCCAGAGTTATCTCCAGAAGAGATCGGAACCTCCAGCAATGCTCAGATTAATTACCATGTTGCAGCACAAAAGGGCCCCGGGCTTTGGGAAGGAATGGATGCTGCTGGTACCGTATGCACTGACCAGGCTTGCAAATTCTCCATGAGAAGACGCCCCAAGAACACAACATTCATGAAAGGTGACAGATTTACAGTTCCCAGAGGCTTCATTAAGCCACGGAACAAGAATGGCAGCAGCAAGGCAGCCACACACGCCTGCACAACTCAGAACGGGTCCCTCGGCCCAGATGTGAGAGATGCCTTCCAGCAACAGGTCTTCTGGCCACCCCTTCTAGTATCAGGGCTGTAGGTAGAGGAACATGCACTGCAGGTTTGCAGAGACTGACCAGGGGATGATAACCATGCTTTCTGTCCTTAGGCTCCTTGGCCCAGTTTCCCTCTTGCTCCCGAGGATTTTAGGAACCTTCTTCCTCCCTCCCTCCCCCTACCTATAGCCATGGAGCAGGTGCTGGGCCCCAGCAAGGGATACTAACTTGTCCCTCCTTATGATCCAAGTGCTCAGAACTCCCAGCCACAGCTCCATCTCGTCCAGGGTGAGAACTGGGCAGAAGCACAGCTGAGACTGCACTTGCATCAGATGACAGACAGTCTGAAATGCCCCTCAAGATGGCAGGTCCTGCTCCACCCAGCACTGGGTACAGGCCTTTCAGGCAGCCTGGCTTTGCTGCTGGCAGGAGAGGATATGACTGTTTCCAGAAAGCTGGCAGGGAACAGCTGCAGGTTTATAAAGCAGGGTGAATCACCAGGGATGGCAGACCATGAATCAGAAAGCAATCAGGGCTGTCTCCTGTTTGATCTATCCTTCCTAGCCAGGAGCAGAGCTGATGGCACTGGCTGCCTCTGCATGCTTAATGACTCACCCAGCCAACTATTCAGGGAAAGGCAGCTCTCTAGGCCCTCTTTCTGGAAATCCTGTTTGTGCTGCTTGCCTCACACAGGGTGATCTGCTGCCTCCCATCACCTGCAAAGACAGGGTCAGGCTTCAGGGAGCTATCCTGGTCTATCCCGGGGAAAGCAAGGGCAGGAGACTACAGTGAAATGTTTTTCCCAAGGAGCCCCAGCAGCGGGAGTGGGGGAACCACAAACTGCTTCCCAGGCTTAGGGTCCCTTCAGGCTCTGAGCCTCGTGGTCCCAAAAAAGCACAGAGGTGTTGATCAGTGTCACAACACCAGGATGAGCATGGGGGCCTCATCTTGAATTCACTGACATAACCAGGGTCTCTTGCCTTCAGTCATCCTTATAACAAACCCTCAGAACTGATATGAATCACTCTTGAAACCGGACAAGAAGCACCAACAGTAATTAATTCATACATAATTCTGTTCTATTTTAAACACTGAAGCAAAAATCTGTTCTGAATCATTATTGATAATTACAAATGAGCTCTCTGATGAACAGGAAATGGCAAGCTCTGCCACAGGGGTATATTTACAAATACACAAAAACATATTAATTAAACATGAGCTTCATAATGGGAAGTACTTTGCTAACTGAAAAAGTGGTTAGAAGACTAAAGTAAAAGTACTTCCATAATGAAGTTTACTAGGTCCAGTCCAACAGACAATAGCCTCATCAGCAAGTTAAATTTCAGCAAGCAATCAAGGAACACAGGCTGCGAAATTTAGTCACACAATGGAAAGAAGTGTTTTTATGGAAGTGACAAGAATCAACAAGTGGTTCCTGCTATGCCCACACACATTACAACAGGAATGACAGAGAGAAATAATTCTCTAGGGAAAACAAAATGCATTAAGCTGAGAGGAAAACACAAGTCACAGAACCTGTAGATAAAAGGGAGGGGTAACAGTTTGAAGATTAATTCAAGAAGCTGGGAGTTGAACAGCTTGAATCCAGCTTTCCAGTCTGACACAGACTTCGTGCATAGACTTGGACAAATCCCTCAGTCTGACCCTTGCCTCTCTCTTCCTCCCTAGTGCAAGACTCTCATCTTTCACTAAACCCAGTGATTTTATGAGGATCTGCACTGAGAAACTCTGCTGGTGGAGGAATGCCACTGAGAAGCATAACAGGCTCCAGGTGACTAACAAATTGGCAAAAGCCTGACAGCAACACGATTTCACAGACTCAAAAGTGCTTTTGCCAGCAAAGACTATTTCAGCCAGTGAACTGGAACAACCTCTTTTATGATTAGTAAAATACATACTTATAATGAAAGGAATGCCTGATAAAGCAATTTTGGCAATAACTTATGAGGCTGGCTGGTTCAAATACATCAGAGATGGAGAGACGCTAGAAGTACACAAGTAACAGTGAATAGCAGTGGAATAACAGTGAAGTAAGGAGGAAACTATGCAAACATCTCAAAAAGATAAAAACGATAAAGAGTGAACTCATAAAAAAAGATAAAGAGTGAGCTCACCCTGCCCTGTGTGACTGCAAGCCACAACCTCCTAGGAGGGTAAGAATACACAGTGCATGAGTGCCAGACAAGGCTGGGATCACGTCAAACATGAAACCATTCCACGGTCTGATTTCCTTGGGCTCTCATCCTACCACTGCTGAACCCACAGGACAAACTGGACCACAAGAACTCGAGCAGTATGGCTACATTTCTGGGTGCTGAGCATCTGGGAACACAAGCACTGCACAGACAACTGTGAAACCTAAAATTCCAGTGGCAGGACTTGCTCTGTGTGTTCCACACCACTGCATTTTTCTTTGCAGACCCAAAGGCACACACAGGCATGAACACAGAGCCCAGCTCAGAAAGCATATGACATGCACACACACAGAGTCCTGCTGGACAGACATTCACTTAGTCATCCCAGACACTGCTTGGTACATTTGCCTCAACTTGCACAGTAACAGCACTTAATTACACAGCAAAGAAAGCCAGGCCTGCAGGCTTTTTCTGCCCTAAAGCAGCATCTGACAGATGGGGAAGAAACAAAGCCAAAGCAAATGAACAGCTCTCAGGCCATTAAAAGCATCATTATTTAAAAGTATTGATTTTTGAGTGATAGCAAGAAAATTGGTATCCAACATATCAGTGACAACTATTCCACAGATAACTCTTCACACCACAACTTAGATAACTTCTAACATCTTTGCCAAAGCACACATGAAAGACTTGCTACAGGAAACCCCACTGCACCTATGCTGTAACAAAAGTGCAACCACTGGGCACACTGCTGGCCTGGAGGGAAATGTTCCACTGGAGACTATCTGAGCTGGGCCAGATAACCCTGGCAGCCATCAGCAAACAGAGCAGATGTCCTTCCCTTGGAATGTGCAGTGCAGGTGAGGGCCAGTAACTTTAATCTTCAGCAAACTCACTGACATTCTTCATCAAGGCTAAACTCCAGTCTTTGAAAGCATAACCTCTCCCGAGTTCCCTCTCTGTAAGATGAAAACATCACCACTGACACTTTACCTGCCCCACTAAACATCCTCAGAAAGGGCCTACAGCTGCTTCAGCCTGCCAGAAAGCAGCTAAAAGTAATTTAAGCAAAGCCTTCCCAGGAGGGGAATTCTAAAGCTTCCAGGTAAAGAGCTCAAATTCACACTGTGTGCCATTATCCACCCCAAATTGATATCAACATGGATCAGCAGTCTTGACACTAACCTTTCACCACCAAAGCAGGTGACAGCACCAGTGCAAACGTTCAATCCTCTTCAAAGGCTTTTTTCCACTCCCTCTCTTCTTGCTGGCTCTAGTTTGCTGCTGGATTTAGGAAAGCAGAAAGCTGAAGGGAAAAAAGAGAGATGCAGAGAATCATGGACTATGCCAGAGACTATTCTGAAATCAATATATGATTATATGCTTTGCCATCAAGTCATTGAAGTAGAGAGCACATGATTTCAGAATACACCTTGTGAATGCATTTTTTGAAACTGCAAAGTGTGCACCGGGTAACAGGGAAGAGCTAAACTGCAGAGTGGGGAGCATGAACATCTTCTGCTGGTATTAAGCTGTTAGAACAGGTTTGTATTTACTGCTGCATCCTGTAAATGCTGCTATCAATTCTGTCACGGCTGTGTACACAAAATGACAGCTCATTCTGGTGCAAAAGGCCTGAAAGCAACTCCATGAGAAAGCTCAGGAGGATCCTTCTGTGCAGTGCGAAGCCCTTCTTGGTGTTAGTGCCTTGAAGTGATCAAGTTTTCAACCTGGTCATGGGCAACCCCACCCTCTCTCCTTCCTCAGCTCTCCCTTCTCATGAAGCTGTAGCCATCGACAGCCACACTCCAGTCTCAGGATTCATCCCATCCAGATTCAGCCATGGCAAGTAGGTTTTGGCTTTCCAGCAGCAGAGTGGCTTCCAGCTCCTCCTGTTTGTTGCCCACACTGAGTGTACCAGTGCAGTGGCACTTCATCTGGGCTGCCAGCCACGTCACTTTTTTAGAGATATCCTCCAGGGTACCCAGCACGGCAGAGCAACAGGCTGAGGGCCCTTGCTAGCACTCCAACCCTCTACCCTTGGCACGTCATCCCATGCCTTGTCATTTCTGTGGAGGCAGCTAGACTGCATAAGGCTGCTGTACTGGAAAATAGCCTCTAGCATTCCCTCTTTTCCAAGGTAGAAGGTCCCAAGCTTTTTGCAATTGCTTGCACTGCCACAGCCTCATCCATTTCACCTTCATCCTACAGCACGCAGGTCTGAATCTCCCTGCAATGTTTCCACTGGCACTGCAGGCAGCAGGATGGAAGGGGAAGAGAATAACAAGTAATAACTAATAACTCCTTAGCCTGTTTGGATACTGAATTAATGATCCTTTGATCTACACCATGACACCAACTTACATCACAAAGTCAGCCTAAGGCTTAAGCTCCTATCTACTGCCCATACAGAGATATGGGAGCAGTAATACTTCCTGACTTGCCTGGGTGGGATAATGGAGCATTTGAAAATCACCTGGAAAGAGAAAATAAGGTACTTTTCATTAGCAGATCAAGTTTAACAATTCCTCAACGTTTTAACTTTCTATTATGTTCAGTTAGGGGGTTCCTGCAGGCCTTTACCTAGCACAGTATGGATGACACACCTTCATTTATAACCAGCTTGGATTACTCCTGTTTCCATTCCCTATGAAAAATGATGCCAATAAGAGCCAGAAACTAGTTGATTCACATTACTACACAACCTCTAGGCCACAAAAACATCTCCTCAGAGAAACAAGTGAAAATTCTGTTTCTTGTGCCACTGGAAAGGAGGCCAAAGTTCTTGGGTTTGTTAATTAAAGGTCAGATAAGGGAACTTTTTGAGGAACTAGGGAGAGTAGAAAAGGCATGGTCACCTGTAAGGCAAGCAATAGTTCTTAAGCATCGGCCTGAGGCTGGGCCCAAACCCTCCAAGACCAGCCTTAGTGCCCTGCCCTTTATTCATCTGCTTCATGCAGCTCCCATGCTCCTGGCTTTTCAGAAGGGAAAGCTGACCCAGGACACACGGCTCAACGCCTTGCTCTCCATCTCAGCATGTTGGAACATGCTGCAAAGTCAAGGTACTTTTGCCTAGGGCTTGGGAGAATGCAAAACACAACTCAGACATCCACCGAGGAGGAAAAGTTCCTTCTAAGGAATTGTCATTTAAATTTGGAGGGGAGAGGGAGGGCAGGCACAGAAAACAGATTTTGGCCAAAACCCCTCCTCCTTGACATCTTTGCCAGACCCTGCTTGACCCTACCTCTTGACTAGGAGAGCACTTTTCCAAAGAACTGAGAAAGGGTAAGTTCCCATTCTGGGAGTCTGGGAGGATCTCATATCAACACTCTAGGCCTAGGCAACATCTCCAGGAGCACATGACAGCCCTGCTGTCACCCCTCAGGATGCTTGCCAAATCCCTCCTTTCTTCTGCCCTAGCTCAAGCTGCTGTGTTTTGAATAGACCCCTCAAGAGAGATGTAGCCCCAAACTCCAGCTAATTCTGATGAGAGCCAGTTATCCGGAGAGGAACTGCATGCTTAATACACCTGAGCACTCACCTGCTCTTTGAGACAAGAGCTGTCACTCCAGGGAAGAGCTCTCAGCCCTTTCACTCATATCTTCAAGACTGTTTATTCCCCAGGGGAAGGATTTACTGAACCATAAATAACAATAAGCATAAATTTCAAACTCAGCAAGGATTTACACGTTCAGCACCACCCACAAACCTGCGAATTATGTTTTTATGAGCGGGTTAGCCAAACTGGGTGAGGCAATGCCTGGCTTCAGGATCCTTGAGGACAACAAGGACCTTGGCATTAAACCAATTTTACAACCATTAAGAAAAGAAAGAGTAAGCAAGAAAGATAAGAGTGACTGAGCGTGCCTGGGACTGCGTGTCTGTACCCTAGCACTGTTTCACTACAAAGCAAACAAAAAACCCTTCCCCGACAAAACATTCACAGTCAGCCACAACCTGAGAGCAGAAAGGCCACGTCTCCTGCTGCCAGAAGCGGGTAAGCAGGGAAACAAGCAGCCCCTCCAAGCACCCAGTCCCCAGCAGGAGCTGGAAGTCGGGAGGGACCGGCAGCCACTGTGTGACCAAGGGAAACTCCTTCTGCGTCAAACAACATCCCCTTGTATCCCATAAGGCCTCCTTTATCCTGAAGGATCCCAAAGCACTTTACGCTATTTATACACAGGAACCACTTCACTAGTCATTGAACTGAGGAGAGGAACAATAACCCTCTCTTTTCTCTCACTGGAAGCAGCAGAAATCAGTGCCTGGCTGTGTTTGCAGAGAGCTCATAGCAATGAGGGTTTGACACAACAAGGAGCGATAGTTCGGACAGGTCAGGGTCAGCCAACAGACAAGGCAAACTCTTCATTGCAGCCTACTATTGGTATTTTAAATTCTGTTTTCCCAACTCTGCTCATGGGCATTGCGGGGTTCTTTTTGTTTGAGGTTTTCTTTTTCTTTTTTCCTTTTTTTTTTTTTTAAAGCAGGGCTTTGTCTGCGTTGGAGAATTTACCAGTAGCACTGAACCACATATCTAAACAAAACATTTTGTGCCGAATCAGCTTTCTGCCTGATCCCTTCCTATTCATTATCTTCCTATTCATCCCATTCATTTTGAGCCCAGTGATCAGAAGCGAAGCCACTGGGTTCTCAGTGTTTTCAGAGTGCTCACAAAACCTCCCTGCCCGGTAGCCAGGCCAGTACTAGAACCAAGTCAACAAGCACTAAAAGTCCTGGGAAGATAGAAATCCTCCCAGCCTCCACAAAGCCTATTCAGGCAACACTGTACACAAATTCAAAGCACTCTCCAAATAATGTAGCAGTAATAACAATTTTTTCATTCTCTACAAAGAGCTGGGTTTTTACACAGTGGTTTGAGCTGAGGGCAAAGACTAGCCAAAGAACACGTGCTGCACTGTAGCTACTACTACACACTCACTCAAAATTTGGCTGCAGTCTCAGTGCAGTTTTGCTCCCTACAAATCAGTACATTGATGCTCAGTTAAAGATGGTCAGGTAAAAGCCAACAGATGCTCAGCTAAAAGACAGTAGATTTTCTATTTCTCCACAGTATCATGGGCATATCCCATGGCAGACTGTCATCTTCACTGCATCAAACTCACAAACAAATCATGGGGCTTAAAGTCCCACTGTCAAAAACATATGCAGCGGTTTTTGGAAGCAAGGGCAGGCAATTGGTGTGTCACCACAAGGTACATTTCTAGCCTCTCAATCACACAGAGTTCTGTAATCTCACTGCCTGAAAGATCCTCTGCCTCCTCAAAGCACCCCAATAAAGAAAAAAGAGAACAGGTTATAATAGGAGCACAGAGAGATTAAGTGCCTCTCCCAGCAGAGAAAAGGGGTGAATTTGCCCTCCTCAACATCCATCCTCCAGCAGCCAAGTTGTCCTGTCTTCTGGAAGACCAATGCAGAACGCAAAACCATAAACCACAAAGTTTTCAAGTTACTTGTTAGCACTGCCTAGTTTTTGCCCAAGACACCTAACTGCAAACAGCACAAAGCAAGAGGTGCACAAAAACCCACACCAATTCTAGCTTTTGTACAAAACTTGTTTTGTTTTGAGTGAGCTGTTCCTGTTCTCACTTTCTGTGGTGCAAACAAGCAAAGCAAGTCTCTAGAGTCATCCCACACATCTTTCCCAAGCATCCTGCCTCGATGTGAGATTCACTAAAATCGTATTTTAAAAGCAGTTGACAAGGGATTTGGCAGTGGAAACCCAGGTTAACATTCTTACTGCTTCAGATCCGTTGCTGATTAGCTCAGGACTGGTGCCAGCCATGCCAGAGTAAACCTCTGCAGTGGAGCAGGTAGCTCCAGTACCAGGAATGGGTGATGCACTTTACATGCCCTGGCACACAGACAGAAAAGGGAACATCATGCAGACACAGAACAGGGCAACAGCAGCTCTTACCTCATCATGGCAGCCACAGATGCCAATAACAACCTCAGGAGCCTCCCTTTCTACCCAGAATATCCTCATGTGGGAACATTCACACCTGGAAATACCCACTTTGATAACAGCATCGCCAGGAATGGCCAAGAAATCTCTTGTGACCATCCGTCCTTATATACCCCCAGTAAAATTGTCTCTGGAGGTGTCCTGAAGCAGCCACTGAACGATTTGAGGAGTTATATTCCTCTCCACAGCTAAAATCACTTCATTAGAGTCAGATCAAATATCAAGCACAGTCAAGGGCAATTAAATGACAGTTCATTTCCCAGAGCTGTAAGTCGAAGTTCATAGGAGCCATCTCTCTCCCGTTGCTATAGGAGCAGTGCTGGAAACAGTGCTCAATCCACACCGCATAGGGCTGCCCTGAAAAGGATCGTTCTTCCAGTAACATTAAACAACTACCAGCCAAAAATAAAACATTTCTCTCCCTTCCACCCTGCCCTTGTGTAGCACGTTCTAATGACTCCACCAGAACTATTTACACAACTGTTTTTGGAGCAGCCTGCAAACTCGACCGGGAGGCACCAGCATGTGAATAAACAACCGGGAGGCAAGGGCTGCCTCCAGGGAATTACTTGCTGGCCCTTCACCAAGGCTGGCAGCAGGAGACAAGACACAAAGAAGTCCTTGGCTCCAAAGCACACACCACTAAACTCCAAAGCAATCCCCCCAGCCCCATGCCAACAACTGCTTCCCTGGAACACCTTGCTCCACCAGCTGCACGGGGAGCTGGGATTGCTCTGGTCCTCTCTGCAGCTTCAAGCAAAGGCACAGGCAAAGGGCAGCTCTCCGTGAAGGGGACAGAGTCAGAATCAGTACAGCAAGTTTGGCAAGTCTCTCTCAGTGTATGTCCTGGTTTTGGCTGGGATAGGGTTAGTGCTCTCCTTAGTAGCCGGTACAGTGCTGTGGTTTGGATTTAGCATGAGAACAATGTTGATAACAAACATGTTTTGGCTGTTGCTAAGTAGTGCTCACTCTAGATCAAGGACTTGTCCATTTCCCACGCTCTGCCATTAAGGAGGGGCACAAGAAGGGAAGGAGCATGGCCAGGACAGCTGATCCAAAGTGGCCAAAGGGATGTTCCATACCAAGAACATCAGGCTCAGGATATAAACTCAGGGGGGAGTTGGCCTGGAGCTGCCGATCACCCTTGGGTGTGCCTTGGGGTTTATTCCTCTCTCACTCTCCTGTTCATTACTACTATTGTTATTATTAAGATTATTACTGCTATCATTATATTTTACATTGGTCCAATTGATAAATTGCTCTTATCTCAATTTGTAACTTTTAATTATATTATTTTACTCATTCTCCACCCATCCTACTAGGGCAGAAGCACGAGGGAGGGGTGGCTGTATGGTACACAATTGCTGGCTGGGGTTAAACCGTGACAGTGTAATCATCCACTTCATTTAGAGCTGCCAAGGAAAAGAAAGTGGGAAAGGGTTTTAACAGAGGCCAGCACAGAACAGCCGGACATCAAACAAAACAGGAAAATGCTGCAGGGGATTTCTCCACCAAACCACCCTCCTGTTAACTCAGCACTCTGCGAAGAAACTTCAATAAAGGAAAGCCTAAAAGTACTTTGAAACTTAATCCCTCCTGTAACCATCCCATCCACCTCAGAGGTCAATTTTCAAGTCAGGAGGAAGCATTATCATCTCATCTGATCTCCTGTTATTTTAAAGGTTAACATTTAAAGGCTAAAAGTAGTCCACTCTATATTCCACAGTAGCACATTCTACCCTGGATCAACCCTCAAACACCAACAAGACTCAAGAACACTTCAGGAGATGGGAGAAGCCATACTTTGTTCCCTCAGGAGCCTCTAAAAACATAACTGGCACATCCCCAGCATGCAGACTTCTCTGAGCTCAGCAGAAAGCCACAGAGCACTTTGCTCTCCATTGCTGGGCAGACTCATTATCCATCTTTCAATGCATCCAATGCCATTAGTGAGCAGGAGAGGAAAAGTCCACAGCATGGCTCACTTGAAGGTTAAGACTCTCAGTAAATCCTTAAATATTAAAAGCAAAACATACTCAAGAGAAAATCTAAGAACAACACAGTCAAAAGTTTCTGAAGAAACCAAGTCACTACCTTCAATACTAAATGCCCACTGTGAAAATGAGGGTCTTCTAGCATAGACAAGGATAGAGGAACCCAGAAAACAAAACTTATCTCTTGCTTTTGAATAATTTACAAAAAAACCCCTAAAATCCATGTTGGAAATAACCAAGTCAATTCTAGCACAGAAAATATTCCTCCTATTACTCACCTCAGCCAAAAGAGTGTTCTAGCTCTGACTGCCCAGGGCAGGATAATGCAGGGAGAGGGGACCAGAGCTGGCCACACATGGTTATCAGTGTCAAAAATTATGAAGATACTGCTGATCCACAGCAGTTGTGCCCTCACACACAGGGAAATCAGCTTCCCACTTATCCCTTTTGTAAATGTGTTGTTGATAAGAATCACATTGATGTAACTACAATAATTTATTTTGGATATTCTCACTGCCCTCATCTAAGATGGCTTCTCCCTCCCTTCTTTTTTTCTTAAAAGATTGTTAAAATTCCCGATGAGATAGCAAACAATAAAGCCCTTTTTTCTACAAGGGGGTTCTCTTCCACACAGAGACAGTTGCAGCCAAAGCACAGCTCATGACACCAGTGAAAGCAGAGGTTTCCCTCTGCAATTGTGTGCTTTTCCCTCCTCCCAGGCTTCTAGCAGCACACCTGTGAGCCAGGATCCAAGCTTCCACAGTGCCTGAGGGCAAACAGCCCAGTGAAGTCAGCAACCAGGATTCTGTGCCGGTCTAAGCACAGTGGTTTAAATCCCGTTTTTTCTTCCTGTCTCGGACACACTGCATACAGCAGAGGTAAGCCTGGAGTGCACAGTGGACAGAACAGGCTTTTGTTTGGCTCTCCAGAGCCCATTTCTGAGGCTGAGCACAGCCTCATTCCTGAAACGTGAGCTCAGCCAGACACCTGCACTCTTTCCCTGCTCAGGAGAAAGAAAAAACCCAGACAACTGGGACTCAAAGGTGCAGGAATCAGCCTGATAGTTCTTCCTCCTCAAATATGGGAAGAGGTCCTCCCAATAATAAGAAAAATGTCCTTTTAAAAACCCTCCAAGTGGACAAGGTACATTGGAGACCACACCAAAAGTCTCCTCACCTCCAGCAGACCTCCTGCCTTTAGCCAAGTCTCTCAGCAAAGATGGAAGAGAGCTATTCCACACAGCAAGGGGGAACCTGCAACCAACCACAGGTCAACTCCTCAGCAAGTGGTGCTTCCACACAGGACTGCATCCACACTTTCTATGCTTCAACAGCCAAAATCACAAGCACAGTGCCCAACACTCTCCATCCACACATTCCTTGGACACAACACTCAACACAGAACCACGAGACTCTTTCCTTCTGCCACGTGTCCATGTGCCTGCCTTCTACACTCGCTGTACATCCCTGTGATAGCACACACAGCTCCTCACCACCTCCCTGGGAGCTCTGCATGGAGCTCACAGTGACCACAGAGAAAAAGAGCCAACCATCTCTGTTCCCAGGGCAGTGTGGGGCTGAGATGTGGGAAATGAATTCCTCCCTTTTGGATTTCACCAAAGCTAAGAAGAAATACTGATACTCACAAGCCATGAGTCACTCCAGCCTTGTCAGGCACTACAGAAGTCCTGCCCACTGGCTGGCATGCCAGAAATGTCACCATGGCTGCCATCTGCCAGTTGGCTCTGATAGCAGATAAATCTGACCAAAACCATCCCTCCTCCTTATTTTCTTTATGGTTGCAGCATGGTGGACAATGAGGATCAGAGTACTCCCTAAAAACCACAGAGGCATTGTGGCTGCTACTCTAGCAGATAACAGGTCAGGGACTCACTCCAGACAAAACGGAAACCTCTCCCACAGTAATTCCTACCTCCCACAGTAATTCCTACCTCAAAACATTCTTGGTCCCAGCTTTAACTGAATTTCATTAGTGAAGGAGCCAGTGAATCCATTGTTCATCCTCCAGCCATGCTGGTAAGTCATATGCTTGCACTGAAAGAGCTGCCAAGGACTACTTTCAGGCTGTGTTGAGCTGAGTGCACTCCTGTCTGAGGTGCACCTACCGAGCTGTACAGCACTTTTCTGTCTGGGACTGGAGAGTCCAGCAAGGTCAGCAAGATCCAAATGCAGCCCAGACTTCAAAACACACCTGCTATTCCACCATGCAATGCCAATAGTGCAAAACAGTAATCACCTGCCTGATCTTTCTTCTGTCCACTTCTTCTCCATAGGAGCAGAAGTGTTTCAGGGTGAGGTATCAGACACATTTTCACCTCGTCCATTTGTACAGCACAGCAGATCTTTCTCCCACAGTCTCTCCAAAAGGTGTTTCTTCCTTTAAACCTGTCTCTCTCCTACAGTGGCAAAGACATCTGGGAAACATCTGAAAATTTCAGCCCAACTCCACCATTTCTTAAGAGTGTCACAGCTACAAGGACAGATTTCACCAAAACACTGACCCTTACACCTCTTACACCAAGGCACTCACCCTTACAACTCTTCCCACTGCTCCAGCTCCCCACTGCTGCTTTCTTTCTTTCTTATAGAAGTAAAGAAAGCCTGGGTTGAGCAAGTGAACTTTGCTCCTTTTGTATTCAGACCGGGCACCAGCCACAGATAAGAAACAATGGTCAATGACAAACATTTTAATGCCACCGACTTCTGCCTCGGCTTTTCTTTATGAAGCCTCATTATCGCCGCCAGGAACAACCCGTGGCTCTGAGCAACATCCTCTGTTGCACCTCCCACACATCTCACTTCCAGCTCTCTTAAGAGGCCGTGCCACACCCTTGTACCACACCCACATCCTCCAGACTCCCTCTCTGGGATGCACTCACCTCAGCAGGCAGGAGAGGCAGCTCCATGGCAGCCTACAGGGATGCAGGCAATGCAACATTAATCAGGAGCTGCAGAGTGTGTATTTGCTTGGCTGCACCCTGCAGACAGTGCCCATAGATCAGCACCCAAATGAATTTAAACAGCTGCCAAGGACCCTCCCTCAACTGTTGCAGACCAGAATTCCTGATGTCCTTCCTTATCCCACTAAACCAGTATCTTGCCTCCAATAATGTCCACCACTACTGGCATCAAAAGCATGCATGAAATATAAACACACACACATATATATATATGTCACTCCATGAAAAGCCCAGCTGGCATGTTATGGCATCAATTCATGCTTGCAGCCTTCTAAGGAGCTGGACACACTTTCAGGCCCATGTTGAGCTTACTGCACTCCAGCTCTACAGAGCTGCATAGCAGTTTTCCAGCTTGGACTGGGGTCATAACCACTCCACCACCAGAAGAAACTTATGCTAGAAACATGGACCAAGTTGGTCACTCCCAAATGCCCAGACCTCAAAACATACCTCTTACTCAGCCATGAAATCCAGGAGTGGAAAACAGTCATCACCCTCCTGCTCACGTTGCCAAGAGTTTTATTACTGGCAGCAGCCAGGACACAGGACTTAGCAGCACCCTCTAAATCCATTCCCCAGGATCCCAGGCTGTTGAGATAACAAGCAGAGGAGTCTGGCAGGCAGGACAGAAAGCAGCAGTGAAGAGAGATGCCCATCAGCAGTGCTGCTACTACAGGGCAGACCCCTGCCAAGAGGGCCTGGCAGCCGACTGCCCCTGTGCTGTGGGGAGGGATGGAATGAGGCACTCTCCACAGAACTGACAGAACACCTCATCTCCATTCCACACATCTGCCATTCCTCATTTCTCCCTCCACACCCTGGCTTCAGACACAGGGTAGCAGGGAAAAAGCACATTTCTCACAGACTGGGAAGATGGTCACCATTCTGGGGAAAAGCTCTGTCAAAATGCATGTACAAAAAAGGATGGAAAAATGGGAGGATTTTACAGTGACAGTGTTCATTTCATTTGAGCTTTGCTGTGGGAAAAGAAAAACCCCATTCAGGGTCTGAAAGGCAGGATGAGCAAGCGAGACAGAAGGAGACCTGGTCTACATCCTTAGGATCTTGAAGCTTTTTAAGGAACCAGGGAGACTTAGGCTTCTGTTCCTCAAAGCCAGAGAAGCTGAGATGAGCTGTCATTTCTAGGAGCCCTCCTCCCTCAGGCTTTCCATGGCCTCAGCTGTCAGTGCACGCGTTCAGGAGAGCTGGAGATAACAGAGTGTTGAGCTCTAGAGCAGAAAGTGGAGTTGAGGGGTAGAACATCCTCTCAGGAGACTTAAGGAACAAGGCTGATGAGGCCACTGGGGATAGTAATGGTAAACTGGGACATGAAAAAGCACAGCTACCCCTTTTGTTTTTCAGAGGCTGCCAATTTCTTTCTTTCTAGGCTTCTGCCTTAATCAGAAGGCACAAGAAGAACAGAGGGATGGTATGATTGCTTTACAGATGACCAAATTACCTGGAAATGCCAGACAGGGTCGTCTGTCACAAATGGGTACACATGGTGAGAGAGATGTTACACAAACAAACACATTGTAAATACACATTTTCCTTCCATCCATAATAAATAGTTTAATGCATTCCTGAACAAGGAAGCCAAACCATTTGGAAGGAACAAGTGAATTTGCCAGGGGGATGACCTGACTAGAAGAGACACAGCTCTCTAATCAACCCCTCAGGGCTGTCTCAAGAGCAAGGAAGTTGTTGCCTTCTGTGCATGTGTGATGGAAACAGTTCAAGTCATGATACAACTTTTATTTGCAAGGAATGATAGGCCTGCTGCGAAGTTCCTAAGGGGAAAGGGAGCCCTTCACAGCCACTCCCACCTAGCATTTTTGCCTGACAAGGGAATACAAGCAGCTCTCTTCCACCCCCTTATTGAAGAATGTATCACACCCAAAGCGAGAAACTTTCAGAGGCTGCACTGAAAGTAGCAAATAAACCCGCTTTAACACAGCTGCCTCGTGTTAGGAGAAATAGAACTCCTTGAACTCTCACAAAATGTACCACAAGAGGAACTAACCACCTCAGACTCCAGAGTAAAATGAAGTGTCACACATGGGACATGATTTCAAGCACTCAGAAAAGTTGTTTTCTTATTGACTCCTGAAGCCGGCATACAGCAGGGAGTGCCAGGAATTTTACCAGGCAGCTGGGGGAGTCATTCTCCTCCACTGCAGAAGCCACAGGACAACGAACACAAGCAACAGTCTGGAACGAAACATGCTTTTTGCAGAAATACAGCATATGACCAGAAATATACACAGGCCAGGAACTCAAAGACATCATCAGCAAACTACAGAGCAAAGATGTGATCTGAAGTGACTTACATGGAGGAGCTCAAAAGCTGCCACCTCCTCCAGCTCGCAGCTCAAGCTTCCAGCAAGGGCCATCTGACACAGAAATGCTGGCATGCCAGAGCAGCTGCAGCAAAGCAGAGCCCAGGCCCACCTGTGCAAGCCAGCGTTGTGCCTGTGACAGGGACCTGTCACCAGATGCGTCACATAAAGCATTCCCAGCTTCCAACAATCCCATTTCCCAATGACCTGCTTCCAACAGTCCACAGACTGGGAACTGCCTGTCCCAGGCACACAAAATGCTTCAGAGAATATAAATGCACTGAAACTTTTGCACTGACTGCACTCTGCTCCCTCCACCACAGAGAGTCCTTTGGCAGCAATGACAGTCATCCAGGAGGACAGGGATGGACCTCTGTCTGACTGGTGGCATGCTAAGGGGCTCTTCAGCCTCCACAACACCAGCTGGTAAGCCCATCCATCACACCAAAAGCTTCCCTAAGAATCTTGGCAACGGCCATGAAGGAAAGGAAATGTGTTTTCTCAAAAGAGACTTCTTTCAAAATTATTTGAACAAAACGGCCTCTGGATGGGTGATGCTATTTCAATCAACCCTTGTTCTGGGAGGCACCACATGAACCCTCAGAGAAAGCCAGGAAGCGCTGTAGCAGGATAAAGGAAGTGAAGCAGTGCAGAATTTAAGGGATGCTATAGAGCAGCCTGAAATGAAGACATGTAATTGCTAAAATTCAACAGGATACTGCAACAAGTTGATTACAAAAGCCCTCAGGAAAAGTCAGACTTTAAAAAAAAAAAAAAATGACCGCAGTTTATGTTCTTCATGAGAGGACAGGAAGAAGCAGCTACTTGTAAAGATTCCTCACAGCAAGCAACACCACGGTGCAGCAATAACCATCAGCTCCCCATTTGATGCAGCTTCCAGAAAAAGAAGGGAACAGAAAGAACATCTCCTGGACTGTGTGGTAAACAAGCGCCCGCTCTCTCCCTCCTCCGCCACCAAGGATCCTACAAGCCCAGCATAAAGGCCAACTCTTTATTTGTACAACAGGGAAATTTGACTGAACAAAAGGCGGAGGGGGGTAATAATCGCTTCACGAGATTTACGGCAACATTCAGAGCACCTTTACTAATTCCGCGGGCCGTGCAAAGTTTATAACACCACCCGCAACAGGTTAAAACGCTTCTCTGAGGAAAACAACAACAATAATAAAGCATACAAGGGCCAAGCTCCCGCGAAGCCGTGCAATGCCACAGGGCGCTGGAGGTGAAGCGAAGCAGTGCTGCGCTAGAGCCGGGCTCGGGCGGCCGCGGCCGGGTCCCCACGGGGTGCAGGGACGGGGGGAGCGCCGGGCCCCGCTGCCGCACACGGGGCCCGGGGGCCGCGCTCCGCCCGGCTCTCCGGTGCTGCCGCCCCAGCCCCTTCCCCGGCCCCGCTCCCCCGGGACCGCCGCGCCCCTGCCTCCCCCGTCCCGCCGGTGCCGCCATTTCGGGCGCTCCGCCTCACCGTGGGCCGCCGCTCCGCGCCGCCGCACGCCCCGACCTGCCGCTCTGCGCGGGAGGGAGGCAGGCGGGGAGGGACGGGAGCACCCTCAGGAGGGCGGGAGGGAGGGAGGGAGGGAGGCGCGGCCGGCCCGGCCCACCCCAGCCCCGGCCACCGCCCCCGCCACCCGGCCGCTCTCGCTCCTCCGCCCGGGGCTGCCGAGCTCTGCGGCGCCGTCCGCAAGCCCGGCTCGGCTCCTGCGCCTCACATTGCCGTTTCCATTGCCGCAGGCAACACGTTACAGCCACCTCCAACCGGAGAGGCTTTTTTTTTTTTTTTTTTTTTTTTTTTTCCCCAAGGTGTCAGACCTGCTTGTTAAAAGTGTTTTCCACGAAACACCTTGTAAATCAAGATCAAGCCCTGACTGGCACATTGCCTCATCCTCCCATTACCTCACTGGAGCTACAGCCCACATCCTCCTGTGCTAAGCAGCAGCCCTGTGCGAGGGATGCTCCCTCCCGGGAAAAGAGCAGCACCCTCTCCACGGCTGAGTGGCCTCACATGGTTTTTCAGGAATGGGATGAAGAGAGGAGATCTGGGCAGGGAAGAGAAAGGCCAGTTTAGAACCTCCTGGGTGCTTGCCTTAAGCTCTCCATGTGCCCAACTCAGAAATCACTTCATCCTTCCCAAGGAGTAAGCTCACTTTAGCTCAGAGCTGCTGGAGAACCAAGTGATCAAACAGAGCCTTGAGGATCAGCTTGCTTGCACACTGACAGATAATGCAGGGAATATGTGGCAGAACCGGGAAGCCAGGGGAGACACTGGCCCCTGCCCAGCTCCTGGCCCTCCTTGGTGGAGCTCTGGGTAGCTGCCACACTGGGCCAACGCCTTCTTGCCATGTCCAGGGATTTCATGGCCAAACAGGAAACCACACAACCCCCCCACCCTGGCAAATTCGGGCACGACCGGGCACAAGCGCTTCCTTATGCTTGGGAGACTGTGCAGGTGAAGGTGAGATAGACCACAGGAGCCCCACGCTCCTCTCCTCAGTTTATTACTGGAGTAATAGATGTTTTTTTTTTTTTTTACTGCAGATAGTTGTTTACTTTGAGGAGACTAATTTTACCTGGTCAGGTCTCCTGTGGAGTAGTATTTTGAGAAGTGGCACACAGCTACACTTCTGTTTGCAGCATCACATATACATATATAAACATGCCCTGCAGGCTGGAAAGGCTGAAGCCGGGTTAGTGTAGCCATGCCAACCAAAATTTCCATGTGACTCATCAACAGCCAGATAAGTAATGAGTGCCTGGTAACAAAGCTCTGAGCTGCAGGGTCGTGGGTCTATTGGCACTGAATGGGAAATTGCCAAACAGAACATTTCAAGTTGTATGATAGGCTGTGAGATACATTTATAATTGGAGATGAAGTACTTGGTCAATATGTATATTTATAGTCTAAGAATCAACAAGTAAAAAGATCATGAAAAGACACAAACAGAAGAAGGTGACAGGACAGAAAATAATATGTGAGTGACTGGATGATGCCCATAGCAGGAATTCATTAATAGTGTGTAAATGGAAACAGTGCCTTGGAGTTCAGGCTGCTGGAATAAAGAAGGCAGTAGAAAACAACATCTCAAACCTTTGCAATTCCTGCATTTGTCCTGTGGAAAAGCTTTAAACTTAACATTACGGCTTAATGCTCTCTTTTCAGCCCTGTTTTGGCTTTTCAAAGAGATGCTGATCCTCTTATGCTTACCCTTAGCATATTGACATGAAACAGACAAGTGAAAGCAAAGCAGAGTGAGCTCCCTTTGTCGGCCTGCAGAGATTTATGGGACCATGGCCACTTCTCAGAGCAGCTGGCTTTTTTGCTTTTGCACCTACACCTGATTGTGTACACAGGTGCACTGTTGCATGTGCCAGGATAAGGCTTCCCAGGCTCTAGGAAGAATCATCACACTTTCTTGTGATATGATTCCAAAATACCTTGCAGATTATGTACAAAAAGTCACTTGTTCACTAAGAGGCTGGAGCCAATATGGTGAATGTTTAAGCCCCTAGGCAGTCTTATTTTGCATCCTCCCTCATCTCATGCCCCCTCAGGATATCCTCATTATTTGCATTTATGCTGCAGTTTCCAGCAGTCACTTACAAAGGATGGCTGCTCCCAAAGCTTCCATTTAGAGGCAGGAGAGATTCTGACAAAAAAGGGGATGTGGTAAAATGAAGAACTTTTTGGAAATTCTGGTCTCATTTAGGTCTGGTATGAGGTTTAAGAACTGGCACCATGCCCCTTTAGACCGTGTCTGGGTCTTCCAACAGGACATTTAATTATTGTGCTGAGAGACAACAAAAGACCTTCCAGTAATAAACCCCACCCTGCTGTTTACCGTTTTCCAAGCTCAGCCTGCTCAAATTCGGTGCCATTTTCTCATCCTTGAAACAAAAATCCACCCTTTTCTGCTTACAAAAACTATATATTACAATGAAGTACTTGTGCTATCAGTTTCTAGGAGGGGAAATGAGTAATAATTTGTTTGGTCAAAACTGCAGAGTGATTAGTTCTGTAATGCATGAACATCCAGCTGGAGCCATGCCAGGGCACAAGGATTAAAAGCAACCAAATTCCTAACACTAGTGAAAAGGATGCATGAGACATCAATAAAATAAGGGTTTAGTTCTATGAATACTGGTAAAGTGAGAACCTGTCCTGTCTGAAAGCACATCCCCAGACACTGGGCAAGTGTCTTCCCTTTTTCTCCTCCATGCTCTGCCTTCCCAAATCATCTGGACTCTGGCTGCTTAAAGGAGGTCTAAAAAGAATAGAGATTAATTTCTCCTGAACTGCCTCCAAGACATGGGTTCCTGGTTAACTCTCTCCTTGCTTGTAAGACCCGCTGTGTACCACCATGGGGACAAGCCGCTTCCTGATACATGAGAAGGGAACATCACACTAGGATCACTAGTGATTGAAGATGGGAGGCTGAATCTCCTACAGCACCTAAAAAAAAAAATCTCTCAACACAATCACTTTTAAGACAGCATTTCTTTATTGCCTGTACTGTTTGCACACTAAGAAAACATACTTAAGGTTGTACACTGAAAAAGAGCCTGATGGTTCTTGCCATTGCAGTATGACAGCACTGATAAAGGTAATACACAGGACCAGCCCATATTTGTGTGTCAGCTGTATTTCACACCTTTGTCTGGGTGTGCTGTGTACAGAGTGTGGGAGGCACATGTTCAGAACACCTTAGCATGGATTTCCCTGCCTAAACATTGCTTCTTGCAAATTACAGCAGCTCCCCTGGCAGCACTCTTGGTCTTACTCCAGGCTCCACACCAGCTACCTTGGTTCCTTCTAGACCTGTTGCAGCTTTCTGATTCCCAGTCTCTGGAAGGTGTTAGTGCAGTTAAACAGTGTGAGCCACAGCCAGCCAACAGTAAGGACTGAGCAGGATCTTACTACTTTTAGCTCTTCCTTTTACTCAGAAATCCTACTCTTCCAGAGAAAAACATCCTCTTTCCTATCAGAAGTTAAAGGGCACCAGGAGGAACCATGGAAATTCTTTGTAATACTGATGGTCTGTAGGTGACTCAGAGCACTTTTCCTGCATGGGATATTCCCAGGGAAATTTGTGCAATAAACAGACCTTCAGAGTAGCCACCCCGTCCCAGGAGAGGAAAGACCATGGACAAGTACAGGCCTTCCCTATGCCACAAAGTTTGGGGGCTGCGTCACAGCTGCACTATCACATCTTGTGCCTAAAACATCAGAGTCACATAGAGGAACAGCCCCAAAGAAAAAAGGAGAAAGGGCACTAACAAAAATCTCACTTAATCCCAAGGCTCTGAGAGCCACTGAGCTGCAAACCAGAAAGCATCACAGCTCAGAAGCTCCATGCCCAGGCACTGCAGCAAAGCACAGAAGCATTTCTGGGAGAGTTTCTACCTCTATCCATGCTTCTCTTGCCCTGCTTTACCCTGCCCCTTAGTGACAAGAAGGCCCCTTCCCAATGGGAACAGATGCAGTCCAGCTCTTTTTCAGGCCCTTCACCAGTAAAGTGACACCGTTGCTCGAGGTCCCTGCAAGAGAAAAAGGTACATTTCACACAGGCAGCTGCCTTGTGCTTCCAGCCCAGGTGCATTTGAAAGAACTCTGCTGGGATCTTTCAGGACTGCGGGTAAAGCTGTTCCAAGTTGCTGGAGATTCTTCAGGAAAGGATAAGAGAATGGGAGGGGAAAGGCAGCATTCAGCCTTAAAACAGGCTATACATGGCTCCCCTGGTTTGTACAGCACAGCTCCTGCTATGGGCCATGAATCAGCGACACATGCCAGTGCCCGCGGGTCCCGGGGCAACTGCTCTGCGCTCTGTAAACAAACAGCAGGACAGTGAAAAGGTCCATAAGGGTGACAAAGCAATGAAAGCCATTGGGATGACTCGTCCTGTAAGTACATACTATAATCACATACAGAATCTGTTAACTACAATATTGACAAGTCCAGCCAAATGCTGCAGTAAATCCAGGGCCCAATCCAGATCTTGCAGGAAGTGGTGGAAGCATTCTCACTCACCATAGCAGGCTCTCAGCTGAACACTGCTGCTGGGGAACCAAGAGGAGATGCTCTTCTCTGAGACACATGGATCGCTACTTAGAGCTAGCCCAAATTTAAAATAATTTTCTTCTCTCTTTCACAGAAATTCTATTTAGTACAGATCCACTGTGTCCTCTGCTCTCTGCTGCTAGGCCGCTTCTTGCCAGAAAGAACAGGAGCAAGACTTCATCTCTTTACAGGGAACCAACCTCTCCAGACAGAAGGCCCAGTCTGTGCTACTAGCTAAGACCAGCCAAATTCCCCCAAAGAAGCAGAAGCCTCTAGAGACCAGGGCTGCATGCAGACTTGGGAAGTAGAACAGTGCAGATAATATGCATATTTTGGCCTGATTTATGCCTCAAAATTCACAGACTGGGAAAAGCTGCACCTTCCCCAAGTCCATAGAGAGCTGATACCACCAAATTCAGCTTGCTTGAAAGAACCCTCAGCTTCATGATACAGCATTGGCACATGTCTCTTGCTGACACATTGGTGTGCTTTATGTGCAGCACCCTTTCCTCCTGTTCATATCCTCCAGCTGCAGGGCATTCTCCCTCTGCTTGTCTTCTTGTGCTGTCAGCAACCTGGAAAGAACAGCACAGATCAAGAACGCAACCTGGTCACTGAGATCTTCCTGCCAAGGCATTTGCCTCTGCCCTTTGCTCTCCACCAGCCATTTAGGATTTACATTTAAGATTGCAAGGAGTGACAGGCCCAAAGACTTGAATTTGGGCTAGATAAACCACACGCAGCGAATGAGCACAAATTCCAAGGGAACAGGGAAAGAAACTGGACACATACTAGAGGGGGTACCATGGCTTAGTAATCTGAGCACCAGTGTGAGTTGCCCGTGCCTTATTCCCAAGATCTCCCAGTAATGTCAGAATCCCGAGCTGTTTGCTCCCCCTGTCTGGGCCATCTTGGCCAGCAGCATGGTAATGAAGCATGCTGAAGGCAGGTGCTATGGGAGATGTGATTCCCCTAGCTGATAAATAAATCCTCCCAGGTAATGAACAGCTAAGTCCTGCTGTGGCTTTAACAGAGATGATGCAGAAGGAGGTGACAAGATAAAAGAAAACAAAAGGATAATTTTCTTGTGAGATTTGAAATATTTTTTTTCCCAAAAACTACCTGTTTGGGGGTTTTTTTAAACTAAAAATTTTAGAGCAAATTTCTTTCAGATGAACTGTATTTTATCTCATTTTGAAACTATTGCCACTGAGATAGCTGAGTCTGTAAAGTGCTTATTAAGATAGCGAAGAAAGAACCTTTAGAGATGCATGAAGACTTCAAACTGAAAACACCTGCTTAAAATCTGGGACAGTACTCAAGGTTTTTGTGATGAAATATTCAAATTAAACTCCTAATCTTGCAACAGCCAGTTCTACCGGGTGAAGCTTTGTGTGCAAAGAGTCCAGTCAACACTCAGTGCTCTCCAGGCACAAAAGACCTGGAGTCAGACCTCTTTTGGGATGTGACAGAAAGTCCATCTCTGACTCCTCCCTCTTCTTGCCCATTCCCTGGGAGAGCCCATAGCAGTCACCTCCAGCTGGGGAAGTGTCCCAGGGTGACTGCTCCTGTTCACTGACCTGGCCATGTGCAGCATGGGCTCCATGATGTTGTAGCCAGTCATGGCACTGCACTCGTAGAACACAGCCTTGTACTCCTGCCAGAGAGCACAGCAAGCACCCACGGTGACTGCCAGCCCTCCACCACCACCATGCACCCACAGCCTTGGGAGCTGGCCCACCCTCATCCCCAGGAACCCTGCCAAGAGCCATTGGAGCCTGGAGGGTGGCTGCTGCCCTGCCGGGGTGCTCACATCCCTGCTCACCAACCCAGGAGAAGGAGATGCTTTTTCAGCACCTTGGGGCCAAGCCAGACTGTCCAAAAGGGAGCACTGGGGGAATTGTTTGGGAAGAGAAAACATGTCCAGGGTACTTTGATTCCCTTACCTTTTTGTTGTGAATCCGGAAGGCAGGAAACGCTTTTGAAACCCTGCCTCCCCCCACCCAGGGGCCAAGGTGCCAACAGGCAGCCTGGAAAGGGAGTGAGGAAAGAGGCAGGATGTTGCATTAGGGAGCCCTCAAATGGGATGTCAGCCATACATGCTCCCTTCAGAAAGACTGTAATGAGGCATCAAGCCCCAGGAGAAATATATGAGCCTGCTCGAGGGCCACTGTCTGCCACATACAGGCCACCATCTCATACTCCCTTGTACCAGAGGGACCTGGGTACATGTCCACATTGGATAAACAGGGAGTGGGAGGGAGAGGGAAGGTACCATACTGGAAAATGGCTCCAAGAAGCGTTTTCTGCCAGCCAGACTGTCCTGCTCACAGCTGGAGGGTGGCTGCAAAGCAGGTCAAGCAGCAGAGCACTGAGTCACACCTTCGCCAGCCTTTCCCCCTCCACCTTGGGCACATTCCGGGTCTCTCTCTGCACAGCATCCAATTTATTTCCAAGCAGAAAGACCACAGCTCCATCCTCTATACCTTCCTGCAACAGAAATAAAGACCCCTAGAGACTCAGCCACTCAGAGCAGATCCTTCCAGCTCCAGCAAACAAGACCTTCAGTGGCAGCAGGATCAGGCCCATTAGATCATTAAAGGGCCAATTATGCTTCAATAGTCCCAGGGACTTGTGAACGGAAGCTTGAGCTAGGGAAACATTCCAAATGTTTGGTACGTTGAGCTGGGATGGTGAGAGAGGAGAGACAGGACACAAGTGCCTCTCAGGAAGATAATAAGCCTAAAGAAAAGCAGCTTGCCCCATAGGCATTTTGGAATTTGTGATCTGGGAGGTCTTCTCAATAAGCTTGGTAATTTTTGTACGTGCAGTACTATGTCTAATGTGCTGTCCTAAACTCAACGATCCCTTGCTGAAAATCCACTGGCTGAGCAAGTTCAGCAACCTTCACCCCTTGTAAGCTGTCTCTGTAGGAGCTGTTATTCCTAGGCAATTCCTGGAGCCCCTTACCTCTGGTCAAACTCTCTACAGTTCCACTGGCTCACTAGAACGTGGTCAGAGTAAGAACAGGGCTCAAAGTTATTTCCACACTCAAGTGCCCTGGATGACATACAGAACCTGAACAGCTTCAAAACTAAATACATAGATGGGCAGAGGAAAAGAAGAGAAAGATTAAAATATACAGATTTCATGTGGTTTGATTTTCTGTGTGCTGTGTGTGTGTAACCTTCCTCCTGAAAGGAACCTGATTTTCAGAAGCTGGTTAATTTTGAAGATCTTAACCTTTGATCTTTTAGAGTCCAAAGACATAAGTGTTTGGTTTTTTCACCAACAGGCTTGTGAGAATTAACAATATTAGAGTTCTCCAACCCATACTTACTCATTCCACTGAGATCTTGGTTTTTTGAGACTCAGCACAATCAAAACAAAACCGCCCCTGAAAGTTTCCCTTGACCTCTTGATCATCTACACACAATTTAAATTTAAAACTAATTTAAATTATAAGGAGAGGTATTTTTGTATCCCCAAGAAGGTATAAGCCACAGATAAATGCTTTTAGTGAATGTTTGTTAAAAAGGCAGAGGGAAACCTAACAGCATTAATACATTGTTACCAAATTTCAAAATATAAAAGCAAATAAAAAGGACCAGTTCCCTTTCCTGTGCAAAGGTCAGACACCAGGAGATCTCCCTGCCTGAGCACAGGTGGGATGTGACCACGTGTAGGGGATGTAATCAGTGCACGTGGGCTGTTTACAAACCCACACTGCTCTTTTGACAGGTCCCACCATGTTCTGCCACAGAAACAGCCCTCCCTGATTTAATGGGCTACCACTGGCTTTGTCACCTTCAACACTCAGCCTCTGGTTCTGAACTGACCACCACAGGCACCTGCTTTGATAATTCCGCTTCACAAGGTCAGTAGGACTTCTCCTGGGGCACTGAAAAATGTCAGCTCCAGACAGACTGTTGGAGCTGGTGTGGAGCAGCACCGGAGCCCAGGCCCCCTCTCACCTGGATGCTGCTCATCCAGTTCCGCACGGCCAGGAAGGAGCACTCGGCCGTCACGTCGTACATCACCAGGATCCCGTCCGCCTTCCGGAAATACTGCTTGGTGATGCTCCGAAACCTGAGCCCACACGGAAACAAAGGCACTCTCAGAACCTGGCTGTGCAACAGGAGCTAACGGAGTGGGGTTGTCTGTCTGTCTGTCGGTGCAAGCTCTCTGCAGGGCCCTGTGCATGATGTGTCCCCCCCTCAGGGGTGGTGTCTACACACAGGTGACAGATCCCTGCACTTTGAGACAGGCCAGGCAGCCATGGGTAAGCAGGAATCTCACCAAAGGCATGGTGCTGAGAAAGCAAGAGAGGCCTTTGCAGGTCAGGAAGAAAGAAGCAGAAGAATCTGTTTGGGTGGGATAGGAAACAGTAATTTCCCATTAAAAGGGAAACTGATGGATCTTTCTCTATAGTCTGGAAGAATCTGCGGACTAAGCTGTACCACAGTACAAACTAGGCACACATAATGTCTGCCCCAGGGCTGCCAGAACAGCAATTAAGAACTCAGCATCAGTACAGTCTGTTTCCATTACTGAATCTAAAAACCAATGGCATTATACATAAAAAGTCAGGAGCTAGACACAATTTCCAGGAAAAGCTCCTGCCAGACATCTACTTTTTGCTGTCTGTACCATTTAAAACCACAGGCTTGTATTTTGTGAATAAATTATAACCAAAGCCAACCAAACAAACAAAAAACCAAAGCAAACCAAACAACCAAAACAAGAAACCCAAACCTTAGACTCCATAAGCACTTTGTGACAGAGCTGTGATATAATCACACTGATTGCAAACTGATGGAATTAACAATGTAATTTGGGAATTAATAAAAGTAACAAAAGTCCTGAGATCTCACTGGAGAGCCGTGTATTTCAGCCCTGCACAGGATAACAAACTCTCCTCTCACAAGCCAAGAAAACCTACAGCTGTTACCCTCCTGTACTCTTCAGGTAGTTGCCTGAAGCCTGTTCTTTCTCACTACAATAGGGACATGATATTCTGGCACCTACCCAAATGAGAAAGTACAGACTGTATCTTTGGCAATCAAGATGCACCTCTGGAACTGCCAGCCAGGCAAGATGCTCCAGAAGAGACATCAAACGTAGCATGCATCAGTCCCACGGAAGTCACCGAGGAGTTCTTGCATACTCCAAGGGGTTCTTCTATCTCTTCCTTAGCATATTTACAGTTGGACACCTCTAGTTTAGAAGTAATTAATATTCCTCCAGAAGAAGAAAAGGCTTTTGCTCCTTCCCAGGTCTCCTATTTGGTATCAGCACTGAGCCAAGCTCTCTCTTGTGGGTTCACATCTAAGACCTGCTAGTGCTGCAGGAGCCTGTGCTAAAGGTCTTTCTGCAGAGACAAAATCTTGAATTTAGCCTCTGCTGAAATCTGGACTCAATAAGATGTCACATTTTATGTCATAGCAACTCCCCTTACTGCTCAGTTTCAGCACTGAAATAACCACAGGAGTTCCCTCAGAAACAATTATTCCTTCACATGAAGCTTAATTTTGGAAGAGAGAGTTTCTTTTCAATAAATACCCCAGCTTAGTACATTCCCACTAGCTCTGCATGGTCTAGAGACAGACAGCATCATTGGCACAGTTTAGGATTAGAATATTCCCATGACCTTGGCTGCCCCCTGAAGGCCTGCCCCCATAACATATTTAGCTCAAAATACCCAGTACTTATTTTTGTCAGGCCCTTGAGATCCGTGGTCCCCGTGAAATAGCTTTTCATCTTAAGCTTTGAATTATATCATAAATAAAATTTACATGGAGGCAGTGATGGGCCTTCGTTTCTACTAGCAGATGAGGTCTACTACTCTGATCCTCACCAACAGTGCTGGTAACATCCTGAGATATCCCATGCTTTTGAAACTAGAAGCCTTCAAATGGGGAACCAGTATTCATTGTCACAAAAAGCTGCACAATCCCTCTACCAAGGATTATCACCTCCACAAGTCTGTCAGCAGAAGGGACACTGAAAGGGGCCAATAACCTCACTGACAGAGTCCAGCAGGGTAGTTCAAATCACCTTCCCCACGGGTCATGCTAATTCAGCTGGCTTTGACAGCTGAATGAGATCTGGAAAGGTTCACAGTCCTTTCCACCCTTTGAACCCCATGACATACATCTATGGACAGACTGCTTGGAGCCACAAGCATGCAGGTCAGACATATGGAAAAGTACTTTCCTGTCAATCCTCAGAGCGATCTCCCCAGGCCCTGCTTCACAGTCACAGCTTCTAGAAATCTCTGGAACAGACCTTTGCTGCAGGTTCAGCACTGGAATAGCTGTCATGACGTGTCTGGTTCTTCTGAAGCTGATGGTTTTCCCAGGGACAGAAACCAGCTGCATGCACTCCTTCCCTTTCCTCCACTGAGCCTGGCACAAATCACTTACCTCTCCTGTCCAGCTGTATCCCACAGCTGTAAGGCAACCTGGGTGTTATCCACCATTAGACTCTTCACCTGGTAATCGATACCTGTGGGGAAGGTGACAATGATGATGAGGTAGAATGTGGAGAGAGCAGCTTGCCATTACAATGGCCAGACCAATTCCATTCAGTTCAGGGAATTTGCAAGACTGATTCAATACTGGGAGAGGGACCATCTTTATCTCTTGCTGGGCTATAATACAGGCAAAAAAGCATTTGCCCAGGCTGACTTTCCCACCTTCTTTATGCCAAGCACCCTGTTACTTACCAATGGTTGCATTGAGCTCAGCCAAGAACCTGTCATAGCAGAAGCGGTGGATGAAGGAACTCTTCCCAACCCCGGAATTCCCTACAAACACCACTTTAAAGATGCGATCTGGGGAACAGCTGGCTGGTTCCAGTGCTTGGAGCTACAATGGAAAAAAGGCATGAGGTTTTGGAGAGCCCAGCTGCAGGCAGTGCTTTGATTTAGGGATTGGACCCCTGCACCGTACATCTGTGGAGCTGGAGTTTGATGGGAAGAGAGTCAGACACCCTCAAGTCCCTAGCAGGTAGCAGGTGTCTGAGGAATCACCCCAGGTAACTGCACTCACCCTGGTTTCGGTGCCAACAGGCTGGGCTCGAGGAGGCAGCGGAGCAGCATCTAAGCCATCTGCATTTTTTCTGCACTCAGAGTCACGCTTCAAAGTCATCTTAAACCACTCAGGATCTGCTGCCAAGGGCCATCTCTCCTCATCTCTGCTGTTCTCTCCAAAGCTTGTGCGGCCTCCTTCTCCTGTCTTCATCCATACCCTGTTGCCTGGGAAGTATTTACAGTTCTTTCTGTTGGGTTCTTCTGCTGCCACATCCGCTGGGAAGGTGAAGGGAAGGTCCACAGAAGCCAGTTGTCTGTATTAAAGTCCACAGGCAGCACAGATAGGGTGGGAGGGGGTGAGGAGATGGGGAAAGGAGGAGGGTGCAAATTCCCAACCAACCAATGCTATCCCATTAGTGTATATGCAGCTCTGACAGGAACTTTATATATTCACTCCCCACACTCCCTGTGACTAAGGCATCAGTGGCTCCCCTAGGCAAAGAGACAGTTCACCAGAGGTGTGCTGTACTCATATGTGCTGACAAATATTCCATTACTTTTAATAAAAATTGCCACTTTTCAAGAATTCTTTGCCTACTGCTTCCCCCAGTAGTGAAAAAATGAGGCAAAACATACAAAACAAAAGCCCTTTTAAAAAGAAAATAATTACCCCTATATTTTTGTTACTAAGTATCATACAAAAAGAAATAACAGACTGTGCCCACACAAGAGCAGGCTGATGCACTCGGGGTAGAGCTGATTTGATAGTTGAAAGAACAACCTTCAAAAGAACACCTAAAATAACCAATTTAAACCACTGGATCACTGGTGAGGAGAAAGGCAGCATCACTGGTTTTCTATGGTTAAAAAACTAGACAAGCAGTGAGATAACCTAGAATTAAGCTGAAGATATTTATCCACCGCAGATCTCTGTTGCTCTCACTGGTCAGCAGACTGCATTTGGAAGCAAATTAGAGTGACCAGAGTCAGCCTCTTCAGAGGCAGGACATCCCATCCCACTCTACAACACTTTTCTCTTCTTATGACTGCAGAAATCCAGACAATTCTTTCTCACTCCAGCAAGTACACTTCATCTGGGCTGCAAAACTCACCTGCTGCCACACCTACACTTTTTTCTATGAAAAGGACCTCACATTCCTGGTTGCCCTCCCTGCATTTGCCCCAAATGACCGTCCAGAGCCAAGCCAGCTGGAACTTCTCCCTCTTGAAAATGGACACATACTCTCAGGCTCTGGGAAATGGTGCCCATCTCCCAGGGCTGGCAAAATCACACAATGAGGGGTCTCAGGACCCTCTTTAGTGGGAACAAAGGGACAAACACAAAACTCTGAACAGGGACCCCAAATCTAATGGATTTCTTTTCATGTTTCTCAAGCAATGTGATGTGACACAGTACTGGGACACAGACAGGGCCAAAAACTACTCCTCCCCTTCTCTCATCACCTTCATTGCCAAACTTCTCCAGCTGTTAAGCCTTTCCAGGAGGCTTATTCCAGTAGCAGCTAGAAGGCTCTTTGCAAGAAATAATTGGGGAAGAAGATGGGAGAATGTGGTTATCTGATTCAATGGATAGAACGTGCCAGTCACACATGGAAGAACTCTGCCTCAGACCTTGCCAGCCAACCTCCCACCCTGGGCTCAAGAATCACCCCTCCTCTACAGTCTACCTGGTTTTTCATAACTCCATAAGCCAAGGAGCCTTGAGCTAAATCCTTAAATGCCACTACCAGAATTGCAAGCATTAAGGGTGAGTTGAAGCTGGAAGAAACTGAGCTAGACCTATGTCTCTGGCTAGCACCAGGAGAAACTGGGGAACAATGGAACTTTCTGCAGAGACCTGGTAAGAAACATGGCAGTGTGCTGCCTGTAAAACTTGTTTGGGACCAGCAGTTGCAGGTGAGAACCGGGTCCAAGTCAGGTCACTGTATATTCTACATGCAGGGAAAAAAAAAAAAAAAAAAGGGCCTTGGCCACACAGATGTGTTGCCTGCCCGGGCTGAAGGGAGGCCAGGTGAGTATCTGCATAGAGGGAGATGAACAGGATGAACCCACCTGGAGCCAGGCCCTCTCCTTGAGGCGTTCAGCTGCCAGAAAGAACCCAACTCTTGTGCAATTTTTGCCCTCTCCCACGCCCCAGGGAGATGGACTCTGGCATGAGGCACTAGGGGACAGGATTTGTGCCTAAGGATGAACTGGCACACTTGGGAGTTGATCCAGTCATTTCAACAGAGCTGACTCAGAAAGAGGCAGCCTTTGTGACTCCCATCCCATTAACAGTCCCAGACCTTCTGGTGATATTTAGATTTGCTCCCCCATTGCTGCAGGCAGAAGCAGCAGCAGGGCCACCTCCCTGTGGAATTTAGTGAACTGCATCCTCAGCTTCATGCTGAGCCAACACCACCTGATGCCAAGAGACAGCTAGAGCCACAGAAAAGCTGCACCCTCCCACACTCCCAAAACCAGCCAGCACTAAGGTGGAGAACCAGACACAGGGGACAGCTTGATGGACAGGGTAGTGCAGTGGGCACGGACTAACACCATGGACACGACACAGACACCCATCTAACCGTTTGACAGGCTTGTCCTCCAGCAGGTAACTGCCTAGCACTGACCCTTTCTTCAACAGGGGCTTTTGGTTCTGAGGCACCTGGAAGTTGAAAAGAGAAGGAATGAAGAAAGTGTTACAGCCCCATTTCAACCACTCCCCACCTCTGTAGAGCACTTTGGGGAGGCAAGGCTGGAGCCCTGGCAGCCCCACACTGTGCAGTGGTAATGCCTCACTGGAAGGCTCAAAGAGGTGAGCACAGGGCTTGCTTTTCTCTGTTCAAATAATTTAATTCCCACAAGAAGCCGTCGCTGTTGCTGCTTTCTCCTTCACTTTAAAATCCATCAAAGTGGTGATGTCCCAAAAGAATTATTCCTCTAGCTAGCCAGAGTTTTTATTTCTGTGGCTTGTTCTCCACTTGATCTCACAGCTGAATCTCTCTTTCCTCACTTGCCTCTTTCTCATGCTGATGCTTTGTGGGGCAGACCAATTGCCCCTTCCTCAGAAGACACTAGCATCCTTCCTCGACCTATACTCACCTAGAGCTGCACATGAACCACATGAAAAGAAGGAGGCAGCTCAGGAAATGGCTATGAATATGCTCTGCTTTACACCAATGTCCCTCTCCATGCTTTCCTCCTGCTTACCACAGACTGAACATTTCCTACAGCCACTATTTACCAGTGCCTCAGAGAAGGAGAAAGTGGGACGTCTCTCCCAACCCTCTTCCCCCCATAGACCAGTTCTGCCATTCCCAGCAGACTAAATGCTTTGGCCACAAACACAAAATGTGAAGTGAGACAGCATGGAAAGGTACCCATCACATCAGCACTGGGCAAAGGGAGATGCATTCAGTCTGCAAATCTGAAGACTTCTAACATGTCCTTACAAGTTATTTCTGGTGGAAAAGGTGGAGGAAGAAGAGTTTGCAGTCTGCCAGATCTGCCTCTCACAGCAGTTCTGAACTGACCAAACACCTGCAGGCAGCTCTGGACAGGCCTTCCTTCATGCTTCCCACAGCCTGGAGGACAACAAAGATTATTTGTTCAATAATCCTTACTGAAGGCTTATTTTAAAACGCAAAAAATTTAAGAAGCTGTTCTGTTGGTCAGAACTCCCAGAACACCTTTACTGCAATGCAGTCTAACAAAAGGAGACACTCTCGAGTCCACAGAAGGCCTGACCCAACTAGGAGCTTTGCAGGGAAAGAACAAAACATTTTCAACATATAAAACAGGTTCAAGAGAACCTCCGAAACAAAGCAGCACTGAGAGGCTGACAATTGTGGAGCACAAATCTTCCAAGGCAAATAACCCCCAAGTGTGTAACAACGCTCCAGTCAACACAGCCAGGCTGTGGTACAGACAATCCAGCAGGGACAGAAGGGGAATTTTTCAGTGTTTGAGCAGCTTCACTCGAGGGCACCCTCTAGCCACACAGAAAGAAGGAAATGGTTTTGCAGGCCACTGGAGCTGAGTCACAACCTTCAAGTCACCTGTGGAGCAAAAGGACTCCCACACAATCTGCTCTGCCACCACCTTACCTGGAGCGGGAACAGCCTGCAGAGCACGTGCTTGGGTAAGAAAGGAGGAACAATGGGGCATGTTCTGCCATTGGTTCTGCCATGCTTTATTGGCCTGCCAGGTAACATTTGGCTTTTCACCAGGATGATAAAAGGACAGATGAGACATCACAGCTGTGTAACACATGATGACAAGGATTCCACAACAGCACACGTACAAGCATTTTGGATGGGAAAGATTCTGGTTTACCAGTGAAATAAAAATACATGTCAAATGTGGTCAAAGTACCAAAATACTCTTCATGATGAACAGATATGAAATTTGCTCTGTCAACACAAAGCATGCAAGCATAATTCCATAGCTAGATGGGTCATGGGTGTGAAACTGAACCTGCAACCCCTGGGTCTCAAAAACACCCATCAGTAGTTTGCACACACCGAGAAATAGCCACATATTGCTATCTGTGACCCAGCCTTTCTTGCCTGGGACAAGAGAATGCCCCACAGTGCACTGAGCCAGGGTCTGCTCACCCTGGCAAGGCCAGAAACTCTTATGAAGAGCAAGGTATTAAGCTGGGAGCTGAGAAGAGCAAAGGGGCAGTGACTGGGTTGCTATCAGCCACATACAGCCCAACTCCTCCTTCCAACCACTTCAAAATCTTTGCTATGAAAGAACCTCTGTTCACTCCACCTTCATTTCACGGAAATAACTCTTCCCAGCACTAAGAGAGGGTATTAAGGCCTTGGGTTTCTTTTTAGCCTGTAAAAGCACTGATAGTCTCTGGCAGAGAGTGTCGCACACTAGGGATCCCCATCAGAAGGCTGGACTCTCCTTTTTGCTTCTGCAGGGAAGTATTGCCATTTTCCCTCCCCCTTACTGTGAGATGGCTGGGGAGCAGATCTTCTGCAGGTACATGATGATAGCAGCAACTCTGCAAGCCCTTGGAGCCCTGCTTCCCTGTGGACTGAAACAAGAGCAGCTAGAGGAAAAAACCTTACTCCAGTACAGGCTTCAACTGCCCAGCAAGACACAGCCTTGCCAGATGAGCAATGGTGGTAGGAGGAGTTCACCCTGTGCCTCATTCCCTACTGCCAGTGCTGGGAGAAGAGAGAAAGCAGCCCCCCTGTGCTGTGACTCTCTCTGCTGGGCTCTCTCTTGGGTCCACCTGCAGCAGCAGGTCTTAGCAGGGGAGAGGGAGAATAGAGGAGAAGCAGACAAGCTTTGCATACACAGAGGTACAAACCTGAGCTGTGGTCTCCACAGGCCACACACCCACCCACAGGAACCCACAAGCTGATGATGAAGCACAACACATGGAAAGAGAAGAAACCACTTTCTTTGCCTGCTTGCACTGGACTCTAGTACAGAGTGCCTGTATTTTATTTATCCATTTTCCAAGAGGGAGCAGGAAGCTCTGGTGTACGTTCACATAGTTAGCAGCTTTAAAAATGAAGATTGAAGAAAAAAATCTTCCAGATTTTAGAAACACACATACCTCACCTCTATCCAAAATTGTTACTGACATGATTTTATATAGCTCTCCACATGGAGAACTCCAACCTCTGGATCGAGCAGGGCATTTTGTCTCCTATATGGGCACAATCCCTGCGTTTCCTTCCAGAGTCCTTTACACATCAGTCAGAAAGGCTCTTGCAGCCTATCACCCTCCCTGCAAGTCTCCTACTTCCAGATCTTCAGGTGGGGCACAATGGCAGAGCAGGCAAAGACATGGTGGCAGGGATGGGTCCAAGAGGGCAGAGCAGCTGTACAAATGACATTTGGGAATACAAAAGCTTTTTAATGAAAAAATAATGAGAATTAAAAATAGACCACATATCTGTGCTTATCTTGGCGACTGGGAAAAACCAGAGATTGACAGTTCCAGATGAGAGATCCTGCTTTCTCTAGTTCTCTGACACAAGGCTCACTGCTGCACCCAGCAGAGCTCACAGGAATGGGGAGCTCCCCAGAGGAACCTGTGAGAACATCTGCTACAAACTCAGGGGGTCAGAAAAACCTTCCTGTGCCACTCCATGCCCAGTCAGCCAGCAGCACATCTCAGAATCCCTCTTCTTCCTCACCACCCAACTCCAGGATGCATCCAGCTTCTCTCTCCTCCTTGCACGTGCCCAGTGCCTGGCACAACACACAGACCCCACATGTGCAGCAGCAGCACCCACTGCAGCCCTGCTCAGGGCTGTGTGACAGTCCCCAGCCAACGTGCTGTGGGTTAAACCCAGGCAGCTGGCAGCAGCAACCAGCAGAGCTTGCCTCCAGCACGGACACAGAGGTGCTGCAAAGTCTGTATTAAGCACAACATCAGGCCCCAAGAGCTCTTGTCATTGTCCCCCGTGGAAGTGACAGGCCCCCGAGTGGTGACAGCAACAGCAGCAGATGAAGGGAGGGTGGCTGGGAATTAAGCTTTTCTTTCTTAGACTAACCAGCTTCTTGGCCTCAAAGGCATCTCGTTCATCTCGAAGTTTCTTGTTCATCTCTCTGCTCCAAAGGAAGACACAGGAAAGACACAATGAGATGCTTGTCAAAAATTAAGTAAACCCCAACATTTGAAAGTGAGAACACAAAGAGAGCTTGGGAATGGAGATAAAGATGTTGTTTATAGCCAGACATGTTGGGATTTCCATGTACCCCAGCCAAGGTCATGGGCTCTATATGGTTGCCTTAGCCAGCAGGAAAGACTAAATCTAAGAAAGATTCCTGCAGAGGAGGGATAAACTCATGAAATAACATAGCCTGTAACTTGCCAGAGCTGGCCAAATTGCACAACTCTGTCTGGACCTAGGAAAACAGGCAGAGTCTAAACACTGCTTGAATGCAATCCTGTAGCTTTCCATGGGAGAAATGAGCACAGTGCTGAAACATCAGCCCCTTAAAGGCTTAAGAGCTCAGCATCTCCCTCCAGCCTTCACCAATTCTCACCTGAGGAGCTCCAGCTGCCGAAGGAGGCTTTGTTTCTCTTTCTGCATGTTCTTGGAGACTCTAAACACATCCCTGGGCAAAAGGTATTTTAAAATAAGGGGAAATAAATTAATGGGAGAGAAAATACAAACATCCCTCTCTCAGGGGCACTCATGGTATTCTCAAAGACAAGGGCCTGCCTTATGCTAGGAGAATTCAGAGGAAGCAGCACTGTTCTGGGAGCTGGGATGGCTGGCTGGGTTGTACCAGAGCTCTCCTGCTCTCCTCCAATATCCGAGCAGACAACCCATCCTCTCCACTTCCTCAGCTGCTAGAAATGGGAAGGATGCTTACTGCCATCTGGATCTGAAACCTCTCAATGTTTTATATAGGTATTATTACATTATTATTTATATATAGGTATTATTTATATAGGTATTATTCCCAGAAATGGGAACAGAATTGATTAGAAGAGGATCTTTAAAGAGAGCATTATAGAGGGGATGGTGAACTAGAAAATACATGAAGCAGCCTCCTTTAGGCAGAGGAACATCTGTATTTTTGTACAGATTTTCTAGAATATATTCATTTCCCACAAAAGTAGGCAAGAGGTAGCAATATCACTCTCTTTTAGGCTAATAAGACCATTGGGATGCTTCCTCTTTTCCTCAAAAAGAGACAGGCAATCTTCTAATGAGACCAAGGATCAATAACTAGGCATACTTATTCTTTAACTGCTTGCCCACCTTTCCTTCTCTGTCCATGTCTTTGCCCTAACATCCCCCCCTTTCCTGTTTTTTCCCACCTGTCCTTCTGCTCTTGCTCAAGCTGAGCCTCTTTCTGGAGCTTCTGTAATTGCCCCTTCACTGCCTCTAGCTCCCATTTGCTTTTCTCCAGCTCTTCCAGCAGGTTTTCATTCAGGTGCCGGAGCCTTTCGTTCTGCACACGAGTCTCCAGCTGCTCCGAGTTCAGCGACTGTAGCTGATGTTCCAGCTGCAGTGGGAGAGGAGGGGGAGGAGGGGTTAAACACAGAGGAAGGGTTCTGTGCTACAATCACAACTGTAAAAACAAGCTGAAAAAGGAGATGCAAACAATGAGGCAGAAGGGGGCAAAAACAAACCTAAGTCTACAGAGCCACCAGCGGCATCAAGAAGGTGAAGTGGAAGGAATTCTCTCTCATCATGCCAGCACTGGGGAACCAAGCAATGCAAACAGGCACAGCTGAGGAAATGCTTCAGGCAGCATGAGGAGCCTGATGCTGTCAGGCATGGTAGGAATCAGAGTGCAAATAGGGGTCCAAAGAAGGACTGGAAATATTTGGGTGGAAGCAAGGTTGTGTCTGTCGGGACTTATTAAGCAGAGTTGTTGAAATGCATCCTCTAATTTAGGGACTTCCTGAGCCCATGGCAGCTGAGGGGAGGATATATTGAGGTGCTAGGGGCATCTCACACTACATCTGGAAAGTGAAGTGATTGGGTAGCCTTTACTACTGCCAGAGACAGGACCTTGGGCTAGAAATGTCATTTAAATGCCACCAGGGCACAGCTGCATTGTAGGCAGCACAAACCCCCAGCACAACTAACAAGCCTGATTTGGGAAGTTAAAGCCTGCTGCCATGTACTCAGCCAGTGGCTCAATTCCTTACAAATGGCTGGCATAATCTGGGAAAGAGTCACAGATGATGCAGCTGCCAAAGCTGCCCATCTCAGATGACAAGCAGGGCATTCCAAGAGGGATCATAGTGACACTGCAGTACCCAGCCAGCCATATCAGCTAAACAGGGCCCTCTGCTGAAGCTGCTGCTACACAGAAACTGCAGTACCCATCTGAGAACTTACAGCCCAAAATAAAAGCACACAATCCATGCTTATAACTAGAGAGAAACACCAGGAATCAGGTCTGATCAGTGTAGCAGGTGGCAGAGTCAGCCTCCACATTTACACCTTCAGCTTACCTTTTCTCTCAGCCTACTTTATCTCCTCTCAAAAGAAAAATAAAGCAGCACATCATGGCAGAAGATAAAATGCTGTTTTCTTGCTACCCCCACCCTCTGCCAGCACACATGTACAACTGCCAAGAGCAAGAATGAATAGATCTGTCTTTTCCTAGCTTCCTTGAAACACAAGCCCCACCTTTCTCCTCATTGAAGCTAGAAGGGCAAACCACACCCTGCTTTGCTGGGAGTCCTCCAGTCCTGTGGACACTGGGGAATATTTCAGCAAGACTACATATACTGAGCAGTGGAGTTGAGACTGAAAACCAGCAACCCCCGCTTACAGCCTTCAGATCTTCCAATACGCCAAAGAACTGGCTTTAAAAAAAGCACACCCGCCCCTCCCTAAAAAAACCTCCATCACACAACTCTCCCGTTTATGTGGTCTGTCCTTGCAAGCGATGCTGTGGAACAGCACCATCACAGTACTGGGCTTAGGCCACAAGAGGGACCCGATTATCCACACAGCTCAGTAGATGCCTCAGAGTTAAGGGCACCAGAACTGACTATTTGAGTAACGGTAAGTGTCCCTGCAGCCCAAGTGTTCTGCTCTGACCCTCAGCAAGAGGAAGAGTATTCCTGAGCTCCTAACTATGGTCCATTCCCCTCATATACCCCTCCCATATATGGTCCCTGGACTAGGGATGCAAGAGACCACATCTCTGACTATTCTTCCTTTCAATGATGATTTACAAGCCTATTGCCCATTTGTTTGTCCAATTAATTTTTGAACTGCTGATATTGCCTCCATCTTGGGGCCAAAAGTCCAGCACTAATCTCTGTACAAAGAAGTGTGTTCTTCTAAATCAAATTCGTACTGGTCTCATGGAGTGTTCCTCACCTTTGCTGTTGCAGGACTAACAGTTTTGTGTGGACCTTATCCATCACTTGTCTGAGTTCATAAAGCTCACATGTATCTTCCCTCAGTCTCCTTCTCTCCAAAACCTAAAAGTCTAGACTTTCCTGGTTTCTCTTCCAAATTTTCCATTCTCTTAGTAATATTAGCACTCTCAAGAAGGACATCGTGGAATTAGAGGAGACCAGAACTGCACACACTGAGGCACATCAAAGATGTGGACAGCAGGTAAAACAATCCTCAATCTTAGTCTCGATATCCTTCCTGATGGCAACTCAGTTTTGCTGGCTCTTCCAGCTGCTGGACAGTGAGGTGGTGATTTCAGAGAAGTGTTGTTTCATCCACATCACAGCTAGGTATCCAACTGGGATAGCCCCAGTCTCCAGCATCTTGCAGGTACCTGCCATGACTCGCTTCTGTGGGGGTCACACCTCAGTTCTTCAGACACCAAGGAAAAAGACCATCCCATACAAATGTCCATGCTGGGGATGGCAGGCTAAAGGAAAACTTGTGCTTTGATCCTTTATGTGACTTATTAATCAGTACATCATCAAATGCAAGTATACAATATGTACCTCTCTAAGTGACACAGAACTGTTCACTCCAGGTCACTTCGGAGTAGCCAGAATATAAAACCCAGAGAAATCTAGCTCTTTTATGTCATACATCTTCCTTACACACCACAAAAAGCTTCAAACTCATAACTTTCAAATTTTTACCCCACCTTCCTTGCCAGCGCTGTACAATTGATAGGAAGATTGTGCTGAGAGAACACAAAACAGGTAAGAAAATGCTGTTCTGTGAATGTTTTGTTTATGCATTTCATCTGAAGACAAACCAATTATTTGACAAATCATTTCAACACTTTCAGAGACAGCAGAGGACTCCACCAGCTAGAGCCAAATTATCTAGTGCCAAACCCTCAGCATCTGAACAACATTTTCCATCAGAAAATGCCTGAGCAGACAGGCAGCAGAGGGGGATGTGCTTTGTTAGAAAGGATTTGGATCCCACTACCTTCTTCTGGCGGTAGAGGATTTTCTCCAGCTCCTGCTCTTTGCTGTGCAGTTCCTTCTGGAGCAGGTTACTCCTGTCATGCCTCAGTGCTTCCTGCAAAGATAAAGATACACAGCTGTGCACAACACCCAGCACAGTAAGAGCTGCTCCTTGGCCACATGAGTCACCACCTCTACTTCAGAACAAAGTAAGGCTGCCTTCAAGCCAAGAGAGGGAGAGAGAAGGTACCTGGCAGACCAGCCTCTCCCTTTCTGCTTTGATCTGTTGTTCCATTTCTTCATAAAGGCACCTGACTTCTCGATCATGATCTGACTCCTTCCTACAAAACACAAGGGCATGCAGGTCAGGAGAGAAAAAGAGAAAGGAAAGAGGAGGCTGGAAACAGATTCCTACTAACAGCTGTGTGTCACTGAGTGGGATTTTAACCAGACTGAATGTTATGGGTGAGCACTGCTGCAGAGCAAACCCATGGGAACACTTTACAAAACAGAGTAATTTTATTACAGCAAGAAATCTCTCTTTTACTGGTGCATCCTGTAACCCAGTCTCTCCTTGCATCTGAGGCAGGATCCAAGCATCAGCTGGCTCCTGGCAGCAAATGGCCATGATGTTCTCCTTACCTCTTCAATGCTTGTTCTATAGATTCCTTCTCATGATTCACCTCCTTTATGTACGACGAAACACGTAACAGAAACTCTTCAAAATTGGATAAGAGCTCCGGACGCTCCTTTCGTAGGCGAGCCCAGAGCTCCCGAATCTCATGGGGGCTGGAGCAAGCATGCAAGAGAGAAGGAAAGCCAAAGAGTTACTGTGTCACCTTATGGACTGTCATTCCAACTCCAACATGCACTCAGGACAAACTGCCATTCTCCTGTGACGATCTCTGTTACAACATTACAGCAGAGAGGGAAATTGGACAGTGACCAAGCATGCATGTGGAATGGGATCTATTGTGAGGTTAAAATAAAGAAACTTATCTGAAAGAAGAAAAGAAAATTAATCTAGGAAGCAGACATGGAATAATTGCTCTTCCAAATATTCATCAATAACACATTTGGTGTCTACATCAAGACTTGGAGAAATGAATATTCAGCAATTTGGCAGTGTGTTATGGTCAAATCGTTATAGCAGAGTTCAGCACACATCCTTGCTGTTTTGCTTACACTCAGACTGTACTGGTGGCTGCTACAGTCCTCCTTATTTTTTTACATGTTTGGAAACCAAGGCACAAAAAAAGATGCAAATTTGCTCAAGTGTCATATCAGGATAAAAATGAAGGAAGCCCTAGAAAACCAAAGACATCTTTTTCTGAACCTGCAATAATGATTACTGTTTTTACATTCAGTTTATTGCAACTTGAACATAGCAGTCACAAACTTCATTCCCAAAGTGTCTTGTAAGCCTGCAGACATCACTTCATGTTTCTTTTTAGGGAAGAGCTTTTTAAATTTTTTTTTCAACCATGAAACACTTTCAAAAACTGCCTTGAGAGATACACAATAATTATACCTATAGTCACTATCCAAATAGCTATTTTTCTTTGCCTATATATTTGTCTCTATTAGTATTCTTTGGGGAAACACACAAGCAAAACAAACCAACCACAAAGCTTTTGATTTCCTCTGCCAGTATTGCATGACAGCCTTCTTCTGCCCCAAGTTTAAAAAGTTATAGCACTTCATCAAATCTTCATATTTGAAATAAAAGAACATATTGAGTCCTGTTAGGAAATAAAAACATTTCTTTCTAGAGAAAGCAGTGAAAATATTTTAGATTCCTGCTCTCATCCCAATTAGCTTCTGTTTGGTATTACCGCTTTACAACAGCTGGTTTGGCACAAAGATGTGACATGAAGTAGCTACTGAACTTGTGGCATACAACTTGCAGTAAGTGGTCAAAACAAAACACAAGATAATTCCACTTTGGGACTTCTGCTTCTCAAAGCAGAGTTATAAACAGTAGAGACTGTTTTCCCAGAACAGTAATATGGCCTTTCACAGTGTCATCCTGTTGTTTGAAGCGTAACAGCTTTCCAGAATTTTTTCCAGACAGAAGTTGTTTATCACTAAAACATGCAGGTGCTTTGCATCACAATGAAGATAAAGAAGAAAAAAAAAAA
>VZSR01000520.1:5488705-5540324 GCA_013398615.1 Brachypodius melanocephalos
CCTAATGCCTCATGTCGGAAAGCCTAAAAAAAGGCTGGATGACACTGGAGCCAGCAGACTCTACTGGGGCTACATGCAAGGGCATTAATGCCAAGTTTCGAGGCTCACAGGAGCACCCCTTTGCCCAGTTTAGCCTTTCACACTCTTCAATACCAGCACAGTCCCAAGCAGCTCCTTGAACACAGATTCTTCACACAGACTCTTAGAACTGACTGTCTAAAAATATGTGAACAGTCACACACCATTTTGGAATAGAGAGCACACTCATCTTCCTTACCTCATCTAACCCTCACATGCTTCTTTTCATTTGCTGCCTGTGCTGGACTTGTATGCCACCAGCTGTTCCATTTTACAGCTGTGTTATGAACTCAAGTTTGGGAAACTGTGAAAAACACTGAGCTAAAAGTAATTGGTACCTGATGAGAAAACCCAGACTGCACTGCATTTGCCACCAAGCATATGAAAACCCAAGGCAGCAGTACAGAGAGCTCAAGCAGTGCTTCAGAGAACAAGCAGCTCAGTTCACCTCTTTGGTCTTTTCTGGTACTTTGGTACTGCAAGATCAAACCAGGGTAGAAGCAATGCCATGCGACTCCTCTACTTACTCTTCAAACAACTGGGCTGCTCCAAGCTGCTCCATCATGGAACAGAATCGTTTCTCTTCATCATCATCATCTGCAGGGTCCAAGTCATCTGACCAGCCTGACTCAAAGGTCTCCTCATGTTTGGAGTGATGCATTCTCCCAGCACCTTGGCACAATTCAATCCCTATTAACTTTCCTGGTGGAAGGTGAAGAGAAGAGGAATAAATAAAGTCAAATCGGACGTCACTGAATAAGCTGCTATTTACATGGCAGCCTGGGAGAGCTCCAGGAGAAGCCTCGTGCATGCTGCTGGTGTAGGACACAGCTCCTGGTCAGCGAAGAGCCTCCGTCCTGACGGCCCGAGTGATGTCAGTGTCGGTTCCGCAGCGCTGGGACCGAAAGGGGCTCCCAGCCCAGCCAGGCTGGCAGGGCTGTGCTCAGAGCGGTGCACAGGAGCCGCCACCCCGGCCCGGGGCTCCCGGCACGGGAAGGGAGCGCCAGGAGCTCACTGTGCTCTCACAGAGCCGGGGCTCCCGGCACGGGAAGGGAGCGCCAGGAGCTCAGTGCGCTCCCACAGAGCGGCGCTCCGGCCCCAGCCAGTGAGCCAACACGCTCCCTCCGGGCCTCTCAGGTCCTGAATGGCACCATGCTGCACTTCCTCAGCTTAAAAAACGGAGAGGAGGGGCTCCTTACCCCTCCCTCCTCATGTGCTACCTCTGTTGTGAGTCAAGCGCTGCGCAGCAAGGACTGCCCCTTGCTAGGATTGTGCAGAACGGAATGAACTCGCCCTCTAAAAGCACCTCCTCCGGCTCCGTCCCACGGACAGACGGCTTCCAGCCATCCGGATTCTGTTCCGTGCTGAGACACTAATGCCACGAGAACCTCCTGCTATGCAAGGCATGTGACAAATACTGCTGCTGGGAACAAATCCTTCTCAAAGAAACAAATCAAGCAATCCTATCCAAAACACAGCTTCTCATCTGTATACAGAGGTCAGCTACTCTTCCTTTTCAAAATACCTCTGCTTGGTTCAAAAGGCAGAAATGACATCCCGACTACAAGACCAGGAGTCAAGGATGTTCACAGAGCACAGATGAGAACACAAAGCTATTCTAAGGCAAAAAAATCTGTTATTATATTTCAAAGGACTCAACTTTATCTCTTCTTACCTCCATAAACTCAGAATTTAGGTGCTTCTCTCCCACTCTCAAAATGGGCTGTAAAAAACCTTGCAATGTGGAGATCCAGGCCCTACTTAATCAAAACCTGATGATCAGACAGTTAATTAAGGAGAATGGTTTAGATTAGGCACTTCTGAGGTCTGCTTTTGAGAAGGAGACGTTATGTCTCATTATCTCTCTTTTACAGATGAGAAAATTGAGGTAGAGAACGGTCTGAAGATTGTTTTGATATCCTAGAAGGCGCAAGGAGCCCTCTCAAGAAGCAGACTTGATTGAAGCTTGACCTGCTTTCCCTTGATTTGCCCCTGCACACTCCATGGGAAAGACAGCCAGGCCAAACTCTAGGGGCAAAGTCTGAAAAGGATTTCAGTGATGCCAGACACAAAAAATAGCCATAAAGAAAAGAAATGCAGAAATTAAGTGTTTTGCCTAGACTGGAGCAAGTGGCATGGAGCCAGGCTGCCAGCACAGAGTGGCACCTGACACAAAGAGGAAAGTTGCCTACCTCTCCCAGCAATGGCACTGAGGCAGATCCCTCATGATGCCCATCTGAGGCTGTGCCCATGGGACAAATGCCTCTGACAATGAGATTTGGGAATAACCAAGCCATAACAGGGTGGGCACTGTGGGTGCCAAGATGCCCAAATGGTGCACATTCACCTGCAACACAGTGCTGGACTGGAAAGCCCCCACTCCTGACAGGATTCTGGTTTCTGCCAAAAGCAGTGGAACCAGCAACAACAGAGGCACAGGGCAGGAACAGGTGTAGTCAGCAGGCACTCAGTGGGATAAAACAGTCCCTGAACCCTGAACAGGCTGGCCCAAGACACAATGTACTGGGTTTATTTAGGGGAAATCTTTGCAACTTCTCTTATGGTGGCTCTTTCTGACCACTCAAATTGTAGCATTAAGAGGCCCTCCCTCCCAAGTTGTGAGAAAGCCAGGAGCAAACACAATCTGAGCAATCAGGACAGCAAAATTCAGGAGCCTCTTCCATCACTTCTGAAAACCCTAGGCCACCTGTGTTCACTTGGTTTGACCTGATTCACTTAACACTTCTGCATGTCCAAGGAAGGTGCTGACAAGTGCAGATCTTCTGAAAGCTGACAAGACAGATGAGCACCTGTGCTGCTGGGTGAGGACTCTGGTCAAGGATTAGCATTCTCCTAGTGTTTGGAAAAGACAACAGTAAGAATGGAACAAAGGCTTATTAGCCAGTGTTCTAGCCTATGAACAGGACTCTACTAATGCCCTTGAACAGCACTGCTAGCAGCTAGGGACAGTTGCCAAGAGGCATATTTCCATGCAGATGAATGACTGATCAGATAGCCAGGCAGAGTTTGCATCATCATGTACCCTCTCCAGCAGGAGATGCTCTGTGGCTGGTTCTACCAAGCAGGCAGGGAACAGCTGTGGGAGAAGGCAGCATAAAGCCTTGAGGGGGGAATACATGCCCATGTTCTCCAATGATGTCCACATGAGCATGGGGCATTGTCTTGCATAGCTTGTGCAGCTTCAGCAAAACCAGTGCACTTTCTTCCTCATCAACAAAAAACATCCTGTCACAGGTGGGCTTTTCCCTTCCTCTGCCTCTGTGCAGTCCTTACCTAGACCCATGCTGAACTCCACAGGTGTCAGGTATCCTTTATTATTCTGTTCCAAGCTCTCAAAAACAGTCTCCAGCTGCTCAGGGGTTAGGGGGAGTTCACTCTGGAGCCGCTGCAAACACAAAAGAACAAACAAACTTGAGGCATAGCTCAAGTCTTCCTTGTGACTGTCCCTGCCCTGCTCAGCCCTGGCCCACAGCAATGTGTCCTTTCAGCACCGTATCCTGCCCAGGGTGCAACAGTCTGCCAGCAGAGCTGAGCGATGACACAAGCACCTGGCTGGAGGCAATGACAGGTTGACTTTTTCCATTACTGGATGATTCAACCAGGACTTCAGAGAGGGATTTTCAGGTTATTTTGTTTGGAGAAGGCTCAACCTGCTTCTTACCCCACTAGAGAACCACTGTCTCTAGCTCAGTGCCTGCCTCCCCCCATTCCTGCTCAGAGGTGGCACTGCCAGCCTCCTGTGACCACTGCTGCTCCCAGGAAAGCTTTGGGCACGCCAGCTATCAGCTCCATGTCTTTGGCTGGGAAGGGCGGTCAGATATCTGGATTCAGTTCCAAGCTCTTGCTTTGATCCTAAAGGAAATGTTCAGTCCATGACAGCGAGTTAGCTTTCCTCTGTCACCTTCTGCCTGCTGGGACTGTATCACTACACCCACAGCATGAAGGAGCAAAACAATTCCCCTTCATCATACACATGCAGAGCACCTAGTGTGGAGGGGCACCCAAAGAAACAAATAACAAAGGTGTGTAGGCTGAAACTTCATAACTGTCCATTAAACATGCAGCTTTAGATAAATACTTAATAAAACTTTATTAATGTAACTATAAAAATTAGGCATCACACAACCCAAAGCAAAGTGAGTCAATATTTAAAGTGGCATGAATGTGTCAATTGTTATTTATACATGTGGGGAGAGATGGGGCAGGAGAAAAACAATCCACATGTAACCTTTTTGATAAACCTTTAAAACAAAACTCACTAAGAACTGCAAGGATTTTGTTAACAAGTACTTTTTTAACAGAAAGCAGAAAAACAGAATTGTGGAGCAAAGTTATAGTTCGGGTCTAAGGTGAGGTTTTGGATTAGGCTTTAGCTATGATTGTATAATTTTGTTGTCTCAACTTTTTTTGAGAGGCTGATGGATTGTTCATCTTGTAGGTTTTTTGGGAGGCTTGGCTTTTTTTTTTTAATTAAAACACGGATATTTTTCCCTCCAAATTTCCCATCAAATGCATGCTTGATGTATGTAAGAACAGTTATGACTTTTTTTGATTTTATGCATTCTTTAAAAAATTTGAGTTGCAGTCCCACTTGTCTCAGGAATTCCCTGGCGGTGTGAGGCCCTCCTGGGAGTTTTAGCTCCTGGCAGCTGTCTGTGCCAGAGTTTGATTCTTAGAAATCTGAATAAGACAGAGGCCACATGCACATCCACACATGCCAAGAGTGAAGGCATGCCACACTCTCCCCTGTTTTGCCACTCATGACTTTACAGATCCTCCCAGGACAGAGGAAGAATTTTTTTCCCTTACCTGCATGTCCACCTTGGTGATAAAACCCTTCTCATCCTTGTCACACAGCTGGAAGAGCTCCCTTGCCTTCTCAAGCATCTCCACCTGCACATCTTCCAGTCTGCTCATTTGGCTGGGAGGGGAAACACGAGGAGCCACTCCATCCTCCTCATCCCTCTCCCCTTTTCCTTCCCAGTGGACGTATCCCAAGAGCACTCCACTCTGGTTCTCCATCTTCTCAAAGTTTTCTTCCCCAGGACAGGGCCAAACAGAAGAGCTGTGGAGCAGGAAACAGAAAATCCAGTCAAACATGACCCTCCACTTCCAACCCACACATGATGTTAAAAGTGATTGAAAGAACACTCTTCAGCATCCGGATCTGGACAAAATAACCTTTGGAGTCCCCTCCAACCCAAAATATTCCATGGTTCTATGAACTGAGCAGAGTGGGGAAAGGGAGTTTGTGTCAGAGACACACCACACTGAGGTACACACCACATGTAGACAAATCCTGCACAAAACATGGGTGAAGCTAAGCTTTCCCCACATCTGTAACCCTCCACCCTGCACCCAGCAGAGAAGCTCTGTTGCCATCTCTCCTCCTCTGCCTCAGACCCACAGTGCAGTCCCAGTTCTTTGCTGGTGAAAGCCAGATGCCAAGGGAAGATTTCAGCAGAGATAGGAGGGTGGGAAGGGAACATTAAAGCACACAGGTAAATCTGCATGGCAGCACAGCGATAGTCCCACATCAGCTAAGACAGGGCTCAAACACTACGAGCTGCTCCTGTCTCTGGTCTTGGTTCCTCTGGCAATAACATGTACTTTTCCTTCTCTTGTCGCTTTTCTGCACCACACCTTTGAGCACCAAACCTGCATTAAAACTGCAAAAGCCCAGAGCAGGATGAGAGCAGACAGGAGAATGATCTGTGCAAGTGACAGAAGAAAGTGAAGAAATGTCACTCCCAGCCCTCTCCCAGCCAGGTCCTCTCTCTGGCCTTCCACCTCTGACATTTTCTTGTTAACGCTTTCCAAATAGTAGCTCAATTTTTAATTTTTTTTTTTAATGCTGTTATAGTACAAAGAAAGGTCAGACAATTCTTACACTGGGAAAAATTTAATAAGCTGGGCACTCCTGACCCCTTGCCTTCAAGCCTCTGTTTTGAGAACTCATGAGCTGCCAAACAAAATTTAATCTGAAACATTCACCTTTATAGGAAGGAAACCACAAAACTATGGAGACATTTCAGAGGCCAAAGAAAATATTTCCCATCACTTAAAAATACCTAAAGCAAAAAGGAATGGGAGCACCCATTTAAGCTTAGCATTGTGGCTGTAAAAATGCCTACAATGCATCCCTACACCGAGGCACCCTATGACTTACTGATCTCATGGAATCAGACACCTTCTCCAGACAGCTTCTCTTCAGCAACACCACCACATTTTTGAAGCCTTGTTGCACTGATTGCTTTAGATTTCTCCTTCTGCAGACCTGTTTTCTGCATTGCAGGGCAGAAGTGAGCCATGCAAGCAGGCTGGGAGCAGATTTAAACAGCACTGGACAAAGAGGGTTGGGTTGCTTGGGTTTTTTTAATCTCCAAGAAATTAAAAGCCACGTACAGATGCCATGATAACAAACAAACTAATTCTGTTTGCACTCTTGGTACAATGGGAGGATAAAGAACTCGATGGCCAGGAAGAATGTCACATGTGAGAACGATACAAAGCTGACACAAAAGGAGAAGGCAATTACGCCCCACGCTCCTTGACTCCATTTATTACTGCTGCTCCACGAGCCAGCGGGTGGTTCTGCTTCACAGGACAAGCAGAACGCTTCATTCCCCCTTTCAAACCGGTGTTTTTCCAGGGCACTTCTGTTTCAAATAAATATGTGCTCAAGTGACACTAAACTCTGCAGAAGACTACCTATAAATGGGTACTATTATATGTTTCTAGTCAAGTAAACATCCCTGGCAAGCAATGGACACATAGTTGGGCCCAAGCTTTGGGGAATACAGCAGAGGAAAGAAAGGAAGAAAGCATAAAAAATAAGAAGGCAGACCATGTTTATTTCTCTTGCTCTTTCTCAAAAAAAATCCCTCCTACCAAGCATTTTTTTGTTATGGAGCCAACACAGGAAAATTTGGGGACTAAAGTTAGATTCTGTGCATTAGCTGGACAGTCAGTTTGCTTCTGATGGCAAGTCTGTGTGTAAGTAGTAAAGAATTCAGAAAAAACACCAGCTTACTTTTCATATTCAAGTAAAAGTGGCAAAACTGGCCTTGGGGGAAAAAAAAAAAAAAAAAAGACCCAGATATCATATGCTTCCTAGATTTTACAGGTGATTATGGTGAGGAATAAGAGCCACATTGATGAATGATAATTATTGGCTTCTAAAGGCCACCTTCCTGAAGGTTTTTTCCAGACCCATTCCTTTTGCAAAGACAGCCTCAGTACAAGCAGCACCGTGTTCCAGACAGCAGCAGGGCTGGAAAGCAAAAAGGATTTCAAAGCAAGAACCATGACAGGATTGCAGGAAATAGCCAGAATAAGGAAAGGCACAAGTAAGCAATGTTTTCTAAAACATCCCTCTAGCTGCCTAAGAGACACTGAGGACCCCAGAAGTAAAGACGATCTTACTTTCTTATTACCAGCTTCGTCAGTTCTAGAGCAGCCCACACAGTTGACATCTCCCCAGCTTTGCTGCAGCAAACAAAATGTGGTGCAAGGAGGATGTTCTGTTCTCTCTCAGAGACCTTTTTTTGAAGCTGAAATCCAACCCATTACATCCCTACCTCTAGTATTTCCTCATTTTATCAAAAGCCCAGCTGCACTGTAGCTCCCAAACACTGGCTGAGTTAAAAGCCTCTTAACTAGAAGAACTGGGAGCCTGACATGGACAAAAGTCTGAAAGGATTTCACTTGTGTAAAAGACCAAGCCCATTAATTCAATGTTCAGAGCAGGAAGTCTTTTGTCCAAGCTGCTTCAAGTGGCTTCAAGCCAGATGTGGTTTTTTCAATGGTGAGACAGCACTTATAGAGGAACAAAGCAGCAAATAAAAGAGAGCCCCAGGAAGCAAAATATATTTCAGCTCTGATGGACTTCTCTCCCAGAAGCCTGTGACTGAGAAATTCTTCCTCTCTGTCCCTGTGTGTAAGGGCACTGCGTGGGGCAGGTGGGGCACAAAGCCCATCTCAGTCTAAACGAGTGCTGTCATACCTTCCCTAGTTACAGATCATCACTGCAAAGGACCAGGGCAGCATCTTCATCAGCACCAAGCACAGCATCATGGAAGGACCACTTTGAAAGAGGCTGAGGTCTTTGGACTGATATCCAAAAGTGAGCTGGTTCAAGTGCCAAAAGATCAGCTTGGGAAGAACCATGCTTTCCTAACACAAGAGGCAAAGGCAGAGAAGATATGAACAGGCAGCAAATGCTTTTGGTCAGGCTAACCTGCCAGGCTCTGCCAGAGGGATGAAGTCAAGCTGCCTCCAGGGACAAAGCCAGCGGTTGTTACCAAAACTTCTCATCAGAATTAGTTTTCCCAGATCCCTTCTGGCAGGAAAAGGTCAGCACCAGTAAGAATCAATTTCCACACCTAACCTGAGGTCAGGGCAATCTCTGCATCTTGAGCTGTTGATTTCCATCATAAAGAGGTGTGCAATGGGTCACAGCAGAGTTTGTCTAGCACAGCATCCTGCCCTCAACAGTGGCTGTGAATGGCTGGTGAAGGAAGAGTTACAGCAGGACAAGCAAAGAGAAGACTGCCCTGAAGACATCTGCCAACTAATAGCCACTGCCAGCCCGGGGCAACTCCTGGGCCACCTGGTTCCTTCCTTATCTTCCAAGACACTTGTCCAGCCTCCCTTTGAAACTGCATGGAAACCTCCACTGTTCCCATAAACATGCTGATAAAAGCAGGGTGCCTGCTGCAGCCAGTGAGTGCTGACAAAGCTTCATGAGACTATTTTTGGGGTAGACAGTTTTGACTAGCATCAACTCTACAAGAGATGGAGTCCCACTTCAGTTCAAATGCGTTCTCAGCCACCTTCAGCTCTGGGAACTGTGTTGGAGATCAAAAGCTCCTTTCCCAGGGCCTGGGAGATCTAATGGGAGGATGAAAGTGCCATGGATCTAGAGGGCTCCAACACAACATGCTCAAATTGCCCTGGTGTGTAATGTTTTTCTTCAGCCCTGTCTTCCCCCACCCCACAGGTTTGGCTGCTTGTGCTCAAGGTCAGCTCTGATACTGCACAGTCCAGGTTTGGGCAGTGTCCAACACCTGAAAAACCTGATACAGAGCTATGGATTACACCAGCTAACTCCTGCCATAATATGTGCTGGGGCTTAGCAAGCAAAAATTCACCTGCTCCTGCAAGACAACTTTCCCAGAGCCTGGAAAGCAAGCACAGGTCTTCTCAGACACAGCACAGAACAGGAAATTGCCTGCCATAAACCCAGCTAGCACCAGCTCTTGTATTTCTACACTGAGGAAACTCAGACCAGTCTTACATGACTGTTTTAGCTACCTAAGCCATAAACTGAGGTTTGTCCTCTGCAAAGCTGTGGCAAAAAGTCAGCTGGCTCCCACGGGCTTGGCATTCTTTAGGAAAATCATAAGACTTGAATTTTAATCCTGACTCAGCCGGCCATATGGCCGTGGGTAACTCAGGTCACCTGTGTATGCCTATGGACTGCCAGCTCCTCCAGTTTGGTTCCTGATGCTTGTGACAGCTGGCACTTTAGGACTCAGTATCTGGAGACGGATAATTACATGTGAAACTTGAGTATCCAAATAGTTTCAAAGCCTCAAAGCTGAAGAATGAAAAACTGGAACACAGAAACTGCAAATTTCAACAAACAGAAAGAACAGACACAAGTTGCTTTTCCTGGAAAAGGGAGGTACTACTTTGAAGGTAGCACTACAAGGTCATCACTTCCAATTATTGCCTCAAAAAGCCTTTCCTCTTGTAGCCGTAAGCAGGGTTAAAAAGGTACAGGAAAGTCACAGATAAAATGCTTTCAACAGCTAAGCCCTAATCTAGGTGACCCTGACCACCATGTGCACATGACAACTTTGGGGTGGGTTTTTGGTTTGTTTTTTTTTTTTTTTTTTTCATTTTTTCCACAGCCTGATGACAAGGAGAAAAGTGAGGAGTGCAGCCAAATTTCCACAGCTGGTCCTTAGATGACCCTAGTCACTGCAGGGCATTGTGCATGCACTGAATACGCTGCATTCCTTGCAGTCCTCCCCAGTGCAAGACAATGAATCAACAGTTAATGAAGGAAGGAAAAACTAAGCACAACTGGCTGAGTGGCTTATCCAGGATTACAAAGCAAGGCCAGTGTTCGGGTCCTCTACAGGGAACCTATAAGGTCCTGTAGAGAGAACCTATAAGGGAAAGCTTTCCTGTACCACTGAGTTTTTGGTGCCAGAGTGGTAGAAGGGACTATTAAAGAAGAATCATTGTAGGTGTACCACAAACTAAAGTGCTCAGATACTTGGTGGGTGTTTTCCCAAAAGTCATCCTCCTGTATCTCTGCCTAAGACAATATTATTAGAAACAACAAAACCACCCCCATGCTAAAGCTAAATATTTAAGCCATTTATTTAAACAAATCGGAAGAACACACACCCTTTCCTTTCTACTCCTGATGCAGAAAAATCAGTCTAACAACTTCAAAGGAAGGAATTCACCGGGTGTTTAGGCGCACAGTGATCACACTCCTGGTGCTGGATGAGGCAGGTTTGATCCCATACATGAGAAGATATCACACAAAGAGGAGATGAAGGGCTGGGTAAGGGATCACTGCAGCAGAAGGTTGTTGCTCCAGCACATTACAAATGCACAACAAAAGCAGGCCAAGATGCAGTAGATACAAAGCATTTGTTGCTTTGTCATGCAATGGAAGCATTGTTCCGGAACAAGTGAGCAACATGTAAGTTTTACAAGAAAAGGGCGATAAAAACATCACACGTTCTTGTATCATTTTATAACAAACATTGTTCTGTTTGTTCTACCTATCTTCTGCTCCCAAGGTTTGGAAAGCCAGCAATTGCTATAAAAAGTGCTCATTGTAGGTCACAGTCACACCTACATGTCCCAGATTTTATAGTAACGTGAGATTCAGTGATCAAATATAGGCATTTACAATTGCTATCCTGGGTGCAGACAAAAAGACCATATGCATGGACAAAAATCACAGCCATACAAAACTGACCAGGTGAAGGCAGAGCAGAGATCTTGCCAGGGAAAGACACTGACCCCTGTGACAAACCAGCTTCCAAAGATGCTGAATTTCCAAAAGCTGCTCAAAGGAACTGGGTACTCACTTGATGAAAATTATTTTTAAAGGGTCTGCCAAGGCTCAGCCTGAAAAGGCTGGGAGAAGGGCAAAAAGAAAGTAGTTATTTCTCTAGTGTACTTTGTTCGAAATTAATTTTGCTCTTTCCCTTCTCTAGCAAATTTGTTTCCGTTGTTTGGAATTTGTTTGGGTGGTTGTTGGGTTCTCCCTTCCTAAAGGGAATAGCAGGAAAAGAAATATACTGAAAAATGAGAAAAACATCAATTGTTTTGTGCGAGTTTTTTTCTTTAAAAAACATAAGAAACCCATACACACCCTGGGCAGAAAGCCTGAAATCAGGTGTTCATATCTAGAGCTACACTTTACTCTCTCTTTTTTAATTGCCTGCACTTGACTGTATACCTTTAAAGAAACAGGAACAAATCCAGGAACCTTTGTGTTGTTTATTCAGCAGGGGATTACCTCAGCCTGATAGCCCTGAGCTAACCCGTGCTGCCTATCTTGGATGACTTCATCATGGGATATGCCAGTAGGACACCGAGGTATATCCCAGAAACACTGACAGCTTCAAGGGCCTTCATCATTCTGAAGAGCAATTTAAAAAGAGGCTCGACTGCAATACATTATTTCCCTCACCAAAGCTCATCAAAGAGGAATTTACCATTATCAACTTCTTGATCTTTGCTAAAAAAGAAATAAATCTTGCCATGGGGAAAGTTGTTTGATTCAGACTCTATGCTCTTATCACCAAGCAACCTGAGAGTGGTAATGGTTCTCTTTTTCCATTTCAAGAGGTGAACAAATAAACTTGTTAAATCTGCACTCATCCATGCTTCCTGATTCAACAGCACAACAGAAACCGACTGTGCCAATAACTATAACATAACAAGTCTGCAACACAGATAGGTGTCTACAGCACCCCAAAACAACATCCTTCACCCCAGAAATTGCCACAAATCCTCCATCACACCCTCGTGCTGCTCCCCAGCTTTGGAATTGCCAGCTAGTGGCATTTTGCAGCTCTCACACACTGGCACAGCAAACAGTGAGGGGGAGTGTTTGCACTGGAACCACTCCTACTAATTGGGCTTTTGGCTTTGTTGGGTTGTTTTGCTTCGGGAATGGAGAGAGAAAGCATCAGTTTTTCCTCTAATAATATTTGGGCCAAAAGTTAATTCTCAGCAATTAAAGACAAAATCTAAGCCACATTTTTTCCATAAACAGCTAATTCTCTTGGATCTCTCAGCATAACTAGCACACAGCTGATTTCTCAGAGAATAAAGAGCATGCCTGCAATAAGACATGACAAATAACAACAGCTAGTTTAAAAACAAGTCTTTTCCATGAATTCCTTTACTTCATACAGGCTTACATGTTTCCTGAAACTTCTCTCTAAAGAGACAGAACAGGGCATTACATCACATAAAGATTCACCTTATACACTGCAGCACTAGCTGAACACCACTGACAGTGCTGTGAAGTTGGAGGTAGATGCTGCTTGGAGTTCAGCAATCAGAAATTAGATCATGCCTAACATTGAGTATGTTGACAACAGAATGTGTGCTCTGCAGGGGATACCTACAGACCAGGCAGGAGGCAGAGAAACTTTATTTGCCAGCCCAGATGTGGGAAAAAGAGGAGAGAGGACAGAGCATTTGGTGCTTGACATCAGATACGCTGGATCGTTTTTGATTCAAAGTAAAAACTGAGCACTGAGAGCCCAGGCTAAGGCGATCCCTGCTCTCTTTTACTCCTCTTTTCCAGGGGTTGTTGAGGCAGAGAGGAATATCCCATAAGGAAGACAAGATCCAAACTAATCTGGTATTTAAAGCTCTTCGGGAAACAACATAAATCCAGGGCAGATCCTCAGTTCCTTTAATGGAACATGAGTGACAACTCCCTCCTGCCTTCCCTGCCCCTTTAGAGAAGGGAGCACTTGCATGCAGAGCAAGTTGTACCAGAGACAACAACCAGATTTCAACACCCTTCTGCTGGGCTCATGCCACCTCTCACTGATCAGCTAAGGTGTTATCAAGCTAAAAAGGACCTCAGCTGCTGCAGCTCAGCAGGGACACGAGGAGAGAGGCTGCTCAGGAGACTCCTTTCACACCCTGCAGGCAGCAGAGGCATCGGGTACATGAGGCTCTTCCCCAGCCCTCAGGAATGCAACCACACTTGGTGTCCTGCAGACCAAAATTCAGGCTGAAAGCAGGCACACCTCAGCCCTCGGCTGGGGGAGGGCCAGACACATTTCATCAGTGTTCTTGAAGTATGTCAAAGGCAAAATTAGGCAGAAACAGCCTGTTGTTTAATAAATGGATAGAAGATTCCAAAGGATACACAAACCCTCAAACGCTAAAATTTGGGGGTTGTGAAGTTGCCTGTGTAACCAATTCCTGAATGGCAGAGATGGTGAAGAATTGTCCTCAGCCACTGCCTCCTTTAAGAAAAGAATCCAGGAGCCTCAGATGAAGCTGGTCATGGCATTTGCACATCAAAATGGAGGAAGCACTTCTCCACAAACCTTTCAAGCGTGTCGTCCCACTGACATGAGATGCTGAGAGTGTCACAGGCATTCATGAGCTGCAGAAGTGGCTGTTTTGTTCTGCTCTGAGTTTGTCCGTGAAGGATTATTACAAAAAATAGCTACTTTGGTGCAAATTTTCTTTTCCACAAATAGCAAAAAGAATGTCCTAGGAGAGTATCATCCCATTTTTATGCTGGGAAGATGAGGGTATCTGCCATTAGCAGCTGCAGGAGACACAGGGCTGGTTCAGCCTGGCTGTTCCCTAGCATCAACAGAGGCTGCTCTCTCATCTACAGAACCCCCCTTCAAAGTACATGGACTCTTGGACCAAAAGGACCTGAGCATTTGCTGCATTTTCACCAGCAAAAGTCTAATGAACTGGACTTGGTACTACAACAGCCAAAAGCCAGGCTTCTCCCCACAACTGTCCCAGCCATCAGGGCTACGGAAATCCACTCGGTTCTTCCTTTGATTCCCCAGATTCTAGCCACCTATGTCATACCAGAACAAAGATTTTCCTTTCCAATGAGAAGCTGAGTCTCTCCATGACAGCCTCACACCCTGTCTGGCCTCAGCAGGATTCCTCCTGGGCTGCTGTTACACATGCACACTCACCCAGCAGAGTCACTGTTTAAGTCAGTCACCCTCTCTAGGATTCTTTTGAGTAGTTTTCATCTCTTTTGTAAGAGAGGAAAACATCTGGTGTTGCTTCATGGAGGATGAACTTTCTGCCACCCAGCCTCAGGATGCTGAACAAGAAAAGTGTTCATGGCTTCCTCCAGGTGATTCTCAATCAGTTTTGCCACTTCTTCATTAAATTTCCCAACAGCCACCCACTGATTTGATCACAAGTCCTTCCTGGCCAGCTGCAATTTTTCCTCAGCCACTTCAGTGCCCTCTTTGTACAAAGGCTAAAAATGCCATGACAACGCCATCTCACCTGGAGTACCACAGGTGTGAGCTCAGAGAAGTGCGCAAGAGCCTCGCCCTTATTGATCGAGATCCTTTGGCTTGAAATCAGCCTCACAAACAGAAATTCATAGCCTAGATTGTCCTCAGATTGCTCCCCCAGCATATGCAGGCACAGATAAAATATCAAACCACAACAGCAGACTGCCCAACCCTTTTTCCTTTCAAAGGAAAAACTTCTTTTTGGTAAAACATTCACATTGTTTACTGAATACATGTGGTAAACAGTGATTTCTTCTCCAGCTGAGCCAGCAAGTTCTCTGCAGCACCTGAAACCTCATTACCCAGAGGGTTGGATACAACTGCTGGGGGGATGTAAGAAATTCAAGCATATTTTCATCATCCCAAGAAGCTCTTCTCCAATATTTTGAGAACTGGACACCACTACCTCACCCCCATAATATTTTCTAGGCTACATGTTAGGGATGGGATCAGCAGGAAAAGCTTTACCTCACTGTTCTGAACCTGCAAGATGCACTTAAAAAACAAAAAAGGTTTGGAAATATTAACGAGTAGGAATGAGTATGGATAGGATTTCTAGGCACCACAGCTCCCTGTGAAAGTATCTCTCTGGCTGATGCTGTATTGGTTTTGCCCAGGAGGGATGCATGGACAGTTTGACCTTTCTGCAAATGTTGTTAAAACAACAAACAGAGCCAATCCAATTTCCAAGAAGATGGTTAACCCATTCTTTGCCTCCCAGAGAGGAAAATTGCCCTCTCCCAGAGAGGAAAATTGCCCTGTGCAAAAGTCTGTGACACTTGGTTACCTCTCACCTCTTAATATAGCTGCCAAGAGTGAGTATAAAGGTAAAAATCCACTCCTTCCTGTGAGCTCAGGAGGTGTTGGCTATGCTGTGCAAAACATCTTTCCTGAAATACCTACGCACTGGAAAAGGGTGAAGTCCATGCTCTGAGTAGAGACACCTCTTGGCTGTCAGACCATTCAGGAGAGCACAGGTACAGTCTGGAATCCAAATACCACCACTCCCCATCCCACAAACCTCTATAAGATAGAAAACTAGAGAATGTTTTGAGCAGCCACAAGCCTTGAGCTTCTCCTCCTCAAAGCAGGATAACGCTGGCACCTGAAAGGCACCTGTTCCTGGCACACCAGGCACAGCTTAGTGCAAGGAGCAATCAAAACAAGCAACAGCATTTGAAGCAAAGTTGGAAGCAGATGCTGTTTGAGAGGTACTTTTGTTCAGCATGTACAACTGTTCTAGGAAAAGTAAAATCACTGCGGGTTGGGAGGATATTCCTTCCTTTGACAAGAGCTGTCACTGAGTCAGAAGCCCACAGCAGGAGCAATGATGTGGGATTACAAATAAGGGTGGAGGGGAATAGAGGAATAGCTATGTTTAGGAGAGGAGAGATAGTGGGAAATTTCCAGCCAAATGCTTTTAAAGAAAAATTTCTAGTTGTCTTCAGAAAACATTCAGCGGAAAAACCTTCATTTTTAATCAGACCAGCTCAAGACATCCATTTCTTTAAAAAAACCCCAAAAACCAAAACCACAATCTCACACATTCTTATATCCAGCAATTCAGCAAGTCACTAGAATCAGTTAAGCATCTTGCAGAACCACATCAGAACTGAGAGCAAGTTTCTTCAATTCAACATTTGCAAAGAGTGATCCAAACTGAAGCATTCATTAATTAAGCAGCCCCAGCTCTTGAAAACCAATCAATAAATTTTCCTTCCCCTGTCACAGGAATGACAACTGGTTTTTACAGTGATATACAATACACTGCACACAGTGAGCTCCACTCTGCTGCTTTAAAGCAAAAGCAGGAAGTCGGAACAGAAAATTCCTAGGGAGAAACTTTTCTGAGACACAAACTCACAAAGTCGTCCAGACTTCCTGCTAAAATAATTCTTTGCCCATATGAGAGACGTTCTTTCCTCCCCTCCACCCCATTTGTCTCTCTGCAGGTGTCCCCAAATACCTGGAGCAGCAGGACAGTGTTGCTCCCCTTCCCTGGAAGCAGCAGTATATTCCACAGCAAAAAGCTAGCAGGGAAGGAACACTGCCACTGTAAATAGAGGATCAGAGCCCGTCCAAGCCAGGAGGTGTGGTCTGCACTGCTCCCTACGCATCTCAGCCCCTTTCCAGCACAGCCTGGTAGCCCTCAGTTCAGAGGGCAGCACAAGAAAACCTGCCCTTGAGCTTCCAAGGTAAATTCCTTCTAATCCTGCCTTTCACAGCTGCGAGGGAGAAGGGCTTGTTTCTGAGCTGCCCTAGGCAAGAGAGGAAGAAGGGATAAGGAAGCAGAGGATCCCGCATCTCACATTGAACTTGCCTTCCCTGAGAAACTCTAGCTGTGTTTGTACTTAGCTTGCTGCCTTGCCCCCAACCAATTTCCACCAGGCAAGGGCTGGAAACCACCCCTGTGGATCCTGCCTCAAGTTTAACTCCAGTTTTGCGAGGCTGGAAACGTGTTTCACAAAGAGAAGCACAGAGAACTCAGGAAAAGAGAGAAGCAAGGCATAAGGTGACAGGGCAAGGAGCATGTCTCCAAATCATAATAAAACACACACTAGGGTGGGGTGCACATCCCAGGACTGTGTCACTAAAGCAGCCAGAAATGCCACCCTCTATCCTGCCACTGAGCAGAGCACCACTCTACCCGAAAAGGAAGCAAAGCCATCCCTGCCTGCTGAGATCTGGAGATGGGGATTTGTGGCTCAGTGGCAGCTCCAGAGTCTCCAGGCAGCACAAAGATGCTCTCAGCTGTGTCAGGTCCTATTAGTTAAGCCTCAGGTCTTCTCAGGAAAGAAAAAAATGACATGTTGAGACCCTGGCAGGCTGGCTCTTCACCACCTGGTAAGGTTTTGTGCCCTTTTCTCACCCCTACCCCAAATGCCCCTTTTGCCCAGAAAACAAGCTTTGCCATACAAACCATGAGCAAGCAAGCCTGTCCTCTACAGAGGAAAACCCCTTATTCCACCAATTCCCACTGAGAAGATTCCAGTTGCTATCTGAGCAGCAGAGATCTCATCAACCTGCAAAGAGAGGAGCTACAAACAGCCTCATTGTCCCAGCAACAAGCAAATGAGACCTGCAGAAGGCAAAGGTAAAGACGGGTCCTTCCCAATTATTTTAAGATGGTTATTTCAAAACTCAGACTAAAAAATGGATATGAAGCCTACTACAAACAATCACAATTGTCTTTACTAGAGATTTAATAGGGCCAGAGAGCTCCCCTGAGCCATCTGGGAGGTCTCTGTGCTAGCAGAAGGCATGATCACAATTTTATTCCTCACAGGCTCACCTTTGCCTCAGCTGCAAAAACCCAAATGCCCTGGGGCAGACTCAAACAGTGCAGCTGTGGCAAAAACCCAATAAAACCAAACAAACCCATACCAAGTGAGGTATCTGCCTCCAAGCAGGAGAGTTTACTCACCATTTTGTTCACCATTGCTGCAGAAGTCTTGCTTGACACTGACCCATGGTCTTGGCTGGGATGCTGCTAGAACAGCAAAAAAAGGGGAGCAAACTGCTTTCCTGCACCTTGCACCTTGTCCTGTCTCTAATCTCCTCCTGGGGTTCTTTATAAAGGTTCTCTTAGTACTGACCACAACAAAAAAGCTTATAAAACACTCCCCCATAAAAAACCAAAAAACAAACAAAAAAAAAAAACCTCACACTTTGGAGGCACATTAATGAATCCTTAGTGTTACATGGCTAAAGGTCAGGAAATAGAAAAAGTTACAGTTCCCATAGTAATGCTAATTCAACCATACTGCACATCCTGTGTATTTAGTGGTACACATTGAAAAGAAAAAGGCTTCATCTACCAATGCTTAAAAGGTTTTTGATTTAGTAAAGACACTTGAATACCACCCCCCACATGCAACATTTATTGTTCAGAGCAGTGGATTTTCAGATCGAATTGGATTAGGCCAATCTAAGCACCCCTCCAGCTCCCCATATCTATGGCAATAGCAGGAGCTCTCAAGCATGATTACAGACTGAACATTATTTGCCCAAGCTGAATAGAGGAAAGGGACCCAGGCGTCAGAGTGGCTTGAGTCACCACTCATCAGAGTCGGCACAGATTCTGCACTGGGATGCAGCAGGGACTTGGTAAGGAGAGACTGGAGACAACAACCAACCAAACCCCCCACACCCATAACTAGCAGGTGTTAATCCATTCTTATAAACACTCCTTTATTTGATGTCGACAGCTTGAAATGTCCTGCCTGGTATCCCATCTCTCGAGTCTGGGAACAGGTGAACTACAGCCACTCTGACCTTTCTCCAGCACAAATCCATGTATTGCTCTGCTCTCCCAGCTCCTGAGGGCTCATCTCCATGCTTTGCATAAAGCCCACACCACTCTTCGAGAGGCAACAGCTACAAGTGCTCCATTTGCATTTAGCGGCTTCGACTGAGCAACCCGATTTGCATAGGAAGCAAAGACTTTTTGTGCCATAGGAAATCCATTAAATCAAAGGGGTTTGAGCACCTCTATGGAGCAGAGGATTACCCCTCTGGCTACATGTCTGGGAGAAAGGAAAGGTAGATCATGCATCTTGCAAACTCCTTAAAGAGGCAAAGAGGATAAGGAAGAAGGAAGGCAGCTCTCAAGCACAGGAGCAAAGCATGCAACAGAAGAAACACCGACATTTGTGGGGGCACCCACATGTCCTTTCTCCCTCCAATAAATCTGATTTTTTTTGCTAGTTCCCATCATCTCAGACAGAAGGACACAGTTCAGGACAACAGATATGTCAGAACTTCAAAAACCAAAGAAGAGATAGATACTGCTGCTGAAGAGGTTCTCAGCCCTGCTAGACACCAGGTCACCCACACAGCCCTGCTCAGAGGGCACCAGGCTGATGGAGCTGCCGTGGAGCAACATCCACACCGGAGTCTGCACAGGACACAGGGACACACAGCAGACGGCCTTCTGCCCACAGGGTTGCTGGATGGCTGTTCCTGCACTCACACCCCTCAGGCCCTTGCACTCACCTTTCCTGTTGGGTTCCAGCATCAAGTCTCCACGTTTTAAAGAGGCTTTGCCACCCTCCCTGCAGCTGAAGAGCCTGGCTGTTCTTCTGAGCTACACAAATTCCAGTCAGCATCTAGCCACACCTGCCAAAGGTAACAAGGTTTTGGTCATGCTTTATCTTATCTAAGCAATGATGACGCTTGTCTTTCTTCTTGGGCAAAGCTCAGTAGCTCAGCACCTGCTGAGGAGGGGAGCTGGGCAGGGGCCAGGAGCTTCAGCCTGCAGCAATTCACTCTAGAGCAGGATGGCTCTGCTGGCCTGCCAGTCCTACCCCACAAAAAAATGGGCATTTAGTCCACAAACTAGGGCTGTGGGGAAAACAAGGCTCAGCAATACATACTCTTCTCATCCCACCTTCAGCTCAGGTACTGACACAGGCACACAGCTCACGTTCCCTAGACACAATACAGCCCCACTGCTCCTTGCCAGGAGACAAAGCAGTATTTTACAGGGAGGCAGAATTCTTGTCTGGAGATATGACTTCAGTATCTGTCATGCTGTCAACCTATAGGTCACCCACCACTTCAATTCCCAGCTGGAGGTGAGCTTGGTTTCCTCCTCTTCATTTTCCAGAGGGAAGAAGAAGAGAAAACGAGGCAGATAAAAGCATTACTCTTACTCACAGATGTTATGCTGACTGAAATGGAGATGAATTCAGCTACTGTAACAGTGAGGGCCACCAAGTTCCTGTAGGATGTGTTAGATCTGCCTCCCTGCACTTGAACCTCTGCCCAGCTCCCACTATGCTCAGCCAAGGGTTTACAGCTAGCCTGCAAGCTTGCTGTCTCCTTTTCCAGGGGCTTGACTCACCTAGCTATATCCAAACATAGCCAAAATTTTTCCAAAAGGTTTGCTTTCCATAGCCTAAATGACATATTTAGACATTCCACAATTTTATTTTTACCACCACACAGCTACTCCTCCAAAGGCCTGCAGATATCCTGCCTGTTACTCATTGGAAGAGCTTGAAGGAGGAAGCAATAAACAGGTAGATATGTTACCTTTATTGCACAGCTACAATAATGAGGCTTTTTTCAAGCCTTCACTGCACTGCTTTACTTTGATCCAGCACATGTGCTAAAGGCTAATTCTTTCAAAAAGCTGCAGGGTAGGTTTTCAGAGCTTCCCCTTATTCACGGTCTCATCTCTCCAGAAGCACAGGCGGTCTCAGCCCACGGTACATCTCCTGCTGTGAGCAGGGATGCCTTTACATCCCCCAGGATCTTACCAACAGCATAAGCTCAAGCCAGCCCCGAGCCCACACAGTGCCTGACCCCCACAGCAAATCTCAGGAAGTTCACAGCTCCCAGGCACATTTCAGAGTTCTCCTGCCATTCCCAGAACTACGCAAGCCTTTCCTGCAGGGCTTTCAGGTATGTGCAATCCTCAGACATCCCTCTGAACCAGACAGTCCCTTCCACACAGATGGGGCAGTAACTGGTGCAGAACAGTGATATAAAGTCCGGTACCAGCAGAGATTGAAGGTGCAGAGGCAAGAGCTCCTCCTTCAGATGACATCTCTGCTAAATTAACTGCAATCACACACTTCACTGGATAGGAAGCAGGGATGTTACAAGCCTCCTTGCTCTCACTCTTTTTACTTGACAGATTTCCCTCCGGTTATGCCAAGCAGATAAGAACACTGTACCCTTCCAAAGCATTGCACCATATCTCATTTCCTCCAAAAGAAACCTGTGATTAGATTACAGCTACAGTCTCTGAGAGCACAAGACAGTATTTATTGCTGCTTTAGTGCTCTGTCACACAAGGTTAAGAGAAAAACATTTGGTTAAAAAGTCCACAGGGCTTCCCAGCCATGTTACTCCAACCTGAACTAAGCACAGGAAAGCCCAGCACAGCTCCAGCCTTCATTTGAAAGTCCACAGCACCACAAGCCACCCACAACACACCGGTACTTTGGGTGTTGTTTTCTCCCAAAGCTCACAATATTTGTTATTCTGCTTGAGGCACCTAGGTCCTGCGGTGAGGTGAAATACTGAGATTCAAGCATTCCTGGCAGCTTATACAGACATGCAGAAATCTCCAAGACAATCAGAAATTAGCAGAAAAAAAGCAAATCAAGAACATGATTTAAAAGAAAAAAAAATTACATAATTTTTTTTTTAAATGTGTGGCTGGAGGTATTTAAAAGGTTAGGGTTGGCAATCCTTTTGATCATATGGCCAGAGGGGAGCACAAGGTTCTCCTTGCCACAGCAGCAGCCCATGGGAATACTTACTAGATCCACCCCAGTGCTCCCTGCAGAGCTGCAGAGGTCAGGTTTGCTCAGCAAAATATGCATTAGGGCCACGGGGAGGGAAATTCCTCTCAGCACCAGCCAAGAAATTAAAGGCTTGGGGTGCAGGATGAAGAAAAGAGAACATTCCTAGGAAAATATTAGGAGGGTCAAATCAGGACATGCACAGCACCTCCCTTTCAAGCCACTGGGCTACCGGTACTTCCAAGGATACACAGTGACAAAGGACAGAAGCTCTTACTAATTGTTGCAATTCTGCTGTTCAGGTAGGACAAAGAATGAATCATGAGAGATTCAGGCGAATAGAGTAAACCAAGTATTTCCACCTCATACATGCACAGCGAGCCAAGGCATCTGGCAGGAAGGAGGGAGACACTGCTCCACTCAGGGGAAGATGACACATTTGCTACAGCTGAAGTTTCTCATCACTGTCCTTAAATCCAAGACGAGCTCCTGCAAGCAGGGAAGGAGAGGGGGGAGGATCCAGTCCCCAGAGCAGCCTTATGAAATCAAAAAGATTTATAGACAGTGAGTAGCTGCACTACGGAAACCAAACCTAGTTTGCTGCGCATGGGGATCAATTCCCTCAAAGCTCTCTGACCATGAAGAGCACTGTGCATGGAGCTGAGCCCATGTGGTTTCTGTTGCTGTCAATTGTCCTCATCCCATTTGTTCATTTTCTGAGGCTGCCTGGCAAAGTCACGAGGAACAGCAGCTCCCCAGCACTGTCTGTGTGCTGCTAAACACAGCCCCACGTGGAGCCCTCCTTTGCAGCACCATCTTCAGGTCAGTAGACAGGAGGCTCTCGATTCATCAGATGCATCAAATTGGGGTGTGGGGGAGAGGTTTTCCTATCTGATGGTGACAAAACAACCAAGCAGACTTTCCAATTGGATACTTCATACTTCCCACTGTAGCTTTCCACAAGAAGCCAAGAGAAGAGTGACACTGCAGGTAATGAGAATATTTTTTGCCCAGCAAGGTAGCTTCAAAGACATTTTATACTATCTTATGAAGGATTCTAAAATTTTATATCTCAGGCCCCACATCACTCTCTGTGGAACAGGGTATCCTGGCAAAGAGAGGATTCTTCCACATCAGCTTACTGCAGCTTTTCAGAACCTCCTTTGGAACCCCTGAACCAGCCATTGAAAGGACAGACCAAAGTGATTATCTGTTTGATCAAGAAAAGCAATTTCCATAGTCCTCAGGAGATGTGTATGTGTACACATATATATATATATATTCATCTACATATAGCTAGTTAGATGATCCTCAGAAATAAATGTAGCTCTAGAAGATGAAAAATAAGATACAATTGCCCCAAGCCTGCATAAGACAAAACCAGAAATTAAGGTTTTCTGAGCCCCCTCTGATGCAGAACAACCATCAGAATAAGCAAGAACTCATCAGGTCAAGACTAAACAAGCAAGATGTGTTTGGATTATCCTGCCTCCTCAGGATATTCCTGAGCACAGCCATCTCCCTGTGTCTGAGGCTGACCTCTTTTCCCCTCAGCCGTTTTCAGGAAGTCCTACAGGAAGGAGTTAGGTTCAACACATAACTTCACCAAAGTGCATCCCATGAGTGCAAGATATTAAAGAGAAAGACACTGCAGTCTTAGGAGAGCGAAACCTCTGGTATTTTTTTCCATCCAGAGGAGGAGAAGCAGCACCAACACAGCTGCTATAGGAACCTGCAGCATCTTTATACGGTGCAGTATCATCTGCACCTGAACAAGAAAGAATATTCCCTGAACAAAGGATGTTAGGAAAAGAGAAAATAACAAGGTCCCCACTCAGGTTCACCAAGAAAGACCGAAGTTCCCTGACCTCATACCAAAGGAGCCTGCAAACTACACAGCGACAGAGGAGGAGAGAAGGCAAAAGAGGCAGCAGCTCCCCATCGCGGACCCCAGCAGGAGAGCGCTCCCATCCCGCGGCACGGCCGCAGCTCCGCCTCAGGAGCGCCGTGTGCGGAGGAAGGCAGCACTGCACAGGAACGCGGATACTCCGTACCCCGTCACCGGCGAGACATTCCGCCAGCAGGGCACGGGACAGGTGTGTGCCTGCGGCCAGGCGAGGCCCCGCAGCACGCAGGGCCCGCGGCCCTCCGCTGCCCCCTCCCCACAGCCGCAGGGAGGCAGCGGAAGAGGCCGGCGAGGCGAGGGCTCCAACGGGGCCCCTCGCGGGAGCAGCCGCTCCCCAACACCTCGGCTGCGGGTCCCGGCCGGACAGAGCCGGCAGCTGCCCCGGGCAGGGGACAGGCCCCGGAGCACCGCGCCCTCACGCTGGTGCCGCCGCTGCCGCCCCGGGCCCCCGCACGGCGCTTACCTGGCCCGGCCCGGCGGGAGCGAGCGGCACCTGCGGCCGCCCTGACGGGAGCGGAGCCGCCGCTGGCGCCGGGGCGGCCCCGGCCGGAAATGAGCGGGGCGCGGGCGGGCAGCAGCGGGAGCCGGGCCGGGCCCCTCGGGATAAGCGGCGCTGCCCCCGCCCCGAGCGCCGGCACCCCCGAGGGGCAAGAAAGCTGCGCACCCAGCCCCGCTCCCGGCCACTCCCCCGGGGAAGCCGCAGGCACTGACCGGGCAGCTTTATGGGAGAAGGATCCATTTCACTGATTAACAGCACCGGCCTGGGGGTTGTTTTGCAGTCATTAGAGGTTAAGAAAGCTGTTTGCTTTACCAGCTGCATCCTATAAGCCTAATTACAGCACTTGTCCCCCGTCACGTGACAGCACGTAACAAAGTCTCTTCCTAAAGTTTCCGCTGTCAAAAGCCCGGAGAAAGAGGAGTCCGAGCCCTGGAGCGTCCGCCAGACCCACGCAGCAGCAAGCCGCCAGCCTGTGTGAGGCTCTTGTCCCTGCTCCGGGTGATCCCAGCTGCGCAGCCTGGCCGCGGCTCCAGGGCAGCCGTGCTCTGCGCTGGCACCAAGGAAAGCCGCCGGCATTCCCACACCCCAGGGCCGGTGGTTTCTATGCACTCCAGCTGGAGAGTACCCGGGGCAGAACGCGGTATCTCTCATAATTAGCAGCCACACAACAGCCAGTACTATGTATTTCACCAGCAAGGAAATAGACTCTGTAGAAAGAGGGGTCAGTCTCCTCAAGAGGTGGAGCCATAATGGAGAAGCTTCAAATCTGTGAATAACTTTTTACTAACCTTTTCACAGCCACCAAACACCTGCTATTTCCACAAGAGGGTGTTTAATTCCTCCTGGAAACCCTCAGCTCTGCCACAAAGCTCCAATAAACAGAGGCTAATAGCACTTAGGCTTGAGTAAATCAGAGCTGGACCAAAATGCACCCTTTTTCCACTTCTAGATCAATGCCCCCCTTTATGGTATACTGATAAATGTTGACCCTGAGAGGAACCTGGATCGGCTTGGGCCTAGCAAAACAAACACATGTCATACAGCACGTCCAAAAAATATTTAATAAACATTTAAAGAGCAAGAGAAGCAGCCGACCACAGCCAGGTAAATATATTGAGAAAGTTTTTATTAGAAGATATATTTCTGCCAAAATAAATAGTTACATTTTCTTCAGCAAAACATTAGAAAATAGAAACAGGAAAGAAAAAAAAGCATCAACAATTTAATACTGAACTTTTAAAGTGACTGTGAACACTACTTAGTGACATTGCCACATGAATATATAGCTTGTGTATGCTATTGCTGGTCTAGTTGCTGCTCTGACACCAGTAATTTCCACAGGACCTCCACCTGTGTTGTGTGCTTAAGGGTCTTCTCAAACTCAGTGGCAGCAGTGGAGTCCCAGGACACACAAAGCTCAAAGAGCTGCTTTAGATGCTGTTTTCAAGAACAAGAGAAAACCTCAGAAGTGAGAGGTATTTATTTCAAAGTTACATTTCCAAGTCTTCTGTTTGGAACGAGAGTTTTGTCCTCCCTGTGCAGGAGGGCTGATGTGGATCCACAGAGTGAGATGGATGCAGTTAGGGGCTGGCCTAGTGGAGCTGCCTGCAGGTTGGAAAACAAGCAGTATCCCACCAGCACACAAGGGGAAGGAGGGAGAGAAGGGAGCAACTCATGCTGCACTCAGAAAGGCAGACACCAGAGGAACAGGAGGCCAGAGCCCATTGTAAAGGCACAGCGTGTGCTTGGCAATAACAAGCTGGCTGACATGGCAGCCAGGTGAGGTGGTCCATTCTCTCACTGATTTAAGGAGAAGACAGAAATGAAGCTTGAGCAAACCGTTGGCAAGACCCTCTGACTTTGGTGGCCCAGCCACCCACCACAGCTGGTGTATGTTTTGTAGAAATGGAGCCCCCCTAAGGAATAAACACACACAGTTTCAGGTGTTTGTCCCACAACTGCTTTGGTGAGAGTGAGAGCTCTTTTCTCCAAGGAAGTACTGAATTACTAGATCATTTTTATAAATTAATAAATTCACAGGGGAATATAAAAGTTCTAGGGACACCCTAGTGCTGGCAGGCAGCAGATTCTCTTTTATTCTCTGGTCTGAGTGTTGCAGGCACACAGCCTTCCAAGAAGCCATGAGAAAACAATTCCTATGTCCTAGACATAGTGGTCTGTATTTTCTCCTATCCCTTGAAAATCAGCTTGCAACAGCATTAGCAGTAGGGCAGGCAGCAAACCAAACCAATTATACTACACACTAATTGTGGGTTACAGAGCATGCCATAGGCACGGACTGTTGTACACAAAACAACTCTACAGTGTTGTACACTGGTTAGGGGCTGGTTAGATGCACAACAAGGTCACCATTAGCCTTGTTAAAAGCAGCAAGTAATAACACAGGAAGGAGAAAAAAAAGTGGATTCCTGAATGCACAGACCCTTCATGTGAAACAGTGGAAATGGCAAGGGTTGGGACTCCTGTAGGAATCCAGTGAATGCTATAAGGACCATTGGACATAGATTCAAGATGAATTTTTGTCCAGGAACCTGATCTCTCACTCACCATACACTGGAGAGCAGACAGGCCCTGCTGGGCTGCCCAGCCACACATTTTGGAGAAGGGACTGACTGCCACAGATGGCCTTGCTCCTATGGACTTGGCAAGTGAGGGTTAATCAGCAATGGCTGCCCAGAAGGTAGCATCAGGGACACACAGAACAAGAGGCTGAACAGTTCCAGTGAGTACTATCACAATAAATCCCTCCATATCCAATCCAGAGCCTATCACAAGATTTCCAGAGATTTCAAAAAGAGTGGGGTCTCATCTAGACAAGGTAGCACCACATAACAAAAACCCACTCACCAAGCTGACACAGCCCTGTTCTGCATCAGTGGGAAAGGTGATTTTCCCTAATTCCTTAATCCTTTGCAATCTGTGATGAATGAGCAGCAAGAATTTCAAGCAAATGGGTGAAACTTTTCAAAAGGAAAATGAGGGTAGTTTGAGGTATTTTTGACAGATCTGCAGTTCCTTTATCAGAGCTCAAATCTATAAAACCAACACGCTATCACACAACAGCCATTGGATCACTTGGGGAACTAAAAACAAAGACAGGGTTAATATAGAGTGGTACTTTCCTAGTATCCGTTCACACCCTGCAAATTACCATAGGAAAAACAGGAATTTCCTTGTGAAGAGTTAGACCTTTATTTTTAAAGCCAGGCTTTGATTTGTGGTTATAGCTTGAAGTGTACAAAAGTTTCTCCTTGAGAAGTTAATATAATAAATTAAACTGCAGGCCTTTTACCAGGCACAGCTGTTGGTCTCTTGAAATGCATGAACCAGAATTCCCAAGCCTTCTGGATCAGAGCACTGGAAGACAGTGGCATCAGCCCAGTCAGCACCAGACCAGTCAGTTCTGATGCAAAAGGCAAGGGATAAGGGTACCAAGCTGAAACTTCTTAGCACACTCTGGTGCCAAGAGCATTTTGTTTCATAGTTTAGTGGTTTACATAATCACTCAGTGGTTTTACCAGTCCAGGAAGAAGGGATAAAAAAAAATACTTGCATCATTTTTCTCCACCCATATACTAACATTTTAAATTAAAAAAAAAAAGAAAAAAAAAAAGGTGGAGTCAAAAGGGCAGCAGCTTCTAAACACGAGATTTTCCTTGTGTAGTTTTGCCCCTCTCAGATGTTTTGCTTCTGGATAAAATGCCTTCATTTCTTGCCTCTAAATATCTCTATGTTCTTGCCAATTCCTCTGTGTGCACTAGGGACAAGAGATATGCATTTAGCAATCTAAGTAGCTGTGTGTGTGCCATCCCCCCCAAGAAGGTAGGCCAAAACAGTGGAAGAAAAGAAATCCCATACCAAACCACAAAATTAACACCTTTTCTCAGCTCCAGTTTTCATCAAATTCATCCTGCTCCCACTAAATGACAGTAGCTTGTTCACTTCCACTAGCATCTGGCATTTCTTTTTTTCTGTGGGCTTCAAGCAATCACAAAATGGACTTGGTTTATAATTGAATATTCTATTCTGATTTCAGAATCCTCCAACTTTTTCTCTTCCTGTAGTGATTTCCCTGTTGCCTAACTGACTTAATTACGCAAAGCTTAAGACTAAATCTGACGGCATAAGTGCAGGCCTGCTTTGTAAGCTACACAGGCCCTTGTGTTACATAGGTAAGTTACATCCAGCAAGGGCAGTGGGGTGACAATCTAAGTCACAAGTTCATTGGCACTGGCATCTCCTAGGCAGAGGCCCACTCCATTGCCTCTCAGCTTGGCACAGCCACAGCAGGAAAGTGCTGATGCTTATCAGTCTCCACACAAACACCAAACCCATGCCCAGTACACAACTGTGCTTGTAGGAAACAGCACCCACCCCATCACCCACACTGCTCATGAAGGTTTACTACTTTGTCCAGTTATTAGCACAGCTTCTGGATTTATTTTCCCTTTCTAAATCTAAACAGAGCAAAACAGAGTCTATTAAAAATCACTATTCCATGTATAGGCTACATAATCAGCTTCAGATACCCTGTCCTGCTCCCCAGCAAAGACAGCATATCTTTGCTTTGGCCATTGCACTCTGTTTGTGCTAGGAGAGGTAGAAGACGCCTCATGTAGCAAGACAAGCAGCAGAAAAAGATACCAAGAGCTGGGTTTGTCAGAGTGTGAAGACCCAAGCTTCAATCCATGCAATCCCCACAGGAAGCCAGGTCTCACCCTATGAAGAACAGGGAGTTCATATTTCTCACACAAGCCACGACCAGACCACTGTGGAGAAGGCAGAGTCCTGCTCTGCTACAGACCCACTAGCTCTGGTCTTTTAAGGGGCAAGACAAAGAGGAGCCAGTTCCAAGTGGCAGCATGTGCATCAACAGTCTTCACTTCACTTCTCATGCTCCTGCTACTGCAAGCTGCAGAGCAGGACCTGTGAGCCACAACACAAAACAGGCAAGCTGTGATGCTGGTGTAGCTACAAGCCTAAATCCTTCTCACTCCAAAGCCTCAACAAAACTTTCTGAGCAAAAGAGAGACAGAACCCTCAGTTTGGCAGGACATCATTTCTGTATCAACCACTTGGAATTTGCCTCAGTTGTACAGCCCCTTAAGGAGCAAAGCCCAACTGATCCCCATCAGAGGCAACCACTTCCCCAGCACTCGCTGTGACACTCCATCACAAGCCTCTCGAAAATAACATGCCCTGCACAATTCTCATCTTCCTACAAACACTTCAGACTGCTTCAGCTGCTAAGCTGATCCTGAGCTTTATTTGGGGCAGCCCCACACCAATTCCATTGACAGAGTCAGGAACAGGGCCTCAAATTCAACATGTTTCCCTGGAAAAAAAAATCTGTCAAAATTACTTCTTTAAATAAGCTCAATCACGTAACACTCAGAGTTCAAGTCACAGCAATTCCCTGAGGACCCCAATCAAAAAGGGAGAGACCAGGACAACATGAATCAGAGAAAACACATAACTTTTCTACACTTCTGCAGTTCCAGTGTAGTCTGCTGCAGGACCAGCTCTGGCTTCCAGTGTGGATGCAATTAAAGGAGAGAAGAAAGGACATTGTTTTGGCAGAGAAGAAAGTCAAGAGGAGATTTGAAAGCCATGAGAAAAATTGGTTTGGCAAGAGGCTACTTCATCGTTTAGTAGCACAAAGAGCTAAGGGTTGTCAGATGATTTAAAGAGAGGAATCAAGACACATGCTCTGAAAAACCAAGGGAGGTAAAAGCAGTATGAACTTGAGAGCGTCATCTACATCCTGGTTATTTGGCGGTAAAAAGCCAGTGGCAATTCAAAGTGCACTACTTGGGAGAGCCCAGCTGGGTCAGCATCAGCCCGGCCACAGGCAATGGCCAGGCCTCACCACAAGTCTAGAGCAAGGAATCAGCCTGTGTGTATGTCTGTGAACACAAAGGTCCCTTGCTTGGCCCACTGGGCAACAAATGGCTACAGTCAATTCCACCAGTCTCCATCCTGGGGAAATCCCCTTTGCAGCATATTCAGGAGCAAGGGGCAGCCTGCTGCTGAGGGATGAGACCGGTCCCACTCTGTGTCCACTCCCTGTCCCACCCACCCTCATCCCCTCACAGCAGCAGGCTCAGAAGAGTGGCAGGCACTCTTTTGCACAGTCTAGAGGTGGAAGCTTTAACTGAAACCCCTCCCGAGGGAAGAGGGAAGCTTGCATGTCCACGTTGATGCAGAGCAAGCCCAGCATGAGCTGGCGCTGATACTCCTCCCACTTCATCATGACATCAGAAACCGAGCGGTTGCTTCTTATCCACATGGGCAGTGCTTCACCACAAGGTGGTGGGTGAGAAATTGGCAGCTTCTGGGGCCCTCCAAGCTCGAGGTGGTAGTAAAGCCTGAAAGACAAATACATGCAAAGACTCAGTACATGGGAAGACTTGAGCAGGTCACCAGAGTAGAGCTCCAGTACCACAGTCCTGTTTTGTACTAAACTGACGACATGATTTTAGTGAGAAGTGTCTGTGTGCCCATTTTCCCCCTCACATCTCTCAGTTATTCAGACCATTGGACTCTTTTTGGTAAGAATTACACCTTTGTACTAGGATCAAATCACAGCTGGGACCCCCGACTACTACTGTGAGAGTTTCCTATTCTCACCCACACAACAGTCTTGCCACAGCCTCAAGCCAGGGGCTATTGCAGAAATTCAGTCCAGAAGCACAGGCACACATGCAGGCCCAAGACACTCAGTGTCATTTGGAAACTCTCTTGTGTTCCCTGGCCACCACATTCCCTCCCCACCAAAACCAGGCTGAGATATTGAGGTAGAAGACATAATTTGAACACAAGTACTTCCTGGAAAGGACTTTCAGGAGATCCTGGGCCAGTAAATGCTACAAAGACAAGCACCTCTCTCTTCTAGAAGGGGCATGAAATAAGCTGGCATACTGTTTTAATCAGACTTACATCTTCTAACCTACTGCTATAGTGACAGCTTCATTACAGGGTCTGCCCTATAATGGAACAAAGGAAGGGGACCATGTGCTGAGTCCATCCAGCAGTTAAGGAAGCTAAGAAACCATGGACCAGATTTGCTTTTCAGCATAAGTGGTAAATGCTTCTGGTCAATTTGTGCCTTATTTGCTCTGCTCCAGTGTCGCAGTAGGACACGAAGGAACGAGACTGCACTCTGTCTGATTCAGCAGGAAGAAGATTTATTATTAATTTCTGACTCCATTATATAGATTCCTAGAAGAGGCAAAGGATTGGAGGATGGTGTTGCCACCTCTCCAACTCACTGGTGAAAATCACAGTCACTCATCTAACTCCTCCTAGAGGAGAAATATGTAAACAAGATAAAACAAGTTCTAAAAATATACATTATTTACATGCAAGTCCATGAGAACTCCACTAAAGAAATGCAAACATCAGAAGGCAATGAAAATCATGGCAACACTCCAGTAGAATAGAGTCTCTAGAATTCAAAGGTGTAAGGGGAAACGAAGGGCTCCTCCAGAACAGTGCTGTGAAGAAAAGCAGCCATACCTGGCAGAAAGATGGCTGCCTAGTTTCTTCTTGGCTTTCTTCACAAGATAGTTGCAGATTCCTGTCATCTGCTCCCTCATCCATCTTATATCCTCAGGGATATCTGGGAGCCATTCTAGCAACCTGTAAAGAGACAGGAGACAATCATTAGCTGGGCCACACTAGGGAATATGATGAAAAGAACACCAGTTCCAAAGTCTCTCCCCTAAGGTTCAAAAATTTATCACCATTTTCTGGGGCAAGTTCTAATACACAGCAATCTTCCTTTAAGCTGGCTGTAACTAAATGACATAGGAAGATAGGCAAAGTTTTGGGTTCTTGGTTTTTGCTGCTTTTGTGCGGGATTGTTTATTCATGTCTGGTAATTGTCAGGACCTCCTTCCCCAGGAACATCAGCAGTGCAGAATTAGAGAGAATCCCACTCCATCCATTCAAACACTACAGCTACATCGAATACTTGTCTGCACTGAGAAGAGCACCACTGAGGGACCAGGCCAAGGTTTACCTGACAGTGAAGGAAACTGCAGACTCCAGAGGCAGCATGTAGGGGACCATCATGGCTGTGGCCACACGCACAGGCAGCATGTTGCTGAGGCCAGTCAAGAAACTTCTTCTTTCGGCACAAGCCTCCAGGAGAGCTGAAGGCAGAAGAAAACATGGTTGAATATCCCCAGTGGAACTTTCTTTTCTTGTCATACCTCAGAAGTTACTCAGCCTGAGGCTGCTACCTCCCACTTCTTAGGAAGTCTTGCTCAGGTTAGTAATTCCCTAAAACCAGCAGCTTTCACCGCTATCAGACTCTAAAGGAGTAAGCAGCAAGGCCCCCTCCCCTCTCCTTACCATGCAGCACACTGTCAAATGAATTAAACTCTCCCAGTCCAGCCTCCAAAGCATGAGCCACGACTTTATCTGAGACTCCCAACCCATCCAATCCTCAGCAGGTGTCATTTCAATCCCTGGGCACGACCAACCCCAGCTATACACAATAACCACACATCCCAGCAGTCTTCTGAGACAGACCAGGCAGCACAGGAAAACTACCTGTGATCTCTCCCCACTTTGAATCATACCTTGGTTCAGTCTGGGAGGCAAGTGTTCAAAGATGTGCTCTTCAACAACAGCAAGGGCAGTGTTGTCCTCTAGTTGGTCCTCAGCCTCTGTTTCTTCCTCTTTCTTCTCTCCTGGAGGTGCTTCTATGGCAAGGAGAGGACCAGCAGGGCTTGGACGATGAAGGAGACCTGAGAAGAGAAGTTATGCTGTAAGGATGACACAAACCAGCTGCCCTGCCTGGCCTTTAGAGTGATAGTCCTTGCTTGTTAATCCTAACTCCCCTCAGGCTGAGGTCATGCCCAGCCTCTTTAGCTTACATCTGTTGTAATGCTTACCACAACGAGATACAAACCTTGCTGGTTTAAGTTCATTCTCTCCTTCCCCATCAGAAGTGCTCACATTTCCCCTTTAAGTTCTGCAGGGTGCTGTTTTGCAGAGTTTTGTTGCTATAATCTGCCACTCACCCCTTTTACAGGCAAGATTTCCCTCCCGCAGTACAATCGCACTTATCCCGGTCCACACCACTGTGCACGGACACGAGGTGGCAGCAAGCGCACACCCAGCGCTGCAGCAGCTGGAGGCGGGAGAGCAGCGCCCGTGTCCGGCACAGGGACTCTGAGGGCAGCACCACGCAGACCCAGCTGCACACGGAGAGCACCAGGGTGTCTGCAGGAGGTCCAAATGGCACTGCTACCCAGCAACCGTGTTGGTAACTGCAAAGGTGACCACTCCACCTCTCCTTCCTGAAGTGCTGAAGCAGACTTATCAAGGAGAATTCCATACCCTACTATCTGAAGCACAGTTCAGTTCTTCCCTTCCTCCTTTCATATCCACCATCAACTACTCTCAAAGCCAATGCACCAAGCATGACACAGAACAGGCAAGCCAGTGCACCCTACAAATAGCCAGTGCCTTACCATTCTTCTTCAGGAAGTGCAGTGCATCTCGATAGCCCTGCTTGCACATATCCCGCAGCACCTGTGGGCAGAGGAAGGAAAGTTTCATGTGGAAACTGGCTGAACAAACACCTACCACAATGCTGGCTTCAGAGGAATTCTCCTGACTCCTGAGCTATCCCAAGAACAAGTCTCATTCTTGCCAGCCTTGCTCAGGCTTTGAGCAGGAATGGGAGGTATAGCATCAATACATTTGCTATAGGAATCACAGGACAATTCAGATTGGAAGGGACACCTAGAATCCTACCTAAGTGTGGGCATAGAGTTGCAGCTACCTCATTGCCCCATCTACAGCTGATAGTGCTATGGGCAGCCTTCAGGCAGTCACTCTGACAAGCAGCCCAGAATACTTCCCTGCAGATGCCAGGAAGGGCCACTGTGTTTGCAAATAAAGCCAGCTAAGACTAGTGAAGGTGTGGGAAAAAACTTGCCCAAGTAATTCAGCACATGAATGCATGTGTGTTGTGTCCAAATGTCAGGGCTATCTGGCACTTGCATCTGCTCAGAAGTACACAAAGTTTGCAGTGCCCTTGCCACACCGATATAGTAGAAAGGCTTCATACTGGCAGCTCCATCCTCACCTTAAAACATTGAAGTATACACTGGTTCTGATGGCCAATACATCTTTGTTTACAGTGAGCCTGATTTCCAGGCAAAGACTACTCTAGAGAGAGCAACATGTGAATACTTTCCAAGCAACTGCTACCACCTAAATTCCAGATGTTCAAGCAGAAAAAGAAGACAAACCCTTGTGCAGGTGCTCAAGCTTTAGGGAGTCACTGGGTTGATAATGTCAAGATTAAAGACAAAGCATGAAATACAAAACTAAGTGTCTGGAATCTTCTGCTGAAGGCACACAGTATAGCCAGTGCCCAAGACCTGTGCTCCCCAAGTTCTGGTGTGGCCAGGAAACTCACCTGTGGCTCCGGAGGGAACAGGGCCTTTGAGAGGCGATAGAGGTTACGAAGGTTGAACTGGATGCTTGTATTGGTGACTCTCAGCTCATGCATGTTTGTGGAACTGTCCCGTGGGCAGATGTCGCTCTCTCCAGAGAAAGGAGACACCGTGATTGTGTTCTTCAGCTCATACTGGGGCAAATTGTCAGAAATCCCTCCATCAACATATCTCTGAAATCGAGACAAATGCAGCAATTTTCACAATTAACCAAAGCAGCTTTTTTACCGTGTCCCTTTTCCTGTTTGTGCCAACAACTTGGGAAGAGAATGGAATACATCCACCAGCATTAGAGGAGTAAAAACCAGTGATAGCACAGCTGTGTTGTTTATAACAACTCCTTTTGCTACGTGCTTTTTCTTGGTTGCGTGTGCTACTCGCAAGTGTTCAATAAGAAAGGCACATTCACTGGTGTGACTGCTTACTTACATCTCCTATGCAGTCAGACTGCTGCCCAATTAAATAATAATACAACAACCACCTGCAGGGCAAATTAGCACTGATCTAAGCTGTCACATTGTGATATTGTGCCATTTTTCACTTGTGTTTAGAACGAATACGCTCAGACACAAGTCCCTGCTAGCAGAAGGTTTGTTACCTATGAGTAAAACCAGCTGATTTGTTGCTAGCGGGCTTGTTGAGCAGCAATCCCAACACATGCATACACACTGGGAATCAACTTGCTGTGGTGTGATAACAGAGCACAAGGGACTTGGGTTTTGCTCTTAAGAGGCACCCTCTTATCAGAGAATGTTCTGTACTTCTGTACCATAAACACATTTGCGTTACCCTTGCAGGAAGGGCAACCCCAGTAGCATGTTCTCAAAACATTCATTGGATAGTATAACTGCAAAAGGAGCTGAGCAAGAAAATCCCTATCACAGGTTTTGGCAGAGTAAGCAACATGCAAAAGATAAAAGGAAAAGGGAGTCAAGCTAAAAGAGAAGGAAGCTGGGGGTCTTTGCAGAGCAACAACTCCAGCTTTTGTGAACCTCAGTTACAGAAGAGGTCTGCTGATTTTGTATCAGGGTTGATCCTGGAATTTGCTGCCTGGATCCATTTCCTTCCTACTCAAACACAAATCATGATACAGGGGCTATGCAGCCCCACAAGCAGCAGCTGTAAACATCTTTCAGCTCTCTGCTGGGTGAGAAGCTGAGCCAGTAGAGGCTAAACCCAGGCAGAGCACAGAAATGCTGATTGAAGGAGGAGGGGCTCCATTCTGCATCCTGCTTCCTCTTGTCTCACAGGCAGACTGACCACCAACATTGCTCTTTGCTGCACAATACCTGGGAAAACACAGGATACGTTGCCTGGAGGGTGCTTTGCACTTTGTTCTCTCTTTCTGTGGATGGCAGGCAAGACAGAGACCTCAAGCAGCTTCTCTGAGCCATGAGAACAGTTCACAGGCTCATGGGCTGAAAGCAATGAAATTCAGCTATAGCAAGCCAGCCGCCATTGAGGCGACAGAGTCAGGGTGGACTGCACAGCAGTTTGCCTTCTTGGGAGACAAACTAAACCTCAGGGTTACCTTTCCATACAGCCTACGGCTTGATGGGAGATGGTTTGTGATTACAGCTGTAGGCTACAGCAGCCCAGACTCAGAGCACAGGACATTTTATTCTCATGGCAGCCCTTGCTTATCAAACACTGTGTCAAGACAGGCAGTTAGAGGCTCCTACACCACCTGAATTTGGACAGTGAAGGAAGTGGAAGGATAGGATAGATTAAACTCAAGGATAAACTCATCCTCTCAGAAACAGTAACCCAGCTTGCTCACAAGATGTTTTCTAATAACAGAGCTGCCAATAATCAACTGAACCCTCTCCCCCTTCCAAAGTGGGCATCAGTGTTCCCTAAGCCTAAAGCAACCACAGCAAACTGCCATTGTCATCCTCTTCCCAAAGCTGCTCCACTGAGAGCCAGACTAGGCGCAGCTAGAGCTGGAGACATCTGCCTGACTCCCTTTGCAAGGATGAGAGTCCAACATGCTGAGTGGGACGAGAACAGAGCAAAGCAGGCAGCATGCACTTTGAAGAAAAAGGAGGTAAGCTTTACTGCTGGACACCACCAGTTTTGCAGTAAGGATGCAGAAGACACGTTTCCCTGAGGGTGGCAGCATGACTGCACAGATGCCATTAGAAGTAAGGCTCAACTACAGCAGAGCTGACAGGCAAAGCCTTCTGACTCCACAGAAATCAAGGAGTACACATGCACACCCCACTCTCTGGTCCATTGCTTCCAAGCAATGCTGATTAACATTCCTCAGTAAAGCTCACCTGCCACTTCTTTGGATTTGCCTGAACCTCCAGTAACCAAAGTGTAACCACTCCACCCTCCTGCAAACCCAGAACAGCCCAAAGCCACAGGCTGCAGCCATCAGCTGCTTGCAGGCATGAGGAGCAGCAGCTTTAGGGGATAGTTCATAGACTGGGGTGCCCACTTCCATTCCTTTATCATGTCCTCCCATGCACAGGGTCCCTCACTCACATGATCTGACAATCAGCTTTGTGACCCTTGCCAAGGATTCATCTCACCCACATGCTGCAGACAATTCGTAACTATAGCATGTATTGACAGGTCAGTTACTGACTTTTCCATTTCTTAGTATTTAAGTTGTGGTGGTTTTTAACTTCCCTGCCCATCTCTATCATCCACTCCATAAGGCTACCAAATCTCAGAGAAGTGAACACTGGAAAAAATTTAGGAGGAAGGCAAAATATGGATTTTGCACCTTGCACACAGTAACACTGCCTTGAAAACTAGTCCTTGTGCCAGGCCTGTCAGTTTATCCTGTGGCAAATACAGTCACCACAGGCATGCTAGAAACCATGCATTCCTCTTTCAAAACCATTTCCCAAGATCCTACCCAACCCCATTTAACCTCTCACCTCATCAGCAATCCCCCTTCAGAGCCATGCTTTTCTGGGGAAGAGGTAGGAATTAAATTTCCTCATCTCATATTTCCTCCCCACCTTTTCCCATGAGAAGTCATCCCTCAGTGTGCCAGGGCAGTTGCACATTCCAGTAACCCTGATGTTGTATACACTTTGGAATTGTGAGATTTTTGCCTGATGCACACTGACCTCAATTAGCCCCAAAGAGATGTAAAGCAGGAGCCATTGCTATGGTCCCACTAGCTGAAGGGAAAAAGCCCTGCCTGCAGCTGCTGAGCAAATACCAAACCATTACTGATTCTGTCACTTCTCTGAAGGTCTGGATAACACTGGACATCTCCTCCAGGTCATTTCCCTGACCAACATGCTTGCACAAGACAAAACTAGCCAAGCTGAGTATTATGCAGGAGCAAAACTGACCTCACTTTTAGGACACACGTAGCAATCAGAACAGATTTGATGCTGTGCTCTGACAGAGGCACTTTGGTCAAATCACTTATGGTAAATCAGGGCACATATTTTACAGCAGTTCTCCCTCTCAATTTTGACTGTAGTAGTTTGCAAACCCCCTGCCTTTTAACATGTTCATTAACCTGTGTAGCACAAGGGAGGCCGAGCTCAACCAGGAAAAAAGCATGACTGCAACATCCAAAAATGCTGCAGCTCTGCACAGCTTTCATGTGTTTTCATTTCTAACATGCAAACACAGAGGGATAAATTGATCTTGGATGGCCTTGGACACAATTTAAAGAAAGCTCTGGTGTGCAGCAGAACATTATTCTCAGAGAAAGAACAAGAAAAACTCCATGGAAAAGAGGGCCAGTATCCACACCACTAGTTAAAGCAGAAAGTGCCAGACACATGGGGGAGGGACTGCACTCATGACTTTTATCCTGGGCCCAGCTTCTTTCCACATGCAGACAGCTGGAGCCTCAGTGATGGAAAGCGTTGTACCATGCAGCCATGAGAACACTCTGCTAAGCCAGCCAGCCCTTCCCCAGACTGCTATGTATTACTGTATGTTAAATCCACTGGTCTTCAGGACATTTACAGTCGACTGTAGGCAGCAGGGGAAAGAAGGTCTATCCACTGCTGGAAGCTGTTCATTTGGGAATTTCTTGTGTCTCTTTTGATAAATGCTGCCAGCAGGCACACAATAACATCATCAAAACCTACTCATTAGTATGTAATTTAATGAAGAATTAATTAATCTTAGAATCTTACTTACCACTCCACGCAAGGTTGGAGGTATCAGCCCACAGTAGACAGGGATAAAGGTGCTGCAGATACAGGCCTGAGGGAGAAAGAGATCCAGAATCTAAGAATCAGATCAAAGCCCACTGAAACTATTACCTGTTCTCAGAACACCATGCAGGCATGTGCTGACAATTACACTCCAGTACTAAGGACATTTGGAGACCAAGGCAAAACAAAACTGCATGCAGTTCCTGCCCAGCCCTCTGCAGTAAGAGTCCATTCACCTGGATCAGTTCCTCCTTGGAATTGAAGTCTGACAGTATCACATTTTCTCCATCAGAGACCCGTGTCAGGGAAATACCCAAACGTCCTGCTGCAACCTCGTGGCTGTTGTCTGGCAAAGTCTTGGACAGGAGCATCCGAATGATCTTCACCATATTGAAAGAGGGGTGGAGTGGGCCCAAGAACCTCTTCCGGGCTTCTTTGGACACCCGAATAATGCTGGCACCAGCCTCACCTGCAACAAGAGAAAGGCAAATGCACCATGAAACGCTGCCAAACCAAGTCTTCTCCTTTACAAAACTAGGCACAGGAAAACCTCATTCCCAGCTTTCCCCAGAGGTTTGTCCCCACTGGCTAATGCACAGCTCATACCAAGAGGTTGCTTACAGGGGGTGTTAAAAAAGTCACGGAAGTTTGTTGTCTTGGCCCTCACACACCCCCATCTCAAAGAGCTACCCTCCTCTTACATATGTTTTAGGAAGTCAAGAAAGATCATGTGCATCTGACTAAGGCCTCACACTTTTTATTACATCCTGTTGCACTGGCCAGTGCAGGGCTAGTGAAATCAGACTAAGAAAGAAAACAAGGCTGATACTTAAACAGCTTTGAGCTTATGGATAAATCCATTTCAAAACATATTTCACTAAAACTTGTCTAGTAAGCATTTTTTTCTTGACAGGAAAAACAACCATCAGCCAGTAAGCAAAAGTGCCAGAACAGGAAAGCTGGTGCTTTCCAGCTAAGTGATCCTAGCTCTGCTGTGAATATCAGCCACATCTCACGTGATCAAGAGGGCCTAACATTCCGTTAGGGAATCAGAGACTTAGCTCCTCCTGCAGAGCCTCTGGTGTCCCATACCTTCCATATCCAATTCCACAGCACTAAACTAGGACTTGTGAAGGAATGCTTGCTTTACCCTTTCACACAGTGACCCAGCTGGGTTTGAGAAGAGGAGACATCCCAGCTGCACAAAAGGGAACGTGTCTGCTAAGCCCATTATCTCAGTCACCAGGAGCTCCATCTGGCAAATGCATCAGACTTCTCCAGTAGGAAAAAAGGGAGAGAAGGAAACAAAAATACAAAACCACAGCACCCAGCATGTTGCCCTTTGCACTCAATGGCTGCTGCCTTCACACACATCCAACTATGGTGAGATACACCAGGTCCTCCAAGCACCGGCTGACCATTCCAAGGAGTGTCAGGAACATGTATGTGAGAAGAATGTGAAGGGAAGAATTGGAGAAACCAGGCGAAAAGAAATATGCTTTTACAAATGAAGACTCCTCTCCAATCAAACCGAAGGTCATTTCCTGGAAAAGGATGAAAGACTACCAGTTCAAGCCAACTGGAAGTCCCCTCATTTCGCTCTCCCACTCAATTTTTCAATTGCGAAAACAAGGCAGCAGAATGAAAGAACTCAAGTTAGACCCAGGTTAATAAATACAATGGAGATAAGAGCAACAACCCTCTATGCTATGTTGACACATCCCAATGTTTTGCAATACACGTGTGCCAGCAACATGTTTTCCATCAATGCAGCCGGGGAACGTGATTCTGGGCTTAGGAAACCCACCAACACCAGTAGCTCAAGCACACAGAAACTGGACCCTTGAACATGACCAGAGACTCTGAGGTCAGGATTTTAGGCACTGTGAGGTAGCAACTTAGCAGAAAAGCCAAAGTTCCTCCTCTGAAGCAATTTTTAGCCCTGTAATCCCAGTCTTCTGTCCTAAAGCAATGTTTAGCAGTCTAATTCTGATCTTACTTACTCAATTAGCAGTAAGCCATTGAGCCCAGCCTGTTCCAGATAGTAGCCACACGGTTCAACATCCTTCCAACATGAAAGAAGTCAGCCCCACAGAAATACACTTCTGTGTATTTCTTTATAATCACTGACACATTAGCACTCAAAACATGCCCTAAGACACTTTCATGTCTTTCAAGAGGAGGAAAGACACACAAAGAAACTGCAATCGAGCAAAAAACTGAAGGAATCCCAGCCTAGCAACTTGGTCACACGACCCCATAAAGGAAAATCCTCTGCACGGAGTGCCTTGCAGGGAATTGCTGGCTTGGTTGAAACCCCAGTGGGAGGGTGGGTGGTGTGCATGCAGTTGAGGGGAGACCCCTGTGTGCAGAAGCTGTGCTGGAGAGAGTGTAGGTTATCCAAGAGATGGTGCTTAGACAACTGTGCATTCAGGCTTGGCATCTCAGTGTGCAGAAAGACTTGACAGCAACACTGAAAACAACTGCAACTAAATGGAGCTTATGACTGATTTAACAAAAATGTGAGCTGGAAGGGGGTTGAGTTTTTATAAGAAAAATAGGAGAGCAGAGTCCTGACTATGCCAGTAAACAGCATTTGAGGAGAGCCCCGAGTTGCAGCTGCCTGCCCTATCAGTGTTTCATAACCAAGAGGGCAAAGTAAGATTATTGCTACTTAGCAAGTTCATTCTTTGAAGATTTTCTGGGTGTTTTCTGTTTTGGGTTCCTTTTCTACATGTGTGCATACATACATACCCAAAAGAGCTTTGAGGCACTTCTGTTTAAAGACATCTGTGATTCTGTTGGACTTGCTGAATCACTTGCACCAAAGCTGGATGTGAAATTGCTCTGTGGGAAGGCATGGGCATAGGGTGACCTGCAGTACCACCAGCTTTCCGGGAAATAAGGCCAGCTGAGGGGTCAGCCAAAGAAGCCAGGTTTATGTAGCAAGATCCATGATAGAGAACAAGCCCTCTTGAAATATATTTAGGAGGAGAGAAAAGAAGTGACAGTGTTTTAATCCTGTACTACTAGAAATGCTATTCCAGGAAAACCAGCTCAAATTCTGTTTGCAGTCTGTCAGAGGGAGCAGCTGAATTAGAGGCAGTCAAGAAAGACAACTCCTACAAGGGTCAGCCAACAGCTCTCAATTATTTCTAGGACTTGTCCAATGCCAAATGCAGCCCTTAGGAAAGCTTCAAGTTGTTTTTTATGGATCTAGTGATTCAGGACACAGAGTGCTGTGAAAAAGCTGAATTAAATTTATATTTCTTTATGGAGGTACATAGCACGGGGCAGAGGCAATCCCTAATAGTTAGCAGTGTTTGCTGAGAAAACATTTCATTCTTCTCACACCAACCAATTAATTCAACATCTTTCCCTATACAGATTTACCAAGCCAATATTCCTCAAAAATGTTGCATTAATATATGCAGAATATTTAATTTTCATTAGCAAACCCACAGTCCCCTTTAACCCCACCCCCATCACTGCCTCATGGGTGTTGTTATACATAAACCTAAGTCCTGCTGGGCTATTGTCCTTATCTGAATTTCAGCTGTGATGACGCAAAGGAGCATCACACAGTCGTGTCCTGAAACACCCTGACATGTCCCTTGCCAGAAAAGGGAGGCCAGCTGCTCCCCGCCTCCGTCACTGATTTGTCATCTGCAGTGGCTACAAGGGGCAAGACAGTGGTACCCATGGGAAAAGCCTGAAGGCAGCTGCTAGCTCACATTTCATTTTTAAGCTACATCAATCCAGCTTCACATCAGCTTATTGACATAGGGTTAGATTCTTCTCTTTAACAACTGACTTTCATCTCTGTCAGTCATGCTCAGCTCCAAAATAACCCAGTAACTAAGTCTGCACTGCCTGGCATCCCCTAAACTCTAACCTGAAAGGCATTCAAGCAGCAGGTGCTATTTATAACTGTAAACAAAGACCCCAGCAGAGCAGCCTGCTGTTACTCTGCCTCTGGAACAGCAGAGCTGAGGATGGATCACCTAAAACTGATTTTAGCCAGGCAGTAGGGAGGACCCTTAACTGCTGCTAAGGGCTCTGGGATGAAACAGAAAGGGTACTCCAAACCTGTGCAGTGCAGGAGGACAAGGACCATCACCAAGCTTGAACACTGCACAACAGGAGGGCTGACAAGTAGGGGAGAAAAGCTTTTTCAGACCCACATCTGCAGCAGCAGGGCTTTGGCACCAGGGGCACCAGGAGGGTCTCCTGTTAAACCACATGTTTAGACCATATTGGTGTCTATTTGCCAGCCAGTAAGATGACAGATGACCCATGAAGTATTTCAAATGGAAAAAAGTGTCTAAGACACAGACAAAAATAGGAGCTGAACAAGCTAAACAGGGTGAAGGGCATTCTGAATATACAACCCAGCAGCTCACCCACGACACTGCAGCTCCCCCTGGGAGAGCGCAATGTCAGCACAAAGATCACCTGTGCCAGGGACATTCCCACTCCCTGCCTAGTGCAGCAGTAAACAGGATACAAACTTAAAGGAAAAGTTCTCCAACAGGGATGGAGAGCAGCGGATGACACAGAGAGCTGGTGGATGTAGGAACAGCACTCTCTGTCCCTGCTGGCAGGAGGCACAGAGAGGTCACACTCCAGACTGCAGATGCCATAACTTGCCTGGACTAGTGGAACAGGCAGGAAAATGCAGATCCTCCCTAAACCTGCTTCTCATTCAACACCAACAAATGGACTCCTTCCTACGCATCAGCAACGCTCCTCCCTCCTTATTCCCATTCGCCAGACTCCAGACTAGCCCAACACACCAACAGCTTTGAAAGGACGCCAACTGGCAGAATGAAGCACAAGTACTTTTGCTATTCCACCAGGCCCTTGACAGCCCTATGCCTTGCTGGTTTGGGATCACATGACCAAGCTATTTTGACTGTAAGATTTTCAGGACAGGAGTCCTTCCAGCCCTGTGTACTATAACCAGGGACCTCATTGCAAACATCCTCAAGTTCTGCTCAGCTCTCTGTACCAGGGAGGTTTACAGCTGTGATACTCAGCACAGATGTCTTTTTTAAGAGTCCCCAGCTAAAATCTTCACAGTTTGCTTTCAATGCAGCTGGTTGCTGAGCACTGCTGGAATTGTAATTATCCCATTGGCAGATCCCAGTCTGGATGTGAATTTAGGAATAGGATGAGTCAGAAGGAATTTATTAGTATGATCTTCCCCAACATTAATTAACGGTTGCCCATCTCTTGCTACTTCAGCTGTTCTGTGCCACATAGATGGAAGAACTAAAAGTCAGTCTCTGTCAATGAGCAGAGGTTTCAGGAAAGCTGTTCCATGTTCTTCCAGTGCACAAATCCTCAAGCTGCTCCAGCTCAGCATGCACAGCTCCTGCATTTGCTTCTCTTTTCTAAGTACTGAGAGTAAGCAATGCACATGGCTTTCCACCCGGGCCTCTCCCAGGAGATGATATAGGCCTGTCTATAACACAGTCCTGTCACCAGCCCAAAAGAAACCCACAAAGCTATAAATGAGGCACCAAAACAAAAGTTTTCAAACTGACATCTAGAAAATAGTTAACAGAGAGCTTCACTGGATGTTTCCTCATGGGTAGCTCAGATCATCAGAAAGCGCCTGTTCATCCCAAGGAGCAGTGCACAGCAATGTGCCAGTGACCCAAGGACAACCCCAATTCTTGTGATCTCAGTTTGTGAAAGATCCCAGTGCTTGGGTAGGCTTCTGTTCCACTTTCCACACTCAGGCTGAAGCAACTTGATTTCCACTTATTGTCTCAAGAGAGCAAAAAACAGCCAATGTTTCAGCCAAGCTGAACAAAGGCCAACTTGTCCTGAATGGGAACCTGATCCAAGATGTTCTCTGATGGTCCATCAGAGAGGCTGAAGAGATGTCAAAGGGGGCCCCAAAGACAAATCCATGCCAGCAGGAAATAAAGAGCTGTGGTTTACAACCCACCTTTATAAGACATGTTCAGGTGACAGATGTACCCCACTGCTGATGACAGCTCTTTAATTTCAGTCTGAAATCCTGGACAGAGATCTAAAAGCACTGGCTGTGGAAAGAATATCCCTCACCGGCCAGACGTTGTAAAACTGACACTGTTTGACACAAATAAAAAACACCCATTGTTTAAACATTTGAGGCTGGGGCATGCCAGCTAGCAGTGAAGTCTAAAAGCACCAACTCTTTTCACATCTGTGCACATCTTCCTGTAAGCCAGTTCAATTGAGAAACACCATGTACCAGAACAAGCTGCTCTTCTGGGACTTCCCTAATTTTTGTTGTTCTGATGTATATTTTTTATTTTATTTAAGGTCTTGACTCAATCCTCCCCTCCAGCTATTTTGCCATCAGGTAAGAAACAGTTCAGCTCACTTGGCTCCAGATAAGAGACACTGGAAGGAAACGTTTCCTTTTATTTTTGGCGATATATAGGGAGTAAACACAACTCCCCTCACAACCACACCCATTCAGTTTGCAGACACTCCTACTGCTTGACCAGCTGTTCCCTGTGGCAAGATCAGCGGCTCTGTGCAAGCATTTAACCTCAGAGTTCAACAAACGATTTTGTAAAGCAGACTTCTTAGAAAGCCTGGCCACCAGCTGTACATCATGGTGTTTCTCCCGCTTTGCTCGGGAATGAGAGGCCCTGACATCCTACTGGAGCAACTCCCTGTTAGACTACAGTCAGCAACACTTATTCTGACCTTACAGGTGGGGCAAGTGCAAACACCAAGAGAAAGAGACAGCTTTTCAAGTAAGGCCGGCTCTTGCAGCCAGAGGCAGATGCTAAAAGAAAGGTTTGGCCCACAATACTTTCTGGTTCAGATTCTTCATGCTCAGCATTGTTTAGACTAGACACAAACTGTTTAGCCCAAGACACATAGTGCAGCAGGAGGGCTATGTAAATTCAGATCATTTGCAACTGCTTCAGAACTAGAATCCTTCCTCTTAATGTGTTGGGTGTCCCAAGATGTTTGCTTTTCTGTTTCAACCGGGAAAAAAAAAAGCTGTCAGTCATGTTACCTGTTTAAATAAAGCCAAAGCAAAAGGAGACATTTTTCCCATTTGAGCCAAAAGATACGCTTAGTGTGCCCTAGATACCAGTTAATAGATGAACCAGAACTATTGCCACATGCTAGATACGGGGAACATAAGAGAAAGACCTGCTTTTAAGTTGCCAGGGTTTTTACCTCTTGCAGAGAGCAGCTCACGAGGCAGCCCACAGGGACTGCCACGTGCCCATCCATCAGCTGGCACCTGCAGGGTACCCAAGCCCAAGTGCAGGGCTTGCTCACACCTCACCTTAAGGCCCATTGTTCTGCTTTGTACAGAAGCAAACAGGGAGAGCAGGCATGAGAGCTCACAGGCTTGATGATGTCTCTAGCTAAATTTTTGCAGTGGACTTAATGAAGTGTTGGCACACCAAAGCCTTGCTAGAACTGCTGCTCTGCAAGCTGAGACTTGCTTTGTTTCTGCGGTCGGGACGGGAGCGCTTATTTTTGCAACACAAATCTGAAAACAGCGCAGCTGCCGCTGTGAAACAATCAATAGGAAGGGCAGGAGGCAGCTCAGGGTAGGCAGGCAGCCAGGATCACTCTGTCACAACCACAACAGCAACACCCACTAGTCTAATCTTTCTCTACTGTAATGCCCTGATACAAGGCTTAATGCTGCATTTCTGTTCATAGCATTAGAGAAATTAAATGACCTCACAGCGCACGAAAAGGAAAAGCTGCTCAGGACCCCAGGCACGCTGAACTGAAAGCTGTGTTCCATCTTCATCCATGCATCAATCCCTGTCAATGCTATAGTTCAATTCAGACAGCATGGGATGACAAAAAAAGGGGATTCACAGAGTAGACAAGGTGCAGCTCAGATCCTTGCCGCTCACTTTGGACCAGGTAATACTGAGTTTGAAGCAATTTTTTTAAAAAACAAGTACTCATCCAGAGAAAGCTAGTGAAGGGGAGAAACAGACCAAAACTCATGTTGTAATGAGAAATTACCTTTCTTGTCTGGTCTGCACCAGGGCAGAATGGAACCACAACCAAATCTCACTTTATTCACCTGGGTGAAAATTACTAACACAAAGCCTCCAGTCACTGTCATTCTGAGAGGAAACTAGTGCAGAAAGATCAAGCTTCACCCAGGTGCACAATGTTGCACACACAGTTCATGTTCACTTCTCAGGGTCAGCTTCCAGGACAGCATTACACACACACCATGAGAAAAACTGAACTGTTTCCAGTTCACAGGGGTGGCATTATGAGAGGAAAAATGTTTTAGAAAGAAATCAGGGCAGGAGAGTGGATACCTTTGCCAGGCACCACAGATCCACAAAGCCAAAAACTGGAGTTAGCAGTCATAATTTCTACTTCCAGTCTGAAGAAACAGCTGCCACTCCAGGAGCCTTTATCACATACCAGCCATCACCCTCAGCTGGCTCACCAACACCAAAACAAAGTCCACACACAGCTTTTGGTAGCTATCAGCCTAAGCCCTGCAGAAAGCTTTCCTGTGTGCTTCTAGGTGGCAATGATGTTGTGTTCAGAGATGATACCAGAGACATGGCTGGCTCTGTCACACAGCAGCCTGTCTTTCTCCCTGTCCTTTCCCCTGTACTTTTGTGTGACTGCTAAAACCCTGACACCCTCCACTGGCTCTCAGCCTGCATCATGCCCAGCTCTCATGCTCACAAGGCTCACCAACTGCTCCAGTCCATGCCAAACCCCTCCCTGTGCACCTGTGAGGGCACTGCCTGCTGGGTCCGCTTTGCCCTCCCTTCTCAGGCAGGCCAAGTGTCACCTTACACCCCAAACTCTTCCCCACTGGCCCTGGCGTAAGCAGGGCAGACTCCAGCAAGGAAGTGAGAATCAAAAGCTTCCAAGTTTCCAAAGTTTCCTAAAGTTTCTTTCCAAAAGTTTCCAAAGCAGTCCTCTGGGGAGGAGTGTTGGCATTTTGCTCTAGAATGATTCTCCTTTTGTTGGAGCAGCATCAGGCAGATCACCAGATTAGGCTGCATACCTTGGGAATCATGGCAAGAAAATCTAGAAACCAATGCTATCTTCGTTCCAGAGACATCAGCAGTGGACCCCCAGCCAAAACGTGACTGGGGTTCCGAAAACAACTGTGTGAGCAGGACAGGAGCTGCTCCCAGAGGGTGGCACAGACCCCTGCAGGGGAAAAGCCTCTGCACAACCCTTCCTGCAGGGCTGAGCACACAAACAAGAACAGCAAGACAGATGTTCAGATGAACATATGAACTCTTCTGTGTGCAAAAATATGGCTAGTAGTTAAATGCTTCCCTTAAAGATCATTTTACCAATCCCACTATGTAAGAACACTAGGATAGATAAATCAATGTAACTCTGTGCTGACAGCCCACTCTGAAACAGGACTCCGAGTTTTTCCATGCATGGCATAAGTATGGCAGCCTGAATCCACACTCTGCCTCCATAATACACTGGAGTGGTTTCTTGGGGGTTTTTTTGTTGGGTTGGGTGTTTTTTTGTGGTTTTTTTTGGTTTTTTTGCCAGGCCCAGCACAAAATCAGCAGCATTCAATGCAGCTAGCAAGACTGGCACTTATAATTAACATACGTAAAGGGATTTCTGATTAATTTACACCCTCAGATGTCACCTCCTCTACTTCAGGATGCTAAACTAGATAATCCACAGGAGTGGCAAGCTCAGATGTTGCCAGAACTTTCAACGCTACAATGACATTCAATCCTTTAAACTCTAAACCTTAAAAACACCTCCAAAACCAATATCCATCCAAACAAACTTCAGTGTATGAAGAGAAAGAGAGAGTTCATTCTCAGAAGAAATGCTCCAGGCACAGCACAGCCAAAAGCCTGGGAAACAGTGGCAGAAGACACCTCATGAAGCTTGCAGATTCCAAAGGTCTTGTCAAGCAGAAGTCATCATTGGGAATTTGGCCTTTATTTGTACCAGAAGCACGACCAGTTCAGTTCTGGGAGAGTGCCAGAGGGCAGCACAAAGCCCTAGGTTCCAGTAGAACTATCAGCTCCCACACCTGATGCAACACACTGCACTGCAGATCAGCACAACCCCAGGGACAGGATCAGGCCTGCCACAAGCAGCTGTTGTATCACAAGTGACAAAAAGTCTCTCCTCCATCCCTCTGGCCTTTGTAGCTACAAATGACGGGGCTACAACAATCTCCAGCAATTTTTCTACACTCCCAGGCTCAATAACTGCCTCTCTCTTATGTGTTCCTTGGAAGGGATTTTCTACTGCCTCAGACTTTACCACTGCAAAGACACATTCTGCCTTTTCCCAGGGACATGGACTTATTTAGGACCTTCCACATGGAGAAGGTCCTCTACCCCTCCTTTCCACTAGCTCTTACCCTACTTGGTTGACAAGGCACACAACCCAAGGCAAATACATATACATAGGCTCTGCTGACTCCCACATAATTAATGACTTTCACCTCAAGTTTCAAGAACACTTAGCAGAAAGGAAGAGAACAAGTATTAGAGCTGGGCAATGAAAGCATAGAAGTGCAGAGAATTCAATGGAAAAGTGGCAGCCACTTTGGAATTCAGCCACAAGTAGGTGAACAGGAGTCACCCACTCACACTGCTCCTTGGAGTAAGATTTTTGAGGTTTTGCAAAGGCCCTGTAATTAGGTGGCCTGCCCATTTCCATCTCCAGAAAGAAGGAATCATGACTAATTACCATTTCCACCCCTTGCATGGTCCTCTTCAAGTACAGTGGAAATCAAGCACGGAAGAGGTGGAAATCCTCTCCAGCCAAGCCTGGGAGCATTTCCTCTGTGCTTCATGGAGGGCACAGAGAGAGACATGGAGAAACCAGAATGAGCAGGGGCCCAATATCTGACTACAGTCCCAAGCTCACTGCGCTGGAAGTAACACAGCCCCCCTGACTGCTGCAGACAGGTAGAGATATTATAAAAGAAAGGCCTTATAAAATACAGTTTAGGCCCTGCTACTCTAGCTAAGCTAGAAGTAGCTTGTAAGTTCCCATAAAGAAAAACTATAAGAACGAACAAAACAACCTATTCTTAGAAAGAAAAGTAAGTTTGCACTTGCATAAACAATGAATCTGTCCCATGAGAATCAGTGAAGAAAATATGTAAACATATCTAGAGAGAGAAAATTTGATAGATATATACAATAGCCCTTACCAACCAATGAACTGAGTTTCACTGTATTGCTTATTATTGCAATTAGGTTTAACACAGTGCCTTCTGATATCTCCTATAAATATGAGCTTTGTTAATAAAGAATTGGCTTTTCTGCATGAGAAAACTGAGTCCCTTCTGCTTATTTATTACACCACCTGACAAACAAACAAGCACCACCAGCTACTGGACATGCAGGCAGAGCTGCTGTAATCATTGCAGCAGCAGGAGTTTGGAACTGAGTAACACAGCAAGAAATTTGAGGAAGGCCTGTTGATTTATCAGGACTAAACTTCCAAACACAATCAGTAAGTGGACACAGGACCCTGAGGAACATATAACAGCTTCTTCTATTTTACACGGAGGACTTGCAGTTGCCTTGAAGAGTTTGGGGAGCTAAGACGCAGAAAGAAGTGGAACAGCTCAGACACGCTGCAAGTTCAAGAGACATGCTGCACCTACGGTCAGAAGAATGACCAAAGACCTCTTGTGCTGTTGCCAGTGACATTGTGCAGCTGCTGCCGTGGCTGACAGCAAGGCTGGGCACTGAGCTGCTCTGCACACCTGCTGTCTATCTGGGGTGCCAAAAGAACACATGCCTTGCTTGTTTTTTGCTGGAAGTGGCTCCTCGGCTTCCCTTGTGCTCATCCAACAAGATGCCTGCAAGAGCACCTTTCCTTACAGAAGTTTTCTTGTTAGAGACAGGCAGACAACATGAACAAGCTCCTTCCCTCCCATCAAAAGGTACTGCAGGGTGCTCTGGCTGCCAGCTTACTTCTCTGGACACCTGATCCCACAGCCCTATGACTGCTGAGGGCACTGATCCAGGCTCAGCAGCTTCTCCACCAAGCCAGCGAACATTTCCAACCATGTCAGCACAGAACATCTCCCGTCCACCTCTATTTCCACCACAGAAAAAAAGCTTTATCATTTCCAAGAAGCACCAGAAGATTCCCTATGAATTATATCCATGTCTCCATGTATGTACTTAAAGGTGTCTCTCCCTCCTGGGAGACTTGGGACTGTTGACCTCAAGAACTTTTTCTCCAGGGAGGGCCTCTGCAGGAGCTACAAGTGCCCAGTAGCAAGGAGGGACCTGACTACTGAGACACCACAGATGCTAGAAATCTTTCCTTTGTGTCCCTGTGCAGATCCATATTCTCTTCACACAGCCACAGAAGACAACATCACATCTACTTCCCCTAGGATAAGCATCCTGATTCATGCTTTGGCCAGCATAAACTGGCATTGCTCTGAGGAGTCCATAGACTTTAAGCTGGTTTATTTCCCTCTGTCGATCTGGGACTTGGTGTTAAGATTACACAAACACAGAGAAAATAAATCTCCATGACCAGTCCTTAAGCCTTTGCATGCACATAATCAAACTGCAGAAGTACAACGTTTAAGGTGCCAAAATTGCTAATTATCTCAGTTTCAAAAGGTCTTGTTCATTGTGCCTTTTTTTTTTT
>VZSR01000520.1:5540334-5582687 GCA_013398615.1 Brachypodius melanocephalos
TTTTTTTAATTCTCCTGTAATCCAATGGAAAACGTCTCTACAGTTCAGCAGCACATTTCCTGGTGGTCACATGGTGACAGCTGACAAACCCAAATGTCAAATAACTGTTATTTCATCTCACATCAAGCCTGAGAGAGAGTCCTGGTTAAGATGGCAACTTAAAATAATTAAATAAAAAAATGCTGTAAACAACCCAGGAAGTGCTCTCCAAAGAGCATCCCAAACAACCCTACTCAATCTAGCAGACACACAGCCTTCTTTCTCTATTCTTGGTACTAAAAGCATTTCCTCAGCTTGCTTTTCCATTTTCTGTTGATCTTGTCATGCTTTAGAACAGCTAACTTCCACAGATGGGGTTTGATAACCAGCTTTGCCTTTGACAGCAGAACCTACGCGTTCCCCCCAAAATAGAAGCAATTCAGCAGTTCCAACCCACCCTCAGATAGGGCTGTCTGAGACAACATTCACATGCCACGCAGTCAATTGAGATGCTGTTGGTTAACTATGAGTCAGAGGGGCCTCAGTACCAGCTCAAAGACAGCTTTTCAGTGATTACAGCTTCATATCTCATCATTTATTCAGGCTGCTATGCTCCCAAAGCAAGTACAACAAATCCCATGCAGCTCACCAAAGTGAAATGATTCCACACCTTACCAAAAATACATTCCTTACTCAGTGATAAAAGAATCCTACAGTAGCTGCACTTTAGCATTCCTCGTGACTGAAAAAGGACGACCTCACCATGTCACATAAGCCAGTTCTTCTCATCCAGGGCAGTGACTTTCAGATTTATACAGAGAGGTGACCATCCTCAAAGCTCCATGCCTAGAATTTGTGAAAAGCTGCAGGATTTGAGGAATGCACAAAAAGGAGACTCCAATGCCAGCATGAAAAGTTTTCATTTGCTTTGCATATAAAGGTGCATTTCCTGGCGTGCTGGACTCCAAAAGCCTGAAGAGATGGTATAGGCATGACAGAGGCTATTTTCCAGACTACCCTTGGGGCAAGAAGCTATTCATGCCAGAACACTGCACTGTGCACAATCAAGTAGCTTGTAAACACAGGAAACTGCCCAGTGCACCTTGATAGCCATACAGATTATTCTAGTGGAAAAACTGTATTGCTTTTTTATGCCAGCAAACAAAAGAACCTCAAAGCTGGAGAGAGACCACTTCAGATGCAGGGCAACATCACTGTTGTAACCTTGAGCAATAAATCCAAGATCCCTCCAACTTAATGGTAAAGTGCTTAACCAGAGCTAGGCAAGGTCATATCAGATTGTAAATACCTCCTGATCTCTTATATAAATATAAGGTGCTCTGCCTGAGGAATATGCACGCCCTATGTTGTTTTCTTTGGTATTCTCAAACACACCTTTGAAGTCCACAGTGTGCTCTGAAGGCCACAGATCACTTGGTCAGGGCTTTCAGTTCAGTGTCAGCCCATAGCAAAGCCTTCCTGTCCTACACAAATGATGATAGTGAGGTCTTAAATAACAAAGAAGGCAGAATGAGTTCACAGGCAAGCTGAAGAGATGCAAAGGCCAGAGGGAAAAAGCTGGAAAAGAAACCAGTAAGTGGGATTTTATTCTCTGAAGTCAAGGGAGATTTTTGCTCTCTCTGATCAGGGTCTCAAACGTTTGAACTCAAAGAAAAACCCCCAAGAAAGAAGTTTTTCCACTCCTCCCCTCCAAGTACTTGTCTCTTCACAGTAGAGTCTTCTTGAGTTCACAGGCAGGAGGACACTAACTTTATCTACACACAGTCAAATAAGCAAAGCTTCTGCAAAATTCCCCCGTTTGTCATTCATCAAGAGGCACTATGTAGCATTTCAGTTTCATGAATACAGCAACAGACAGTGCAGAGTAGCAGTTGCCAGAGGATTCAAAGCCCATGGGCTACTACCTGCTCTCAGCAGCACAGCAAACACAGGTACTCGGGACTCTACAAGAGCCTGTAGGAGGCTTAGCTGTACCTTCTGCCCTGCCCTCTTTTACCCCTATGATTTCATTCTAACCTCTGGACCTCCACCTGGAAGCTGCACTGTCAGGAGGGTTTATGACACAGACAAGGTACGGCGATACCACAGCCCAGCCACGCACTCCAAGTGCTTTTACTTTCAGAAGTCAACTCTGTTGCCATGGAGCTGCTCTCTACCCAAGATACATGTCAATCACATGGGTGAGTCAGAAGAAAACAATTCCAGGGAAGTCAAACAGAAGACAGAATTGGAACACCCAAGACCCAAGCCTTGGGTAGCTTTAAAGAGCATGGCTTGCCCTCCCTCAGGAGGTGGGTGAATACTTCCCATAGGGTGGCCCCTAACCCAGTCCTCTTAATAATGCCTCCCACTGTACCTCACAAGGAGTGGGAAAACCTATTCTGATTCACAGAAAGCTCTCTACCAAGCTGGATGCTTCCCTCAGGGCAATGCCTAGCACACCATGGATGCTCTGGACGTGTAAGTAGTAAGGACAAAGTAGACATGATAACAGGATTGCTCAGCACCCGGAATGGCATCTGAGCAAGGCAGAGGATTTAGGCACTACCGTCAGCCTGTCTCACACTCGTGCCACGCCTCCGAGTGGCAGAGGGATCACCCAGTTAGGGAACTAATTGGAGAGTCACCTCTTCAACAGAAGCAGCAGCAATTAAACAACTAAATCCCTGGCAAGTACCTGCAAATGGATCCCCACACAAGAAGGGATTAGGGATTTTTATCCCTTGTCCACAGTAAAAGTTGGTACCAGTGCATCACTACAGCCTTTGAGATGCCAGATTGGGGTCTGAACAGCTTTTAAAAGCTACAGAAGTTATGACGGCACTTCGCTAGGCATTTCTGTAAACAAATGCTTAGGAAGGGAAATTTCAAACCTAAGTACACAGATAATGCTAACTTCCGATGAGGGCTACATCTCAAAAATGAGTGCTCTGGAAAAGCAGTAAACAGCTCTGGCTGCCCTTAGCTCTCGGAGTGACTCATAATTCTCTGAGACTATAGATATACCTGGTTCTCTCACATCCCTTTCAAGCTTAAAAAACTTTTCTGTGTTTGTTACTCTCAACATAAATGCGTCCAAGTACAGACCCTAACACACGTTTGTTGACTTCCTCCCATATGCAAGACGACAAAAAAGCCAGGAGGCATCACAGACCATTTTCTTCAGCTGTTTCCCAGGCATAGGGACACACTACACTATGTGCTTGCTTCAGAGATAACTTTGTAACGTTATTCTGTAACTTGAAAACAGAGATAAAATATAGCTAAACTGGAGATATAGCTCTTGCAGAGAGGAAGAGAATTCCTCAGTGCCCAAGACCCCAAGGAATAACCCTCCTCCAGAAATAAATATGCAGATTGAAGGCGGTGCTACTCAGAGATGCTGCCCAGCTCCCATCTGCACACGCAAACTCGGCATCTCCATCTCCAGCCGCTTCACCTCCCGTTCACAGCCACCAAAGACCGGTGCCCACACGGCGAAAGGCTCCTCTCCTCGCCCAGAGTCCCACCAGACCTACACCCAAGCAAGGTAAACCCACAAACCGAGCCCAACAAGTCCGCATTACATATGTCTGTGTGGGTGGATGTCAGAGCCAGGAGCTCTGTGCTGCCTTTCTACCATCAGGGGCCTGCTTGACCTCAGGCACCCGTCAGGGACCGGGGCGGGGGGAAAAGGCCTTAAAAACAAAGCGCCGCTCGCACTTTGGGGGGAAGAGGGCGCAGCGCTATTTACAGGCATATACATATATACACCCACACCCCCTCGCTGTTGCTTTAATTAACCAATTAGCAGTAATGAAGGGAACAAGCGAGGGAGCGCCGGGCTCGGCCCGCGCTTACCGAGGCAGGCGCCGCTGACGAGGGCGGTGGCGGTGAGCGCTCCGGCCGAGGCGCCGTACACCTTCTTGGCGTTGGCGACCAGGAACGGGGCATGTTCCTGCAGGCAGCTGGCCACGCCGATGTGGTAGACCCCCAGGAAGCCGCAGCCAGCGAAGGATATATTCCAGGTGGAGTCCGGCGGGAACATGGCCTCCGCGCCCCGCTAGAGGCGGGGGGTGCTGCGGAGAAGCAGCAGCGGCCGCGGCGGAGAGGTGAAGCCGCGGATCTCCTCTCGCACCGCCTCGGGACGGGCGGGACAGCCGGGAAGCGCTGCTGCCGAACACAGGAATAGGGAAGACGGCACGGTTTGCCGCTGGGAGAGCTCTGCCGGCTGCCAACTTTATATGCGGCGGCCCGGCCCTCGGCCCGCCCCCGGCATGGCCCCCGCCCCTCGGCAGCCCCGGCGCGGGCGGGATCGCCCGGCCCCGCCTGCCAACCCTTCCTCCGGTGAACCCCTCTCCCGGCCCGGGGGCATTGCGGGCTCTCCCCGGCTGCCGAGCCAGGGCAGCCGTGCCAGCGCCGCCCTGAAGCGGCCAGGGCCGAGCCAGCTTCTCGGAGGGGAGGGTTGCGGCTGCTCGCAGCACCCCAAACCTCGCCCTGTCCCGGGGCAGCAGGCTGTCCTTCCCTCACGGAACATCCTGATTCTTGGCATCTGCTCCAAGTCCTTGGGGCTTCCCTTGTTTTTCAGGGATCGGACAAGAAACTTGAGAGAACGGGAAAAGCTTTCCCCTTTCACAAAAAACTGAGGAGTCAGAAGGAGGCAAGTCTTGTCACAGCAATAGGGCAAGAACTGGGAAAAAGGCAATCCCTCTGTCCCCCCTCAACAGCTTTCTCTGCCTCTTAACTAATAGAATCGTTGGAAGGAACCCACAAGAATCATCGAGTCCAGCTCCTGGACCTGCACAGGATGTTCACAAGAGTCACACCATGTTCCCACGAATATTGTCCAAACACTTCTTGAACTCTTGTGAAGGTTTGTGTTGTGACCACTTCCCTGGGGAACCTGTTCCAATCCTCAGCCACCCTCTGGGGGAAGAGCCTTTTTCTAATATCCAACCTAAACCTGCTCTGACACAGTTTCAGGCCATTCCCTCGGGTCCTATCACTGCTCACCAGAGAGAAGAGATCAGTGTCTGCCCCTTCTCTTCCCTTCACGAGGAAGTTGTAGACTGTTGTATGCTAATCACTGAAACACACACACAGTTGCTTACCTTTGCTAATCTTTTCTCAATTTTTTTCCTCCACATGCCTCTAAGCTCACAAAAATGCTTACATTTATTCAGGGCAACTGTGATTTTCAGCAGTACTTTTGCAAAAGGTTGCCACAGAGCAGCACTGAGTGAGAGGCCAGTGCTAGCAGATCATCAAAAAGATTTCAGAAGCTGTAAGGATCCCCTTGCCATAAACAGTACAGACTACAGTCATCCAAATCATTAGGTAAGTATGAAAGTTTACAGAGACAACAAAAAGATCAGCACAGCAAGAGGGAGAGCTGCTCTACTCAAAGCTAGGAAGCAAGATCAGTAGGAGGGAGGTTTGGGAGATACGAAACAAAACCAATAAATTTTTAATGGAAGTAACATAGGGCAAAAAGCACTTTCTACCAAAGTTGAAAAAACTACTTGATTAACTTTGGCATAAAGCAATTTGAATTAGTTTTCACATAACTGGTCACAAGTCTCTCACTTGGCATAGTGTTATACCTGACCTTAACAGGTATAACAGCTATAACAGCTCTTTCACCCTTTATGCTAGTTGAGGTCATCCAAGTAGCCCCTCTTCCTGTTCCTTCCATTCCAAACATCCTTTCAAATAATGCAAGGGAGGCTAATACCCTCCCTAAAGAGTGGCCATCCAGGTTGCAGGAACAGCTATTTAATGCCTCAGTCTACTGCCTCACAGTCACGTGACAGAAACAACTAAATTCAGCAGCTAACCCTTGCATAAGTCCAATATTTGAGTTCAAGTTAGACATCATACTCCAGCCTCTACAGACAGAGCACTTTTTCATTAAGTGTTTGCATTTTGCTTTCATCAGACAGGCAGAAGTACAGCTTTATCTCTCTTTCAGGTCCTGACCCCAAGCCCACCACCTCACCTAGCTGCCAGGAACTACCATTTATACATATTAACATCCTGGCATACATAAACAATTAACCTTGCTTACCTTAATCCTCTCTTTATACCCATCCTTCTCTCCCTTCCTCTCCTGCCTCTAATTGTTTTTGTAATTTCCTTCCTCCCTTGCATTTGATGTGGTTACGTAACCCTTGCCAGCCCTCATCTCCTCCACTTGAGAGGTGGAGAGGAGAGGTGAGCCCTGGCACACCTGAGCCTTGACTCTCTCACAGGCCCTTAACACCAAGGTGATCATGGAGCTTCCACCCCATGCTTCTGATGACACAGAAAGGCATTTTCATACAGTCAAACCCAAAGGAAACATCGTGTCTTGCCTTTTCCAGAACAGGGATTGTTCTTCAGAAGAACTGGTCACTGGGCTGTGACTTTAGCAGAAGTCTGTGGCAAAACTGACCACTGAACCTTGTCTGCAGATACCTCCCAAACACTTATAACCACAAGAACATCTTCATTCTGGAGTGAATGCTGCTCCCTCTTTTTCCAGCATTTCACAAACCTTAATGTTCCTAGCATGTCTGGAAAACAGAAACAACAATGCTGTGACAATGCTGGAGTTAGTTTCACTTGATTTCCCAACAGCAATCTCATCCTGAGTTGTTTACACCACTCTGCCTTGGCCCTCAAGGTTACTTATTTGAGGAGGTTAATGCTGCCCTGTTGAAACAGGTCGATGAAGCGAACCATGTGAACACTAATCTCTTGTGGAGTGCTGCCTGGGTACTGGCACCAGCCAGCTGACAAACAACTGTGCTTTTCTCAAAAATAGATTAACCCCCAATCTCTTTCTCCCCAGTAAGAAAGTGCTATAGTTCTGCTGTTGCTCACGATGCAGCAGTAAGCCAGATCAGCAAGATTAAAAGGCAGCTTTGCCTGTGTGTCAAACTCAAACTCTTCAAATCTATTCGTGCCCCTAAAAGTTGAGATGCCACGGAGACAGTTTCACATGCAATCTCTCCTCGTGCTTATTTTCTAGCCTAATGACTGGTGAGCTGTTAGTACCTACGAGATAATAACATACAAGCAAACAATCTCTGCTTTTTCAGTCAAGACCTTGTGTTTTTGCCGGCCCTTGTGAATTCAAGGGAAGACCAAAGGCAGCCTGTTACAATGTTGATTCCAGAATGTTACTTTAGTATTGTTGTGCCTAGTCAGCAAGAAAGGCACACCAGTTCACGAAGTTCAACCCAAGTGCTCTTAACATCACTGGAAAGCCAGAGTTAAATGTGTTTTTCTTTCCTATGATGTTTGTATAGGTCAGATCATTCCATGGCAGACTCTTGGCACTTGCTTCATAGGAGCATCTCCTGAGGCAGAGGAGCAGTCCTGCTATCTTGGGACTGAATTTTTCTTCTAGGAAAGGTACTATAGCCATCTCTGCCCCTACATAAGTCAAACCTGCTGAGTCCAGCAGGCTTGCCTGCATGTAGCAGCTTGCAAAACTGGGCCTTGGCAGTAAGAGTGAAACCAGTTGAAAGTGGCCCCAGGGAACCATTGCTTATTGTTTTACAGTAGTGTCCAGGACATTCTCCCTGCTTTCCAAGTAGTGGAGATGTCTCATCCCTTTCCCTGCCCCACGGTGTTTGTAAGGAATGACTTTCAGTGAGAGCTGATTTGAGCTGGCGTGGCATTCATGTGCCAGTGAGGAAAGCCTGCACATTTCAACGTCAAGCCTATGACTAAATCACTCTCCCCTGCTATCAGTTTGGTAATGATCAGTTACCAGTGTAATCTCCAGGCACAAGACTATCCCTCCCTTTCTCTTCAATGCCCTTGAGCCTATCTTTTATGAAGAATTCAGGAAAAATCTTCTCTAGCTAAAATTGATTCTGAAAGGGAGACGGATTAGGCCACAAGTCCAAGTATTAGCAGGCACTAGTCTTCTCTGAGAGAATCATGGAATACAATGCACCCACCCCACCAGTACCCTTGCCATTGGAAATCATTGATAAGTCTGAAAGGGCATCACTGAAACTTGAAAATTCAGAACAGTGACTCCAGAGCAGAAGCAGGGAATCCCATCTCCTTCACAGCTGAAGCTCATTGAAATCAGAGTAGAGTGGTGAACTCCATGCAGAGCACCAAAAAAAAGTGCAACAGGCACATCATTGCTCATGTACAAAGCCATGAGGTTGCAAGTTTCATAGATAGGTAAGGAAGGGGAAGGTAAGCTTAATAGGTTTGATTCTGTATTCAGAAGGAATGTTCCGTATGCAGAGGTTTTAGCAAATTCTGCAAAATGTGTGTGAAATCTTGGAGCAGAGGCAAGCTGTGCCCTGACTTCAAGAAAAACCTGAGGTGGTTATGTTACCTTGGCTTCTTGTGGCACTGTGATGAGAGCTCTATTTTCAGTGCTTTCCATGATCTGCTCCCAGAAGTTTCTTCTCAGAACAATTTACCAAATTAGCTGTCCTTTTTCTCAGAGCAGGTTGTTTGACAGTCTTCATGAAAATTAGGCACTTTCACAAAGGAACTTAAAGGCTGTAGGAGGACACTCACCACAGATCAGGTCCATAATTCAAGGTTAAAAGGTCATATGGAGAAGACAGAAAAATATGGCAAAAAAAGAATTTAGTCTAGATTTAGTTGTATTCCTCCCCTCATCACACTAGCCAGCAGCTGGTACCACAGGTTTATTTCATCCCATGAGCCTGGGCACAGCAAACTCATCGAATAGCTCAGTGCCATTCAAACAAATTCCTTTGTCCATGGAAAAACCCTGAGTAGTGTGCCAGGGCAGTCCCTTCCTGTGTAAACACTGATGGTGCTCTTGAAGCAGCAAAGGCACCACTGGTGAGGGTGGGGGAGGCACCTCTCAATAAAACCACATCCAAGAACCATTTCTTTTCAGCGACTTGAAACGGAGAAACCACTAAGATAACCAATACAGCCCCCCCTGACCCAGGGCTGAACCACTGCCAGTGAGTCTGACAGAGAACTACGGTGAACATGAGTGGTTTTCATTACTACCAGCTCACCAGGGGGGCGCTTCAGCGACAAAGTAGGTGAAAGGTATTGGCACTGCTACCTCCTGGACATTTTTCTTGCAGCAGGGACAGAAAGGCAGCAAGGGTTAGTTGCTTAAATCATGGCCCTTTTGAGGCTCTTAACTTCCAACTGCTCTCTTGCTTAGCTGCGAAGCATTGGGTGTTTTCTCTCAGTATGCCAGAGAGGTAAGTTTTTCCTACTTGTATTTCACCCATCTCTACTCTCAGAAGTACTTGCCATGCTTTGTCCAATGACTCATGTGAACACGACTGTATCAATGGTCACTTTTTCTCCAAAAACTACACTAGAAAAGCTCCTCAGTCTAAACACTGCAGGGATATCTTTTTGACTACCTGTGCAGCCTCATGACAGGAAGATCAGACACACAATTTGTACTCTACCTACCTACGCTGACAGATGAAGACTTCCACAAGAAGCCAGGGTAAGTTGCCTGCCAAAACCACCTAACAGTAAACATTTTTTAAATAACGCAGAATTTACCTTCCTTTCAAGCTGATACATTCTTGGCATGCCAGAGATGTCTCAGTTCTCCAAAAACACCATTCTCATGTTTCTTTGTTCACATCAAGGTACGATTTATGTCCCGATAGCCCAGAACAGTCAGCATGAAGGGCACCTCTGCGTTGATGTGTCCCATGTCAGCAGGATGCAGTCAGGTGGGGTTTTTTTTGTTGTAACAGACTGTTAAGCATATGGATGTAACAGGAAATCCTACTCAACCATTTTATTGGTGTTGTCCCTAGACCTTGGAAATCTGACAGTAACGAAACTGATGCTTTTAAATATTTAAAGACCAAATTACTATAATTAGCTCTGAAATTATGTTTCTGGACTAATTCAGGCCTGCTGTTCATTCAGTTTTGCATTTTGGAATTGAATAAACAGATCCTGGATAGAGTCCTTTTATTGCTGAATAGATGAGCCACTTCAATGAGTAACCAAGAGCAAAATCGTAGGAGTAGGAGAAGGCTAACATCAGAAAGATTCACTTTCCACAAAGTGTTTAAAAAGCAGCAGTGTCAAAACAAGCATCCAGGTTCACACAAGCTTTGCCATTTCCTCAGTACTCTCTGAGTTGAGTCCTACAATCTGTCAGAAAATTCACACACCTATTGCAGACAAAGATAGCAATCAAAGCTGTGTCAGTTATCTTAAGAACAGCTGAATCCAAGAGCATTTGTATGGTAATAATAATGACCACAAAACATTTAAAACAAAGATTTTTAATAACTTCTCTATAACAAATAATTAATCGAAGAGGCCAAATCCCATGTCATCATCAGATTCTTCTGATTCCTCCTTCTTCTCTTCTTTCTTCTCCTCAGCTGAAGGAAAAAAAAGACCAAGTGAATGGTCACTATTAACATTGCATTACAGATTTTCAAGATACAAGTTTTGCTGTTCTAAGCTCCCCTGCCTACTGGTATTGGAGCCTCCAGGGTTCATCTCATTGTCTTTCAGCAACCAAATACACTGAACAGATACAGACACTACAGGGATGTGCTTCACACCACCAAGTCTCTTGAGTCTTGGTTCTAAGCACAACCAATCCTAAGGCAGATAAAGAGCAAATGCTTCTGATTGTCCCAAGGAAAAGTAACTGTTCAGTTGACATTTCCATCACATACTGAACTGCCAATGTGGACTCAGTTATTTAACTGTTACCAGAGACAAAAGGAGTTGCCCTGCAGCCACGCCTCTCCACTCACACTCACCAGCAGCAGGGGCAGCAGCTGCAGCAGGAGCAGCAGAGCCCCCTCCAGCAGAGACTGCCACCGCTCCCCCGGCCGGCATGCTGGCAAGTTTTCCATTACCTGAATGGGACACAAGAGAAGGTATTTATTTATTTACATGCTCATCCCAAGCACAGAAGTTAGGGGAAATGGAAGAGTCCAGAAAAAACAGATCCTGTCTCATGGACCGAACTTGTCACTATCTGCTGAAAGGAACAAGAGGCTGCATCCATGATAAACTGTTCTGTGAAAAACACAGAGGAGTTTTAAGATTCACAAAGGCTTACCCCTAAGAACACTGGCAGCATATTATTAGTAAGTTTTCTTCTGTACACAAAGTCCCAGTCTTTTTTTCCAAAAGCTGTCATAAAAATAGCAGCAAACACATCCAATTTTGCACACCCACATTGTTCTCTGAATACAGCACAGTAGCCCAAAAAGTGATTATGTACCTCAAAGGTAACATAGCAGCAGCACTGGCTTCCCCTGCTCCTTTTTTTCCCCCTTTAAAGATAAAGAGAACTCTCAGGGCATAACTGGATCACACTTACAGGAGAGAAAGGGAAAGATTGGTGTATTTATGGCAAAGAGTACAGTATTTTAAACTCAGCACCCTATGAACCCTATTGCATCTCCTTTGAGACTTCTGATTTCTGCTTGGATTTGGAAAGCCAGCTAGTTCTCTGGCCTCTTGTCTTTCACATTCCAAGGCTCCCTTGGCATTCAAAGGTCACATACTCTGTTTCCTTGTATTCCAGTTTCTGGGAATCAGTTTCTAAATGATTCTCTGTTACTTCAAGATCTAATTAAAATAGCAAAGTAAACAAACATGTTTCATATGCATCTATGTTCTAGGAAACAATTTATTTCAAGTATTACAGAAAGAGCCTAAGCGTGTTGTAACCACATTTATAATTTATAATAGCTCTCTTCGGTCTTTCAAACCACATGGATAGAAAATGTCCAGTGCCTGCTCAAAGCAAGGCTAAGCAAAGTCCTGGCAACCTTTGAGGAAAAATACGCCTGCGAATTCCCTTGTGCCTATACACTTGCAAAAAAAAAAAATTAATTTATCAGAAACCTTTGCACTACCTCAGCTATGCTTTAATTCAGCCCTATGACCCAGTCAATTCCTGTGAAAAGTTCCAGCTTAAGTAAGAGCGCAAGTTTCTATGGACATCAGCCCTCAGAGTTCTGTCTCAGGGAAAAGGAAATGCTGGACTTGGAGCTCTACAAGATGTGCACTGGAGAGAATTGTGCTCATTTCATGGATGGAGCTGCACCCCAATGCCAACTGCCTGTTCTTCATGCTTTACATCACTGGTGCACACAAGTGGGTAAAGCACAAAACATCTCCTAGAGAACCTGAAGGACAGCTCAGTCTCTTATCAACATGTCCAGAAAACTATGTCATGAGCAGACTACCAGTAAGCTCATACATGCTGAAGTTCTCCAGTTTAATGTGGTCCACAAGCGAAACCCAGCAGGTACTGGCACTGACCTGCAGGGAATTAGAATGGACCTGATTTCACTCAGTTTAGCTGTGATGCACAATGCTGAACAGACAAAGAACAGTCGGTGACTTAGCAGCAATTCTACACTCTCAGGTCTAAGCTATCAAAGTAATAGAGGCAATTACCTGGGTCACTCAGACTCTACTTACCCTGGGCAATTACATCTTCAATGTTTTTTCCATTCAGCTCACTAATAACCTGTAAGTAAAATTTAGAATGTTAAGAGTTTACCAACAGCATGAGAATAAGCTACATTTAAACAAGTACTGATGAATCATCATATGCAGCACCTCCATCCTGCTGCTTATCTAGCCCCAAAATTCCTTACTTCTCAGTGTCAGGAACAGAACACTGACATGAAAACTTCAGCTAAGTCTTTAATGCTTTAACCATTTTCATGAAATCTGTTACTGAATTCATAATTAATCCAACAACCTTGAAAAAAAGACGATACAGAAATGTTGTGGAACCAATTAGGAAGCCCCACCAACAAGTGTAAGTCACTGAGGGACTGTTTACATTTCTTGCTTAATGCCCCCTGGGAGGCTCTGAAGCACTGGATTCTGGACCCAAAATCATAGGGTCCCATTCCTAGCTCTACCAAATGTTAAAAGCCAAGCTATTGTATCCTTGCCCTGGAACACAGAGTTCCAACTTTAATGTTACTGCCATTGTTGTATAATCAGGGATGACAAAAGCAAAACACAAACCCCAAAACTGCTACAGCAAGCACTTAAAAATAATTCTCCAGAACTTACTGGTGAGTCCCAGCTATCAGAAGTCAGTGACCAAAGCACTTTAGCCAAGAGCTTTTTAACAGGCACCTTCTGCTTACACAGAGTGTGGGATGTGTGAAACCATGTGCCTGCATGACTGCTCCATCCAGGAGAAAGGTGCTTTTAAGGCTTTACTACATTTACACAGGCTTAAGACATAGACAGTGCAAAAATTAATTATGACCAAAAGAGATTCCAAACCAGCTTTCCTAATATTGGAAGATCAGAGAAAGCAATTCATTCATTAAGGTATTAAACCTAAAGGAGCCAAAGACAAAAGACCTGGCACTTAAACAGAGCATGATGAGTTCAAACCAACATCCCAAATCATAGTAAGGATGATGTCAGCTCAGCCAACCCACTGTTTCTTTGGGCCTATGGTAAAATACTGAGAAAACAGTTTCTTTTTACCTTTACCTCTCTGGAAACACTTCACATACGAGTATGGGACAAGTGATAAGGTAATTTTATTGGTTCCTGTTTTTTTTTTCCCCATGGCCAATTGTTTTTAGGTCCACAATGCTGAAGGATCTATTATATCATAATAAACATTCTAATTAAGATTCTCTTCAAAAAGTCTGTTATTCAAAACAACTGCTTTGGTATTAATTTCCAAAATCTTCCCATATATTGTCCTCAAATACCTTTATCTCCATGTTAGAATTTGCCTATGTTTCTTGGTGAGGAAACAAATGCTCCTTTGCAGCACACTAAGTAAGAATGTATTACTGAGTATCGGGCCTTCATCGGTGTTAGCTCTGAATCCATACTGATTGAAAATAAGAAGTGAACCTTCAATGCAGACTATACAAGACGTCAGAACATTTTCAATGCATCCTTATATGCAGCCACCATCTCAATGAAGATGGTTGGACTGAACTATCACAAGTCAGTCACAACTAACAGAGACCTTTACAGAGGACAGATATTGAATAAGAAAGCCAGACTTTTAACGAAAGTTGTAAAAACTTATGATTGGCTCAGCAGTGTTTAGAAATCACACTGGTAAGGATCAGCGAATATCCGAACAACGGGAACACTGAAGCCAAGGAAAGAGCTCCAATGTCTGGTGCTGGCTGGGACACTCGGAATTAAGAGGCAATGCCACCTTGTTCATGCGTTCATCGTCTGTCTCGATGCCGACGCTATCGAGGATCTTTTTCAAGTCCTTGGACGTGGGGGACTCGTTGCCGCCGAGCACGGCGAGCAGATAGGCTGCGACGTAACGCATCCTGCAAGACAAGAGAGTTTCAGCATGGCGGAGTTACCTATGCTCGGAGGGAGCTCATCCCTTCTCCCTCCGAGCCGCAACCCTCTGACTCCGCGTCCAAACGAGAACCCGCGGCCCGCGAGGCCGCGCTCCCCAGACCGTGCCAGCACGGGGCCCACACGCGGCGGCCCGGCACCCGCTCCCGCCCGCGCTGGCACCACACGCCCCTCCCGAAACAGAGCGGCGACGCGGCACTGCCGCCCTGGCGTTCGCCTCAGACCGTCCCGTCCCTCCGCCAGTCCCGGCCCAGGCGCAGGCCGGGAGAGCACATGGCCGCCATTCTCCCCCTCCTACCCCCACGCCCCGAGTGATCCCGCCCGAGCCCCGCGGGCGGCGGCGGACTGCCGCGGATGGGCCGGACGCCACCATTCCCGCGGAGCGGGGGGGGCACCACGCGCTTACTTGGGCGGCGGCGGTGAAGGGGGACAGCGGCGCGGGACGTGCGCGCGCGAGGGCAGAGCGACGGCGAAAGGAAGAGGCAGGGCCTCGGCAACGCCTTCTTCCCGCCACCCCCCAACAACGAGCGCTGCCATTGGGCCGGACAGGCGCGGAGCGCGCAGGCCAATGGGGAGCTGCGGGTGCGGCCGCCCCCAGCGCGGTTGGTCGCGCATGCGCTGACCGTGGGGTGCCCATCCTTGACGTGCTGTGTGGCCTTGTCCGTTTTGTGGGGATGGTTGTGATTCCCCCAAATCACGGTCATAGAGTGAATGAGATTGGAAAACACCTCTGAGATCATCCAGTCCAACATGCGACCGAATTCCACCCTGTCAACTAGAACATGGCACCGAGTGCCACATTCAGTCTTTCCTTAGACATCTCCAGGAATGGTGACTGTGCCACCAGCCTGGGCAGCCTGTTCCAACGCCTGTCCACTCTTTCTGTGGAGAAATTACTCCTGACGTTCAACCTCAGCCTCCCCTGGCACAGCTTAATACTGTCCTCCATCTCTCTAATCCTGCCCTGCCCTGCCCTGCCCTGCCCTGCCCTGGCCTGGTAGGATCAGCACAATCCCCTCGATTTTTCCCATGAGTTGGGTTCTGCCACCAGGTGCACATGAGGCAGATCCACACGCAGAGTCCTCACATCCTCATATTTGTTTATTTCATATCAGCGCAGAGATGGGCAGTGGGTGATGAATCCACAAAGCCAGCGCCAGTGTCTGTGTATTTCTTCATGGAAAGGATGGTCAGGTATTGGAACGAGCTCCCCGGGGGAGGTGGTGGAACCCTGTCCCTGGCAGAGTTCTGGGAACAACTGGACATATCAGTTAGCTTTGGTGTAGTTGTCACGGTGGTGTTTGGCCAGTGGTGGAACTCGGTGATCTTGGAGTGGCCAGCAGGATTAGGGAAGTGATCATCCCTCTGTAGTTGGCGCAAGTGAGGCCACACTTCGAGCCCTGTGTCCAGTTCTGAGCCTCTCACTTCAACAGAGATATTGAGGCGCTGGAATGTGTCCAGAGAAGAGCAATGGAGCTGGTGAAGGGTCTGGAGCACAAATCTTGTGAGGAGTAGCTGAGGGAGCCTGGAGAAAAGGAGGCTCAGGAGTGACCTCATTGCCCTCGCAAGGCAGGGATTGGCCTCTTCTCCCAGGCAATTAGCAACAGGACAAGAGGACACAGCCTCAAACTGTGCCAGGGAAGGTTCAGCTTGTACATTCGGAAGAATTTCTTCACAGAAAGGTTGATTAGACATTGGAATGGACTGCCCAGGGCAATGGTGGAGTCACTCTCCCCAGAGGTGTTTAAGGAAAGACTGGTCTTGGTACTCAGTGCCTTGGTCTAGTTGACATGGTGGTGTTTGGTCAAGGGTTGGACTGAATGACCTTGGAGGTATTTTCCAATCTGAATGACTTTGTGGTTCTGTGAAATACCTCAGCTCCAAGCTCTGGCTTCTTGCACACTGGATGACAGAACCCACCTGTGGGACAGCACACTGAGGCAAGGCTCTTTGCAGGAGTGACAGGGCTGCTCTCCTGTGCTGGGAGGCTGGGAGGTGGTAATCCTGTGGCAACATCTTGCCATGGAATTGTGGGAGTCACCACCTGTGCTTGTTCACTTGATTTCCTGCATCAGGGAAATGAATACAAGTGTAAAGTTAACACTGTGCTGAAACCCATTGGATGCAAAAAAACCAGGAGTGCTGGTTCAGCAGCAGGGCTATGTGTGGGCTCTGTCTATCCCTGCCTTGCTGCCCTGGGGATGCTCCAGAAATTCTCAGTGTGATGGGACTTCTGTGGTAGCTCAGGTGCTCTCAGAAAACAACTAGGCTCACAGTGTTATAACTGAGCCAGAGCTTGAAGCAGTAGTCAGTGGTTACTGTCTGCTATCTGTAGGAAGAGGAATTTCCCTCAGGGCCATGTGCATCTTGCATCCAGAGTCCCAGAATCAATTAGGTTGGGAGAGGCTTCTGAGATCGTCAAGTCCAACCTATGACCAAGCACCACCCTGTCAACTAGACCATGGCACTAAGTGCCACGTCCAGCCTTTCCTTAAGCACTTCCAGGGACAGTGACTCCACCACTTCCCTGGACATCTCATTCCACTGCCTGGCCGTCCTTTCTGTGAAGAAATTCTTCCTGATGTCCAGCCTGAACCCGGACATCAGCTGGAGAGCATGTCCTGTTGTCCCGTCACTTGTTGCCTGGGAGAAGAGGCTGACCCCCATCTGACTACAACCTCCTTTCAGGGTGGCCCCAGCCCTGCGCCCTCTTGGACTCGCAGACTCTGCTCCGTTTCTCTCTCTGGATTTGTATGGAATGAGCACAATACCCGGAGCTGCCCGTGCCTCCCGCTCCCTTGGAGCTCAGGGGAGCCGCACCGGGACGGGCTGCGGTGCCGAGGCCGTGGCCGTGTCGGGAAAAAAATCTCTTTTTGCAGCAGGACGCCTGCATACGGCTCCCCACAGCATCCGGCCCACGTCCCGCTGCCTATGGCACCACCCCTGTCCCGTCCCGCCCCTGATCGCGGCGCAGCTCCCGAGAACTTTTCAGGAAGTGGCGGGCAGAGCACTGGCCAGTCCAGCCTCGGCTGCTGAGTGCCCGGGGCCGGTGCGGAGGGGTGAGACAAGCGGGGCCGTGCTCGGCCGGGCACGGGGCGCGGCTGCAGCTGCTGCCGGGGCCTGGACAGTGGCCGTGGGGGGACGGGGCCGGGGGCACAGGGGGCTGCGGACAGCCCGGCCCGGCTGTGTGTGTCCATGTGCGGGGATGTGTGTGTCCATGTGCAGGGGTGGGTGTGTGTCCATGTGAAGAGGTGTGTGTCCATGTGCAGGGGTGTGTGTGTGTCCATGTGCGGGGCTGTGTGTGTCCATGTGCGGGGGTGTGTGTGTCCATGTGAAGGGGTGTGTGTCCATTTAAAGGGCTCTCTGTGTGTCCATGTGCAGGTGTGTGTCCACGTGCAGGTGGATGTTTTGGTGTTTCCCTGGCACCACATCTGTCCTTGTCTGTTGACCCCAAGGCTGTCTCTGTGGCTGCCCTCTGATTCCTTCACCACTGACAGTTTTACAAAGCTATAGCAGATGGACTTTTTTCCTACACATGTCTGTAAGGGGGCAGTGTACATGTTTTGCACAATGCCTTTGCAAGAAACGCTCTCCTTTTTACTAAAGCAATGGTTTCACTTTTATCCCATTGGCACTCAGTTTCACAAACCAGATTCAAAGAGGGCCCAGCACAGTTTACAAGCTGCCTCTGAGCTCTGCTTCCTATTCTTCTTGTCCTTACATTTCTGTTCCTTCAGGGTGAGGTATTCCTGCTCTTTCAGGGGATGATGCCTTCCCTAGACTGTGCCTTGGGAACATCAGTGCTGCCATGTCTCACAGGCTAGCTTTAAAAGCACTGCTCCTCAGGGTGTTGCTGGGGCATTAGCTTGTTTCTGCTGGCCTTGGACAGCAGCCAAGTTTCTTCTAATTCTGCTTCAATCAAAAAAAAAGTCTATTTACCAATTCAATCCATGGCAGAATTTACAAAGAGCGCCTGATATTCACATCATGAGCTAGTTTAATTGCTAAGCTCAGGAGGTGTTGCTCCTGCACCACCAACATGCCTTTTCTAACTCTGTCCCTGTCCCTGACACATTTTCTCTGCTGCTCTTTGTCCACTTGCTTTTATCCCATTGACGCTTGGGACAATCCCATTCACAACCAGGTTCGGTAAGGGTCTGTCACACTCTGTGAGCAACCTCTGGGCTCTGCTTCTGGCTCAGGTCTCCATCTCCCAGTTTTCTTCTCCACTTGTAAAGGTTCCCGCTAATCTGCATTAGGAATAGGCATTTACGTTTATATTTTTTAAACTTAATATTGGTCTTTATTCTGATGGTGCATGATTGCTCCATTCCCTGGTGAGATGTTGGCTGGAAAAATTCAGAGGTTTTCCCTAGGAGGAGAAGCCTCTGTGACATCTGTCACACTGCATTTCTGTGCTCTCAGCCTCCAAAGCTTTCATATTTTACATATATGTAGTCTTTCCTACCATCTTGCTGTGATTATAAACTGTTTCCAGCCACTCTGGACTGGAGCCCTCATTGTTCACCTGTGTTCTTTTTCAGAGCCATCTTTCCTCCTCTCCTTGTCCCAGCTTCCTTGTGGTGCTGCCAGTGCCTGCCTGCCTGGCAAGTCAGAGCATGTCTGGACCCTGTGGATGAGATGCAGAAGATGGCAGAGCTGCAGGGGCTCAGGGATGAGTGTGGGGAGGGGACTTCGGAGGCTCCTGCCCTCGCTGGCTCCTGCCTTGCGGACAACAGACTGAACCTGGATGTTTATCCTGACGGCTGCCGCCGTTTCCTCCAGCTGTTCAAGGAGCAACAGGGAGAGGTGGTCCAGGTCGAGTTCCTCCGGCTCAGCAGCAACGATTGCCTCCTTGACACCACTCTGGGCAGCATTCCTCATCTGAAGCACCTGAAATCCCTGGTGCTTAAAGGTAAATTCCTGGGCTCATCCAACTTTTCTAGGCTCAGATTTTTTGTTAATCCTTTCCTCCACATCTGCAAGACAAACTGCCCTTGCAAGTGTTTTGTTGCAGTGCCCCTTACCACAGCTTTGGCTCAGCCTTTCTCAGAGCTGAATGCAGATTTCAACAAGATACAGCTTCTAGACTATTATTTCCACCCTTTGTTTCTACAGCTACCTGGGGACTGGGTTTTTTGGAGTCTGGTTGGGTTGATGCCGCAGTATTTTCTATAGCCATTCTCTAGAAGAAGAGCATTTTTTGCAGTTACGCAACAAGAAGGGGATTGAAAGGTGTTTGGTAAATGTTCAGCCCCTCTTTAATTTTTGGGAGTATAATAAGCTGTCTTTGCTGTGTTTCTGTCTGAATTACTCAATGCTTAATCCTTGCTTACAGCCAGCGACTGTAGGTTTAGCAGAGTTCAGGACAGACCAGAAGAGGCTGATTCAGTTCAACATTTTATGTAAAGTAGGACACAGGGTGTGCATGTAATTGCAAAGTGTAATAACTGTTAGAGCTATAAATATTAGATCATTCTTTGACCGTCTCATCTGTTTATTATGGGAGGATCTCAATGCAGTTTGTATAATTTCTATATCAGACTGAATCATTTCCTCTTTGGGAAGCAGAATTTTAAAAATAAATGAGAAAAAAAGGGGGAGTTGGGGGGCAGAACTCAGGATTCTAGCTGAAAACTGAAAAGTCTGAGGTTTGTTTCTATATCTGTCACAAATTTCTCATATGAATAATTTGGTTTGTCTTTTCCCTCTTTAGTAAGGTGGCAATGACAGCAGTACTTTTTATCAATCTTGTGTACACACACCCTGAGCATCCTGAAGTGCAATAAAGTAGTTCACTAAGATCTTAGGTACAAAGTACAAGGTCCCAAAGTACCTTAGTTTGGTTGTTCTCATTTTGTACCATTATGCAGCATTAAAAAATGTTTGGTGCCCTCTGCTGTATATGGATATAAATAGAAAACAGTGGAGGAGTGTAACTGTGTGTCTTTTTCGGGGTGCAGCTAACAGCCTAATCAAATCTCAGTCATTACAAAGGAGTATGAAACAATGAACAAGTGGAAATTTTGGAAGTTTCCTCTTGTTTGCTCAAGTTATTTTCCAGGGGTACAGCCTTTCTCCAATTTGAGTGTCACAAGCTGGGATATGGAACTTTCATTCTTCCCTCTCTGTGCTGTCTGCCCTATAAAATACTGAATTACCTACTTTTCCCTCCACATTTTCACTGCTTTCCTCACGTCTGCCTACAAAATACTGAATTACCTAGTTTTTCCTCCCACACTTTCACTGCTCTTTCCTCATATGTGCCCTCCAGTCTTGCAAGGGCAGATTTCCATCCTCAAAGCTATTTGCTTCTCAACAGCATGGATAAAACCTTGAGGGCAAGGACTATTTCCTTGATCCATAAAGTGGTATGTGTTGGCCACTGGTAGAGGAAGAAAGTGAGGAAGAAGAATGGGAGGTGTATTGGCCACCCTGATGAAGTCTGGTAAATGTGTGGGGTGGCCTGGCCCATTCTGAGCTTTGACTCCAGATGTGTTTAGCAGAACTCTACTGGTTCACTGTGGCATCTCCTGATTTCATAACAGCTCTTCACTGTTACACCCCTTTCACTGATCAGGAAACTGAGGCACAGAGCAGAAAACTCCTTTCTCTGTGTACTTAGTGCTGCTCAGTGTGATCGATAACTCCCAGTCTTGTGGATCTCTGTGCTGAGTCTCACATGAGGCTGGTGAGCTCTCCTGGTAGCATACTGACCTCTTCCTCCACTCCACCCAGGTGGCCATGCTAGGGATGAGTTTGGTTCCTATCAGCATGGCTCCCTGACAAGCTTGCCACCAGACTTTGGGCACCTCAGGTGTCTCACCCATTTGGATCTCAGCTTCAATAGACTCTCCATCTTTCCAAGCTGCATTCTTCACCTCCCCAGCCTCCGGGTGCTCCTGGTGAGCCACAACAATCTGGTGACACTTCCTGAAGACTTTGGCCATCTGAGCAAACTGACTTTCTTCTCTGCAATGAAAAATCAGCTGAAAAACTTACCTCAGAGCATTGGGGAGCTGTCAATGCTGCAGGATCTGGATCTTTCAGAAAATGCTTTGGAATTGCTCCCTGAAGAAGTTGGGAATCTGCACAACTGCAGAGAGCTGGATCTCTCTGGGAATCACTTAGTGAGCATCCCAGACTCCCTAGGTATGTATTTTATTTTATTTTATTTTATTTTATTTTATTTTATTTTATTTTATTTTATTTTATTTTATTTTATTTTATTTTATTTTATTTTATTTTATTTTATTTTATTTTATTTTATTTTATTTTATTTTATTTTATTTTATTTATTTTGTTTTGGGTTTTTTTGGAAGAGAAAGACATTGGCTTGCCAAGCTTTTGGTACAAGCTCTGAGACCCTTGGTCTCTATCCCCAGAGCTGTTAGCATAACCCATGTTATATTGGAGCCAAATGGAAGGGGTATCCAGAAGGATCGTGCTTGGTTCAGTCAGTGCATTTGAGCATTAACAACTCTCTGGACCACACTTTCTATTTCTGTGAATCAGCAACACTGCTGAGATTTCAATACAATTTACAATGACTGAGCACCTGGCCTGGCTGGTTTTGGGTAGCACCTGGGACTAGTAACAGAGCTGAGGTTTGATGGGATGCAAATCTGGGCTTGAAGTCACACTGTTCGCTGTGGACCAGTCCATGGAACCACGCTCTGGCTTCTGCTGTCCAGCTTCCTGGGTCCTGTATTACTTTGTGACCGAGGTTGTTTTTGATGCTGTAACAGAAGTGGCTTACTTGTAGCTGAAAAGCAGAGGACAGAGGTGGTTACATTGCCTCTCAGCTAATTCCTTGCACTCCTTTATTTAGTGAGCTAAAGGGATGTTAAGCTTTTGTGCTTTTCCCTCATTATGTGTGTGTTTACATCGGCTGAGGAGGGAGGGAGGGTTAGAGCTGCCGTGCAATGCAATTAACAGCACGGATGGGGGGTCGCTTCTTGTTCCAACCTGCAGCCAATTTGAAGTCTCTGCGTCGGCTGCACCTCCACAGCAATCTCCTGGTGACAGTCCCTGCCTCGCTTGCCAGCCTGCCCAACTTGTCCAGACTTGATCTGCAGAACAACTGCCTCCGTGCCATCCCTGCTGAGATCCAGGCCTTGCCATTCGTGCACGTCCGAGGCAATCCCTTGGGAGAAACTGAGCCATCCCCGCAGGCTGGTAATTGCAAGGCTGCTGCTGCTGTGTGTTCTGCACAGCTGTTCCCCCACTCAGCCCAGCATGGTGTAGATGGGTTTGGATTAGAGAAGACAAGCAGGAGGGGAATCAGATCAACATTTATTTCTCTGGAATAATTATTAAGTTGTAAGGATACAGACAGTACTAGTTATGTTTTTGTGAGGTCTGTCTCGGTCTGAAGGGCTCTGTGGTCCCTGGAATTGGGCTTTCTTGGTAGGGTTTTACAGTGGAAGTGAAAATGGAACTCACAGGAAACAGATCAGAGAGGTCCCTAAAGGGGTCCAGCCTTTTTAGCAGAGGTGAGCACCAGTTCCTGGACTTGCTGCATGGCCCTAAGGCTGTGGTGGCTCATGCTAGAACTTCAGAGAGCAGCAAGGGGTCATTCTGCTGTGCAGTTACCTCCTGCTTTCCTGAGGTTTACAGCCTGCAGGTGGAGCAGCTCTTTGTCCAAAAGGAAGGTGATGAAATGAGCAGGAATCTGAGCAGGGTTTCCCAATGTTGCTCATGTTCACAAGAGCAAGCACTGATTCCAAGGGGTAGCCCCAGGCAATAAAACATGGCCCTGAAAGCTGCAGGGGCAAACTGAAATATTTTCTAATTCCCTCTGCTTTTGAATTTCCCTGGGGGAGAGCCAGTGTTTTCAGTACATCTTGGGACCTCGAGGCCTCATGCCATCCTCTTGCTGCAATGTGTTCTGGAGCCCACTGCAGGGTGACCAGGATTCCATTAGCGACTTCTGTCAGATTAGGACAAAGCCAAAACTGTTCAGCATTTCTTGTCTACCTTGGTTTAATTAACCTCTATCTCCTTCTCCTGTCCAAATCTTCTTGTTGACACAGATAAATCCAGTACTAGAAGGCTAAAAAGACTCTTCCTTGCATCAGGAGAGAGCAGGTAAGCCTCTGTTGTTAAGAACTTATATTACTGTGGTGTAAAAAGGTCCCAGACAAGGTGCATGGTGGGTATTACAGGAATGTATGGGAGCCTATAGCCTCAGTAGGCCAGTCAAACGCAAGTATGAGATTTTTCTGTTGATTTTTGGAGGGCTGAAGTCACTGCACAATGTCATAAATTCATGTATGTCTTCTGGAAGCTTTACTGTCACTTCTGAAGGCTGCAGAGTGGTCCTGGCCTGTGGCATCCATTTCTACTTTCCTCCGGGGGCTGCCTCTGATCCTCTGCGGATCTACTTCCGATCCCTCACGCCGGATCCTCAGTGGGTAAAGCTGAGACACCATGATGTCCTGCTGAGTAGAGTCCTGGAGCTGCAGCCTCATGGGGTCCAATTCCAGCAGGTGAGGATACACCCAGATCACCTCCTGATGAATCTGCTGTTGCAGTAGCTCAGTAGAGTCTTCTGAGAGCACCTTTTGGGACCTGTGAGACATTTACCCCCATCCCTGCTGCTTTTAAGTAGCTGCAGGACTGCCCCTCTAAGAAGCTCTGCTGCAGCGAATCAGAAAGGACACAGCCAGCTTCTCTGATGCTGTGCTGGCCTGGCACCTTTGCCTTCCCCACTGCTCCTGATGGAGCTGAGCTATAACCTTTCTCACAACCCCCCTGCTCTACCAGAGGATAAGTCCAGTGTCTGGCCTTAGCCTGAAAGGAGAATGGTTTGCATCCTTCTCTAAAAGTCTGATTATGTGGTTTGCATTCAAGCTGGGGAGTAGTCACACCACCTACCAGCCCCATCATGGCTGACAGCAGCTCACTGCAAAAGTTGCTTTCCTCTTTCTGCTCAGAAGCTGCTGAACTTTTCCTGCCATCACAGTCCATAGCAGACCTGACATTTCCTGTCATCTCCCTGGAGACTGCAGGGCAGAGCAGATTCTTTGATTCCCTGCATACAGGCCATACTCTGCCCTCCTTCTTCTTGTCTGCATAGGAATTCACAGAGCAGAGCTGGGCTTGGTTTTATCATTTCAGTTGGTGTCTCACAGAAATGCTTTTTTTCTAGGAGGTGCAAATCTGGATGCCATATATCTCACCTCAAACCCGCCAGCATGAGGTGGTAGTTCGGACCTTCAGTGGGCAGAGCTGGAGTGATCTGGAAACCAGAGTGAAGTGGAGTAGAAAATCAAAGGTGAGCAGATTGAAATTACCAGTTACACACTATGTTGTTCCTGTTCCCCTCTTTGGTTGTGCCTAGCCAAGAGTGAACCTATTTGAAATGTCTCATGAGCTGCGTTTTGACCAGATGCTATAAAATGTAGTGGATTTCATCTTCAGGTTTCCTCCCTCATGGAGTTGTGTCTCCTGAAGTTGATGAGTTACAACCTACCATGCTTCATCCCTGATCTAGTACTTTCTTCTGTTTGTACTTTCTTTGGCTGGTACTCATTTTCCTGCCTTATTGTATTAAGTTATATGCCTATATGTTTTCTTCTTTGTCTGCTGTTGCAGAAGTGTGTGGCTCGCTGTTGTGTCCTTCACTTCTCCTGGTTCCTTGTCGTGTCTCGACTTGTCCAAAATGAATGCAAAGTGCCAGCAGAGGGGACGTTGCTCTTTTCCAGTGTGGATCCAAACATCAAAGTGATCTTTCCTCCTGGAGTCACCAAAGAGCCTCGTCATGTCAAGCTGCAGGTATGCATGCTTTCTGGTGAGCTCTGGTGCAGCTGTTTTCTCATCTGAACAGAGATGTCTGCCCTAGGGTAATTCATGTCTAGATGCAGTTGCTTTGTGAGCTGACCCATCTCAGATCACCTTCTCTTAACTTCCTGCCTGCAACATGGGCTGTGCTCTGTGCTGCCCTGTGTGGGAGAGGGATCTCCAGCAGATCAGTGGATAGACTTGTCTATGAAGGGAACACAAGAAGATTTTGCCTCTTTTTCCCTTGCAAAACTGACCCTAGCAAAACAGCTCAGTGAGAATTGGGGTAGGGGGGGAATCTAATGTGGATCTAATTCTGAAATCACCCTACTAAAATTAATTGTTCTGTAGAGCTGCTAGATGCTCTTGTAATACTTTAAGTCCATCCCAGCCCAACAGGTTGCCAGACTTCAGCCAAAGTTCACTGTGCTTTCTCAATGGGCCCTGCAGCAAGAGCAGCATTTGCCCGCTGCGTGCTGGAGGAACTGAGTGAGCAGTGTGGGAATTTGGTGCCTGACTGCTCTGCTCACTGTGCTGTCTGCCACATCCAGGTGCTTCCAGTCTCTGCAGAAGAGATACAGGAAATCACAGCCAATGCAGGGTGCAGAGCCAGTCCCTTGCTCTACCTCTCCCAGGACTCCATGGTGGATTTTCTCAAGCCAGTGAGAATTCAGCTGCCTCTTCCACCTGGGGTCACAGGTCAGCTTATTCCCGAAATTGATGAAGGGAAATGTCATATTTGGAAAAACACAAATGGCAAGAGAGAATTCTGTTTGCCTCTCCTGCCTCTCCTGTTAGCAAAGCTTGCTGCTTTTCCTGTAGGAACAGCAAGGTGTGTCCACTGGCTGTGTGGTGGTGCAGAGTGGTGGGAGCTGAAGGTAGTTCAGGTCCACCAGATCAGGGCTGGGGTTCACAGACCAGACAAGCTGGGAGAATGGTCTTGGCAAAAGGATTTCTCTGCCAAACCACATGTGTATTTAAACTACTGGTTTTACTATGATGGGTTGGAGAGGCACTCCTGCCCACTGAGGAGATGCATTGTAAAAAGGCTTCAATTCTGGAATAGCTTAAAGCAGGAAATGAACATGCTGCGTCCAGGGGTCTGCCTTCTCTTTTCCTTGCATATGAATCAGGTGCTGAGCCACTGCATTTAAAAATGTATAATTGTATGCTAAGCTACATCCCACTCTGAAAACTGCTAAAAACAGCCTCAGTCATGCCAGGGATTCCTCTGTTGGCTGAGTACCCTGAGTCTCCTTACTCCTATTTTCTTTGACTTCTCCTGGTTTTCTTGTGAAGAAATACATGGTCTTTATTATAACACTGCCTGCCTAAAGGGCATCAGGATTGAAAAGTCTGTGAGATGTACATTAGAAAGAGATAGAACTTAATTAATAACCCTAGATTTTAGTGATGAGAATTGTGTAATGGATCTGTTGGTAGGAATGAGCACACTATCATTTTAACTCTGCATATTTTGCCAGAATATCCCAAAAGCAATGGGATAGCCTTGTCCTTTTATTGCTTCTTTTTGACCAAAGTTCAGTCCTGGATGCTGAAGAGAAGGCCATGAACCCTTATTTGGTGGCTTTAAAAAGTAAATCACCCAAGACTTCTGCTGCATATAGCATCTCTTGACCATTGGTGTCTTTAGGGCTAAATCTGGATCGGTCAAGGCTGCATGTTCTCCATGGTGATCTGGAGGGCCAAACTTGGAATGACATTACCAGTGAGGTGGTGCTGGAATTCACCCATCTTTATGCAGTGTTTGAAGTCACTCACTTCTCCTGGTAAGTGCAGGATTAGTCCTGAGGAAAAGATGGGATGTTCCTCTGCCTGGCTTTTCCCACACTCTGACCAGAGGCCATGACACTAACTCTGTCTCTTCCCTTTTCCTTTTGCAAGTCAGGCCCAGCATAGCACTTTGTCTCTACTTGTCATTCTTTCCAATTGTGTGGGTGTGACACTGGTACCTTTCTCTGGGCAGGGTCCCTCCTTGTTTTAAAATTCCTTGTCTCCAGGTACTGGCTGTGGTACACAACCAAGACCTACATTGGAGGCATTGCCAAGAAGGTCTATGAGCGGCTGCGTCTGTACCAGGTGAACTTCATTGCACTGCAGAGGAAGAGGGATCCCGAGCAAGTCCTGCTACAGTGTGTTCCCAAGCACAAGGTCTGATCTGGGTTGCACTGCCTTGCTCCTGAGCTACCCACACTTCCCTTTGTAGGCTGTAAAGGCAGCAGTGCACCAAACGGTCCTGTTCACCGCCCCAGAGTCATGGCTGGGGTATGCTGCCACCACGCTGTTGGTGGTGTGATACTGACTCAGGGAGCTGGGGGAAGAAAAGAACTCATTCTATGCAGTGGTGAATGCCACACATTTATTTCCTCCCCTGCAAACCCTGAGGACTGGGCTGCTAAAATTATCTGAGCCACAGTTACTGGCCATGCATATGTTATTATCATCCAGCAAACATGAGGCAAAACATGTTAGCTTAAATTTAAGTCAAAGTTTAGATGCCACTTGTCTGACATGGGCTATGGTGTGGGCAGCAGCACTGCTTTGTTTTCAGCTGGAGTGGTTAGAAATGGTACTTTTCCTTACATTCCTTGCTGTTCTCAGTTCAAGCACTGGAAAAGTACATATGAGCACTCCTTAATTTGCTTCAGTGCAACATTAGGTTAGTTGATGCTATGAGTGTGACCTCATCTGGCTGACTTTGTCAAGAAGGAGATGGGAAGTGCTCACGCATTCTCTTTTGCTGCTTCTTGCTAGGGGTATGAGCCCTCAGCAGTGTTGTTTCAGACTAGTGTGAGTATGAGTGTGCAGCTGGGGAGAACGTGTCCCTTGGCAGGCAGTGCATCTTGGTGAGGTGAGGGTTATTTCACCAGGCTGCCACTACTGGGCTGCATATCCAGCTCTGCATAATTCTCTGCTCTGGTTGCTCCTTCTCTTTACCTGTGCTCCTGTAGTGAGGTGACCCGTGGACACATCTGCCAGGATTTTTTATATTGGGTTCTGGGCTAAAACTGTCTCCAGATGAGACAGCAATGACACTCAGAGTGAGATTGTTGTTTGTGTGTGTCTGTAATTCTTCTGGGAATGGTCATGGAGTGAGAGAGGTTTACTGTTACAAACAGAAAGAAGAATCTAACCTGAGTCTTACACTGCCACTGTGATCACACACTACAAACTCAAAATGAGCTTTCTGGTGTCCTCAGCTGTGTGCTATTGTAATATGTGTCTTTTTGCAGAGAAAATGTATTTGAGTACTGAGTGGGATATGGTCGCAAGTAAATCCCTCTTTGTCTTTGAAATTAAAGAGACCTGTTAAAAAGAAACAGACAGTGCTGAAAATGCTTTTTAAATGGGTGTTTGTTCTTTGTTCACATCCTTCTCATGTAAAATAGTCTTCCCTATTGAAGGTGAAAAGAACATCATGGGTATAGAAACGTGGGTCGGATGTGCTTCAGACCAAACACTGTTGTCCTTGTCAGGTTGACCCAGTGCTGAAGAAGCTGCAGGACCGCTATCGAGGACCTGAGCCATCCGACATGGTGGAGATGTTTGAGGGAGAGCAGTTTTTTGCAGCTTTTGAGCAAGGCATCAGCATTGATATGGGTATGGCAGTACTGGGCTTGTTCTGCTCCTACTACCTACCTACCTACCTCTTGTCCTGCTCTGGCCCTAGACGTGTTTCTGCTGTGGGTTGTACTTTTCCATGGCATTCCCCTCTGTCTACTTTTCCTTATGAAAGTGCTGTTTGCAGACTTTCATTTCTTCTCATGCTCTTGTAAACCTGCAGGGGGCAATAGCCAGGTGGGTTTATTTTTATGACTGATCTGCTTCTGCACACTTTTCTCCACAAATTGAATGCTTCCTTGCTTCTCTGCACAGATCGCCCCGACTGCGTGGATGGACGTCTCTCATTTATTTTTTACTCCCACTTGAAGAACATGAAGGAAATCTATGTGACCTCCCCTGTGGACAGAAAAGGACAAGCTGTAAAAGGCCAGGTGAACAACCAGTTACACTGACTTCTTCATCATTACCTTTAGAGTACTTGTCATAGTCATCTCTGAGTGTTGAGCGTGACTCTTTTCCTACCCTCTTTCTCTGGCTTTGCATTTCACTGACTAAGCTGAATAATCAAGAAGTGTAATCTTGAAGGATCACTCATCACTTAACTGTCTGATTTACATTCCTGCCATTTTTGGGGTGTTGGCAGAAAGTCCAGCCTTTATGGCAGAACCTCAGTGCTCCTTCCAGTTACACATAATTGAGAGGCCATATCTGTGGGCTGGGGATAGATGAGAATGCTGAATTCATTCTTTCCCAAATGGAAAAGACATGGTGCCAATAGGTTGGGCAACTGTGCTCGAATCAGAGCCTCACTGCATGCTTTCTCTTTGCAAAGGTCTCTTTCTACCGAGGGGCAGTTCCAGACAGCATCCCTGAAGATGCCACCAGGAGGAGAAAAGGTCCAGACTCCCTCTGGCTTGCCACTCTGCCCATAAAACTGCCTGTGAGTTGTCTCCTACAGAAAAATTAATCTAGATGGGGTAAGAGCATGGCATTCCTGCTCAGCTAATTTTGTTTTCCTCCATGAGAAGGCATGCAATGAATGACCACAAGAAATAGCTGCCCAGCCATGTCATGGTGGAGATTTTACACTCCCCTTGAGTAAGCTCTTCTGAAACGAGAACATGAAGAGCTGGGAGTGGTCTCCACCTCTCCTGCTCATCTTGCCTGTCAAGCACAGGCTTGTTGGATGGGTGGTCAGAGAGTCAGAGAGGGTGGATCCTTTGAATAAATGACAATGTAGTACGCAAGGAAGCTCGCTGTAATTAATGGAAGTGTTTGTTTTGTTTATAAATTTCTTAGTCACACAGCTCATGCAGCAGGAAAAAAAGAAAGGAATAGGACGAGCTGGTTATGCTGGATTGGAACATAGACATTGAGTGTAGGTATTCTAGTGTGAGCTTTAAAGGCTAGGCTGTATGTTACAGTGCAAAATGCAACTTTTGCTTACAGAATTTAAGTGAGAAGCCTAGAACAATAAATACCTTGGTAGGCTGAATGCTTCCCTTCCGATCACGTGTGATGATCTCACATCCCTTTCTGACACACACAACCTCAACTACAAACCTAGACTAAGTGCTGTCTTACTGCTGAGGCAAATATGTTTCAGGGATGTGGTATATTTTAAACTGCTCTGCAAATGCAAGAAAGGAAATTTCTGATGTGAGCTATGACTGTGAGCATTGCAATTCGATATTTTCATAAGACAATGAGCATTGCTGGTCTCTGCCAGTGTGAGTCCTCCTTGATTATTACAGCCTGACCCTTCAGCCCCAAAAACTTCCTTTCTTCCCAGTAGAAGGAAGGAGATTTCACTGTGGAGACCGAGTGGCTGGACAGTCTGCTCTACAAAAACAGATGGCAGAGGAAAGAATGTTCTTTCTCTCTCTTCTTTGTGACACAGCAACTGAAACCCCGCTGGGATGACAACCCTGGTCCCGTGTATGGCTTCTCCTTCCCTCCCTTGAACCTGGGCAATGCTGAGACTGGGTACCTGACACAGGCAAACCTGCTGAGCATTGCCAGGCGTGTGGGAGCTGACTGGCAGAGCATCGGCCTCAACCTGGGCCTGACCTACCAGCAGATTGAGCGCATAGGATACAATAACAGGTGAGATAGGACACAGTGATCAACAGTGGTGCATTATATCTGTCTGTCCGTCTATCTGCAGTGTGATAGTATAAATCAACGCTTGGCTGGCTGAAAGTTCTTCCACTGTAATCGTTTCACTGGATTAAAGATGGGTTGACTAATGGTTCTTCTGAAAATAATACCTCTTAAAATGGAAAACTGATTATTTTCTCTTGCCGTTTTAAAATAAAGCTTTTTTGTTTGAAAAACAAAATTGGGAAATAACAAACCTGATGAGCTTTGTAGTTCAGCTGAGTTGCATTCCTGTTTTGTTCTATGATCAGATTCCTGGCTAGCCTCCATCTCTTACAAAGAGAAATGATCTATGGCTTTAATTGTGAATATCATCGTTATTCAAAAAGAGCTTTTGGTACATCATGGGACATGCAGCCAGACAAAAAAGCCAAAGCAGTAGGAGAGAATTAGACTTGTTATGATCAAACTAGTGTTCCTATGAGGAAATTACATTCAAAACCAGAATGCCTTAATTTGATTCTTCTATTAGGAAAATATTTTATAGAGAAATGTTCATGCAGGAACTGCAACTCCCATGTGCTGGGTGGGGAAGAGGCAGGCCCACTGAACGCTTTGTGTGTCTGGATGGCTTCTTTAAGGCTCTAGCCATGGCTGGGACTTAGGTAAGGTCTCTTTGGTTTGCTGCTCAGGAGAGCGTGTCGGTTACTTCTGTCTTTCCTCTTTTCTTCAGAGAGGATCTCAATAAGCAGATCCTGGACATGCTTTTCTCGTGGGCTCAGCAGAACTCGGAGGATCCTGACTGTGTGAGCAAGCTGATTACAGCCATGAAGGACAGCGGCCGCCAGGACATCGCTGATGAGATTGAAGCCATTATTGAGCTGGGGCGGCAGAAATACAGCGAGTCCATCCGCCGGGTGGGCCTGGAGCAGGAGAGCAGCACTGAGGACTCTGCAATAGCCATGATGTAGCACCTAGCAGAGAAAAATGGGGTTTGTATGGGACCCCTGTGTGTAGCCAGAGTGATGGTACCTGGGGGCTGCTCCCTCCTCCTCAAGAGCCAGTGTCCTCCTGAGGAGCTGGGCATTGATTCTCTCGGGTCTGTGCTCACATGCTACTTCTGCCAGTCCCAGGAAGGTTAAGAGTGCATTTTGAACCTTTTTTCTACTTCCACCTCATGACCTTGAGCTTTAACTTTCAGAAATGTGGAGAAATTTAGAGACTGAAGTGTCTGTCTGTCAGCTGAGTAGCAGCTTAAGCAGCGTTTGATTAATTAATGCTCATATTACATGTATTTATTTATAACTTATTCCTGAAACTGGAAACACTGCTGAAAACACAGGGTGTGAGCATTTGGGTCCATTTGTGTTCCTGTGCTTGATAGGAGAGTGGAGCTGCAGTCCTGTTGGGAAGGCCTGTGATGTGGTGGGGACTGTTCAGCCATTTCTGTTAATGATGTGTTCTGCTCACAAAAAAATGTGAACTGTATTCCCCATGAAAATGTTTTCTATTTTTTTCCAAATCTCTTCCAGTTCCCTTAAGTCCAAACAAAACCTAAGCACTTGTGGAGAAGAAAGAAGAAAATGATTTCTAGAAAAATTGCTCTTTTTGTTTTGCTCTAAAACCTATCATGAAACAAACAGCCTGCTGCACCTGCAAGCACCTTTTTAGACAACACCTACATACTGCTGATCTTTGACAAAATTCTGGTTTTATTTTATATTAAAACAAAAAAAACCAAAAAAAAAAAAAAAAAAAAAAAAAAAAAAAAAAACAAAAAAAACCAAAAAAACAAAAACAAAAAAAAAAAACAACCCAAAAAACTAAAAACCCATAACCTGTTCTGGGAGAGACTCTGATGTAAGTGAAATTAAAATTTCCCTTGCAGTTTCCAAGGGGTAGTCCTCACATCCCCCCAGTGAAATATGATTGTGTAGTAGTGAAGATGTGACCCCTCCCAAAGTTTGGTGAAAAGCTTAACTTAAATTTGCATTTTAAAAACTGGTCTGACCAGCTGTGAAATAAGACACTTTTGTGGGTTTGGTATGAACCATCTGAGCTAACCTCCCAGCTTTTCAGCCTGAATATCTTGTATAATGCTGGAAGCATTTACTGCTTTTTAGCTGCTCAATGATTTATTACTGAGGTGCCCTTCTCTTCCTGTTAGTCATTCCATAATGGCCCTCAGTTAATGATCCACTAATGACAGTGGAAGATTACATGCAAGCTTTTTGTAAGACTACTGTCATTTAAGTAAATTCAAGTCTTTTAAGACAGGTTTGAATTCAACATAACTCTCTAAATATTAAGTAAAAGGCTGTTCTTAGTCTGAAAAAACAAAAGTCTGTTTTAAAATGCCGGGTTGCACCACTCAGAGTCAAGTGCACTTGCAGGTTGGATAAATCCTGGCGTTTTCTTCCCCTTGTGAAGACTCATCAGTGGTTTCCCTGATGTTGCTTAAGACCTGCCATCAGTATTACTGAAAGAGAGGCATAAAATCGTTGTGCTTTTTCTCTCATTGAAGGCTGTTCTAACGTCTCAGGCTACAGAGTGCTTACTGTCCAGTCCGGAGCACTGGACAAGGACTTGGAGATTTGAGTTGTCACCGTGGGACTTCCACAGATCTTGCTGATGTGCTGCCCCAAGTCTTATGTTGGGTTCAAGTCAGCAGAATGCTCTTTTGAATGTACATTTTCTCTTGTATTCTGTGTCATATGTTATTGTATGTAATTTTCATGGATACCAACAAGGTATTTGTTCTTTCCTCCAGTTTTGGAGAGATGCATTTGAGCATATTGCTCTCTCTGGGAATAAAATCAGCACTTAACTGTTTCACGGCATGGTCTGCCATTCCATAAATGCCTTGAGTTAGATGGAGACCGGTCCCTTTAAACCTGCTGTCAGGAGAATACAAGTGAGCTTGGCTGTGCTGTGCAGAAATGGCAGAAGAGCTCCTGTTTAGATACTGCTGGTTGCAAAGCACAGGACAGACTGCAGCTGAGTTAATGGTGTCCCTGGAGGGTGGCTTTGCTGCATTGGGGCTGAGCCAGGAAACACCATGTTCAGGGAATGAGCTGGGGCTCAGGTGGAGCAGGTCTAGAGAGCAACAAGGCTAATCTAGAAGGGACAGTGTGTAGGGTAAGCCTGTCCTCTGGTGAAGGTGTGGGAGAAGTCTACAGGAATCCATGGCTGCAACAGGATGAAGCTTGGCTGCACTTAGCTTTCCATTTGTGATAATCAAGCCAGAGCTGAGTTGGGCAATGCTGGGATAAAGGAGAGGTAGGCTGGACTCTGGGGGGGACCCATCCAGGCATCAGCAGAGCTACAGCTCCTCTGGAAAAGAGCTTGATGCCAAGAGAGAGGAAGGTTAGTGCCAGGTGTTCAGGTTACTCTTGAAATGGGTGGCAGCCAGGCCAGGCAACAGCAGTTACCAAACCCTAGACAGTTTCATCAGTAGAACAGTTCAGGATTTGGGCTGATAGCTTAAGGAAAGGTAAGTATTGTACCCCACACAAGGATTGTTATCTCCAGTCTTTCCCTGCTGAGTTATAGCTACTGGGCTGGGTCTCCTTGTATGCATCTGGCTTTCTCCTTGAAGTGACACCAAAGCAAGCGCCCAGCTGAGGACACCGAGGTGCTGGAGGGAAATCAGAACAACTGTTCAACTGCTCTTTCCTTAGCTGACTTGGCAGCAAATATTTGAGCTGGATGAGAGTCAATGGAAAACATTATTTTGAGGTGTGTTATCTTTATCAGTGATCTCTTTGAGACACAGTAGGTCTTTGATAAGCCTGTAGCTGCTATGGCTGATAACAGTTGCAGTAGATGGTTGAAACAGCAAAAGAAATAACTAACCTGGAATTTATCTTTGGAATCAAAATATGGCATTCCTTTCTGACTTCTGTCATTCATTCCTCACTTACTGGAGTAGTATCTTTCCCTTTCCAGCCATCTGGCTTTTTCTTGTGCCTAATATGCACCTTACAGTGTCCTACAGATGATCTGGCAGATTTTATGTTTTTTACTGTGCATGATCCCGATGTGTCTAAAATTCTCCCAAATAAATTTTTACCAAGAAAAGCCTACTTACAAAAATTTTTAAAAGTAAAGCAAGAAATTGTTTGGTAATAGGAACATTTTTTCTCCTTCTTTTTTGGCTGTAACATTTATAGCTCTTTAACTCTCATAATTAAACCCCTTTCTACTTCATAAAGTTGCAGATCTCCAGCAAAATGACCTGGTGGTGTTTCTCACATACCACTTCAAATTTCTTCTAACCATGACAGTCCTCTAGCTGCCAGGAAACACATCCAGGTAAGGTGCTCCCAGCTCCTACAGATATTAATTAAAAAAAAAAAAAAAAAAAAAAGCTGAGAAATTAAAGCCCAGGCAATGCTCAATTCAGTTTATCAATTCCATAAAAAATACATGGCAAAGCCTGATTATGTTCTGCAGAAGGTTAAACTGTTTACACAGTCCTGTCAGTAGAATGCTGTATAATTCCCAGTGAAAGACCTGACTGAGATACAAAATTGAGAGTGAGCCCACAGGGGCTGTGTTCAGTTTCTCTGTTTACAGTGGGCAAGCAACAATACTCTAAAACTCAGCACATCCATAGGACTGTTCTGATAAGGGAGAGGAGATCTCTGTGGTGCACTGAGGACCGGATGGTTCAGCCATGAACCTACTGAGCTTGATGCCAAAACTGAAAGAGCGTTAGATGATACCCAGTTTGTAAGATTTCCTGCTGCCTTGGACACACGTATATCCATAGTTGACAGTGTCACACTACTGGTTTACTAGGGAAAGAAAATCTGATGGTCCTTAAATTTACTGTTTTCCTCCAAAGGGAGGATCACCCCATGTTTTCAACCTTTAAAGCAAGAGTAGCTTTCACTGGGAAAGGGAGTGGGGCTGGCTTTCAGTCACTGCTGCGTCAGAATCTCAGCCCAGGGCTGCATCAAAGCGAGCCCACCATGCTTATCAGTTGGTATTGTTAAAATGAAGAAAACAGCATTCACTGCAATTAAGTGTTCATTTCCTAAACTCCACAGAAATAAACTGTGTGTCCTTAAAGCACCATTTTTCTGTAAATGTGTGTCTTGGAAATCCATGAGTAGAGTTTGACCCTTGTTCCAGTTTCCTGCTATCTTGAAAGAATTTGGTGACTGGGAAATGTAGAAACCAGGTAGGCAATATGACCATGCCTTTATTCTTCCTGTCTCCCAGTAGGTCTGTAGGTTGAACCCACCCAGAAGTTTGTTTTGGGGGGCTAGAGCTAAGATCCTTCTGCTTGGTTTGCCCATTGAACACCAGTGCAGATCTTATCTTTTCTAGACAGGAGGTGTGCAGGAAAATGTGCAAGGAGCTGGAGGGATGCTCAGAGATGAGTGCTGCAGAACATTTTTACCTCTTCTTACAGCAAGTATTGCATGTCCTGGGAAAGGATGAGGACTGTGAATACATGGTTGCCATCCACTGTTTCTCAACTAGGTGGCACCAAACGAAATTGTCCAGTGTCACCTGCAAAACAGCAAAAGTGGGTACTTTTCCCCACGATGCGTAGTTCGAGTACCAACTCTTTGCTGCGGGATGTTTGAAACGAAAACATAAATGTTTGATTGATTAAACTGGTGGGGATACAAATCCTCTAGAAAGAAAACGAGTGCAGAAAATTGAATCCGTTCCCACATGGAAGAATCAAGAGATTTGGGGATGCCTTTCTCAGGTAAGAGTTGGATCAGACAGCAACAACAGAGCATGTGGAGAAACAAAGCAGGCAGAGGAAGCTGATCAGACATCTCTACTTGCTTTCTCTAGAAAAGCAAGATGGCTGCAAATTTTGTTTCTGCTGAAGCACTGTGGACAAGAGGAGACCACACTTGCAAGGGTCGGATGAGGTGGCTGTGCTTGAACCTCTCCTCTGTGCCATGTGGCTGAGCTTCACCCCTGCACTGAGTATTCCAGTGGTGACCCAAAGCAAACCAGGTAGCACTGCAAGGGGGAGACAGGATTTCTACTCTGGACACGTCAAGCTTGAAAACATCTGCTCTGCTCTGTTTTCACTGTGTCTCAGGCTGAGTACACCAAGTGCCATGTGCTGGGTCACCTGGTGGAGCCACATCAGGGGCAGGCCTGTGTGGTCATCAGCTGCTGGGTCACAGGAGGCCAGGGAAGATAGATTGGGTACAACCCCGAACAGCTTGTCAGCACCCATGGTGGGTAAGGTGGATCTTTACAGTCCCTTTCAACCCAAACCACTGTGTGATTCCATGAAGTTGGGCAGGTTTGATTAATCTAACAGGACATGAGAGCTTAAGGGATTCTGTCTGCAGACATTTAGTGAGTGCCTTGGGAAAACAGCAAGATAATATTAGTCATCTCTTAGCTGCCAAGCTGTCCTAAGTTTCCATACTTCTACAGCCCTGCCAGGCCTCTGCTTGAAGCAGCAAGGGTAAAGTTTGGAATTTCTAAAAGACCCCTCAAATAGCTTGAGAAATTATTTGAGTTTTCCATCCTAATGCAGGAAACCTTTTTCCTGATCAAAAGAGGTACCAGTGTGTGGTAGGCCCACTTGTGGGACAATTCCAAGGCAGCATCAAGAACTTAAAGCTTTGGGTATAAACAGGATCACGCAGTGATCTGAGTAATCCTGGATGTGTCCTAGCTGTGTTGTCTCTGCCAGGTTTCTGCCACAGGCCAGATCTGGTCTTCTGGTGGTGTTCAGCATCACCAGGTTTAGAAACAGCAAATCTGCATGTCCAGGAGAGAGTGGGACTTTTGCAGAGGGTGGTTGCAGCCCCTATGCACTGCCCTATGGAGTCACCTATCTCTCCCTGTCATGTAAGGAAGAGACCTGGCTGGTTAGGCTTCTAATTCTGCTTTGTTGGGCTGATGGAGAGAAGCTTTAGATTACAGTGAGGACAGGAAAGCTGGATGAGGGAGGTAGTAACAGGATAGCCAGAGGAGGACATGAGCTTAGGTATGAATCTTCACCTTGCTGTTTTTTCACCCATGTTCTCGGAAGATTTTACTTTCTCTGGAAGCAGTAATGGTTCATGACAAATGTTTTGGGGTTTTTTCCCTCCAGGGTGGATAAGAATGGAAATCCTTGTGATTCTTAACATCTCCCCAAGGCCAGAGCTGAGAACAAGCATGATTTGTGATATTGATTGTAGCTGCTTCCTCTCAACATTGCATGTTTCTGTCTGCTGGTGTCTGCACAGCCTTCATGTGTTGCAGAAGCATCAAGCTGAGTGACAGTCCTGGTGAGGCTTTCATCCTGGTGCATTGAAAGAAGCAGGAAAATACAGTGTCTCCCCCTCAAAAATCCCCACGACAGATGATTTGGTGAGGCTTTCATCATGATGCATTGAAAGGAGCAAGAACACATGGTGTCTCCCCCTCAAAAGTCCCTTACAAGAGATTGTTTCTTTGCAGTCTGAGCAGAGTAAAGAAAATCCTGCTGCTCAAACAGGCTATTTTGTGACAACTACTGTGCACGAATGATGGCTGGAAGGCAGAGGCAATCACAAACGGATCCATCAGCTTTGTGGGGTCCTAAAATAACATGGCCCTGGAGGAGCTGGCTGCAGCTCTTGGTGAGGCAGCAAGCCTGGGAACTGTGACTCTGAGGTCCAGCTGTTTCACCCGTGGCAGGGTGACAGTGTCCTCAGCATCCCCATCACCCTCCATCCTGGCAGCATGGAGCCATCTCACCTTCCTGCCCCCCAAGAAACAGCCACGGAGGTTACTGCCAATGCAGATTCCTCACAGTTGTTTGTCAGCTGCTGAAAGGGGAGACAATCAAAGGAGCTGTGGAGTATGAAGAATATTGAAAAATTCTGGAGCAAACTGCATTTTTTTGGCACCTATCTGCACTCTTGGGCCATACATGCAAGGGAAAAGAGTGATCAGTGCCCCATAAATCTGATGCCACCTTGGCATGGGAACAGATGCATATGGTGGGATGCTGTTAGTCATTTTCTCCCTTGGTTGAGGGGGAACGCCCTGCTGAAAGGCTCCCAGGGCAAAGGGTGGCTGCAGCTGCAGGCCCTCTGCCAGTAGCTGTGCCCAGAGTGGGATCTGGAGGCCGATCTCACAGCCAAGACAGCGCCATTCATCGGCACTCAATAAACAAAAGTGCTGGCTGTTTTATTCGGGAGATAAGCGTGGAGGGCATGAGAGTGCTTTCCCTTGTGTTGTCTGTGCTGAACGTGGGAGCCTGTGCTGGCTGCCGAAGGAGCTGAGGCATTGCTCCTGTGGCACATGCTGTGGACAGGCAGGGAATGAGGCTGCTGGGTGAGGCTGGAGCCTCACAAGTACTGAACACTGTGAGATGCTGGTGCTTACTGGAGGCTGCCAGCCCTGCAGAACTTGTTGCAGGAGCTGGGCCATTGTTTAAGCCAGCTCATGACATTTTACTCATTAGAATGCCAGGGTCAACCCAGCTGCTCTAAAAGTCACCTAAAAAAGGAAGAAAATTCTACTTTTTTTTTTTATTTTTTTTTATTTTTTTTTTTAACACATGCTTGTGTGCTTTGAGCCTCAGGGACTTTATTCCCACTAAATTGTTCAGCATTTGAATCAAATAACTACTAAGAAGATGTCTGCAGCCTCTTTTCAAGGAATAATGGCCAGAGGACAGACAGACCACATGTACTGGGTTCACCAGCGTCGTCTGCAGCTTGAGCTTTTGGGGACAAGGGAGCTGGGTTTGGAGTTAAACTGTCCCCTTCTCGCACTCTCCAGCTGCATCCACATCCTCTCTCGCTTCTGCAATGTCAAGTATCTGCACAGAAAATGAAACCAGACCTGCTGGGACAGTGGTTTCTGCATGCTTCCTGCCATCCAAGCTGATGGCCAGCTGTGAATCTGTTCATTTTACTCATTCAGTTTGACTATACCCTGGATTCCTCCCCTAATACCTCTGTGCTGTTACCTTTGGCAACACATCCTGTGGTTTCAGTGGAGAACAAGATCAGGCTTGGCTGGGATTGATTTTTCCAGAAAACGATGTTGACTGGTGCTAATTATATTACTGCCTCTTCAATATTTATCAAATTGTTTACCAGTGCTCTGAGAATCATGTCCAGAATGGCCACCAGGCCAAGCGAGCAGTGACCAAGCTTGTCCAATTTTACTTTTTTAAGCATTGATTTAATAACCACACTCATCAGGCACTTGGGGATTTCACTGGCAGTCCACGATTTATTAAAACAGAAAACAATACAAGTGGGGAAGGAAGCTGAAAAGCGAGACCTGTGAAAACCTCTTTCTTTGCAGCAGACTTTACTTGACCCACGTCCCTGTAGCGCTGATCCAGCCCACAGCCCCTCTGAGAGACAGGCTGAAATCAGTGCAGGATTTTGAGACTCACACAGGACAAGCTTTGTGACAAGCCGAGCACAGACCTGGTATAACGCTCCCATGCACACCACGATCACAACAATGTTGCCTTGTACAGGAGATCTTGAGCTGTGCTCTTCACCTTGTATCAGACACAGACAGTGCTGCTTTTGAAGCTCCATTTTGTACCAAACACTTTCAAATCTCTTTTGTGTCTGTCAGGAGAAAAAATTTATGTCTGAAAGCAGAAGAAACCTTGACAACCTGGCAGTCACTGAATGCGAACTTTCTTCCTCTGCTTCCTTTTTTTATCCCCTCTCTTAAATGCCGCCGGAAGAAATGGGTCCTTTGTGCCATGCAGGTTACAAAGAGCAGTTGTTCTTATGCAGCAGAACCAAAAATAAAAATGTGTGATTGCAGTCCTCCTGAGATGCAGCAGAAAGACAGACAGTGTTAACCTCTTCTTTGCCAGGGGATGGTAATGTCCTGCCAGCACTTCTACACTGTGATAAACATCTATACCTCAAGCCACACTGAGTTCAGTTTAGCTTTTGACTGAGAGGGTACAGTACAATGAAACCCACTGATGCCTTTACAAAGCAGGGCAGAGTGAGGATATGCCACCACCAAGGAAGGGGGTGGGAAGCAGTTTTGCAGCTGAGAAATGAGAAGACCACAACTCCCCCACACTGTTTTGCTGCTCCCCAAACTGGGAATTCCTGCAGTAGTGCCCACCACAGCAGCCTGCCTGCAACCCAGGCCTTGCTTCCTCTTTTTCCAAGGACATGGTGGAGATAAGACTGCAGGGTTGGATAGACTATTCTGGCATCTCCCTGCCCACTGCACTTGCATTTTTCTCTTGTGCTGGATGCTCATCCAAGATACGCCCATAAAATGGCTACACCTCACAGGTCTCCTTCTTTGGTCCCCTTCCTTGGTCTCCTCCACCACCCTTCTGGAGGGAGCTTTCCACCTCCAGTGCTGTGTCCTCTCATGCTTTCCTCAGCCCAGGCTGAAAAGTGCATGAGAAAAGCTGGTATCCTTTTCACCTATATTCAATTCATTAGCATTGGCTTCTGATGCTTCACTGGCCTCTGGTTTACATCTTCTTCTCACCTTGGGTTCCAGGTCCCTGACTGTGATAATAAGCTGCTCTTGTTTTCAGGTGAGTGAACAACTGTGATATTTCTGGGCTGTTCATCATGACTCCATATAATTGCCACTTCTCCTGTGTACACAATGTCCTCATTAGCCCTACATGCTCCTGGGAGCATCCTTGTAGGCACTCTTGTAGTCACCTTCAATTCATTGCACAGGATAACTGTGCACTGATGCTCTGCCAGCTTCCACAGGCCCTTGGTACAGAGCTGGTAATCTCACACTCACCTAGGGCCTGGTGTATGTGAGCAGTGAGGGAGGCTCTTAGAGATGTATTCCCCTGGAGCTCTTTCCCTGGTGGTATCACACCTGTGGATGTTACAGAATCACAGAATGGTTTGGGTTGGAAGAGACCTTAAAGATCATCTCATTCTTACCTCCTCTAGTGGACATCTTCCATTAGACCAGGTTACTCAGAGCCCCATCCAGCCTGGCCTTAAATACTGCTGGGGCATCCACGGCTTCTCTAGGCAACCTGTTCCAGTGCATCACTGCCCTGACCTCAAAGAACTTGGTCATCCCAAGAGGCACAGAGATCTGTTTGGCTGCTGCTGTCCGCCTTGCCTTCATGCTTAATTTCCAAGGCCTGATGAAAAGGTCTCTGTGGATGTTTTGTCCCAGCAAGGACTTAGGCCCCATAATGCTCCTGGGAACTCCAGGTCCACAGTGGAGCCTGCTAACCCCAAAAATCAATGCCTGCTATCCTGAGGGGTAGCAGGCAGCACAGCACGGTGACCCAATGGGCACAGTGGGCCTGGCTCGTATCCTGAAGGGAATGTCAGAATCACAGAATAAGCTGAGTTGGAAAGGATCCACAAGGATCATCGAACTCAACTTCTAGCCCTGCACAGGACATCCGCTGTTGTCACACCATGTGCCTGAGAGCGTCGTCCAAATGCTTCTGGTGCTCTGTCAGGCTGCTGCTGTGACCACTTCCCGAGGGAGCTTGCTTCAGTGCCCAATGACCCTCTGGGTGAAGAGCCTTTTCCTGATGCTCAACCTAAACCTGTCCTGACACAACTTCAGGCCGTTCCCTCGTGTACAGATGACAGACATAATAATTT
>VZSR01000520.1:5582787-5635337 GCA_013398615.1 Brachypodius melanocephalos
CCCCGCTTGCCGTGGTGCGGGGCTTGCCCTTGCCGGGCGCGGGGGCTGCGCCTTCCTCTCCCCTGCCCGCGCCAGGGAAATTGCGGGTGACACGTGTGCGGCTCCGCCGAGCCCTTTAGTGCCCCGGAGCTGCAGCTTTTTATACTGAAAGCGATTTCCGAGTTTCTCCGGGCTTTTGATTTCTGGGGCGATTCGTAGGATTCCCTGACCGGCCCGGTGGCAGCGCAGGTCCTGCATCTAAGCCCCTCTGAGCTCCTTCCAGACTCTCCTAAGCCAGATCCCTGCCTGTTTGAGGTAGGTCAAGGTTATTGTGCTCTTCATGCAGTGGATGGGGAAAGTGGAAATGTGGACAGACTGTGGGATTTCCTCAAGGTCACCCTGGGAATTGGACCCCAAGCATCCTCTCTCTTGCTGCACCCTCTGCAGCTGCTGGGTGAGGGCGAAGTTGTAGAAATCGGATTTTCCACTGCTCCAGCCTCTTTCCTGCAAGGCTTCTCAGCTTTTAGTTTATACACCTTGCCAGGTATCAGCTGGATCCCAGCTATATTTATTTGGCTTAATGTCTTTTAGCTATTAGATGTTTACAGTTAAATAGTGGGTGTTTTTACCATAGTATGTTAATATCTGAGAGTCTCGCTGCTGTTAGGCTCTGACTTTGTGGTGCTGCTGCTGCTGTTGGGATGGTATCTGCAGTGATTTTGATCACTGCAAGTAACTGTGGCTTTCCTTCTCAAGAACTCAATCCTTGGCAATGCCAAGCAAAAGGCAGCTGAGCCAGAGTGGCACTGATAAGGATGTATCATGCGGGACTGGGGTAGTGGTTGTCTTCTTATCCTCTGCTTCTGTTTTGCTTTGCAGGCTGTTATAAACAAAGGAGTAGGCAAGGTTGAATAGGAGGAGTTCCTCTAACCTCTTCCTCTGAAAATAAACACCAGGATTTAATGAGGCTTTACCCCTCTGATTGTCTTGCTTGTAGGATTTTTAACTGTGTGCTACTACTTGTAGTTGTTCCTATAGATGCAGTTTTTCTCCTGGTGCTGTGCCCTTGGGCTCATCTGTTCACTGAGTGCCTGTCATAGTAAGGAGTGTTATGTTTTGAGGGTGGTGGCGATCTGTGGCACAGATGGATGGCTGAGTTGGAAAAGGGATCAAATTTCTGTTGTAAACTGGAGCCCTGCTCTGCTCTGAAGGAAAGTCTGCAGTCCTGTTTGATGCCCAGCAATCTTGTTAAATGCCTTACTAGGATGCCAGAGCCGTTGAGCATCTTCCTGCTGCCATTTTAGGAAGGGGTCGTGTGCTGTCTAAAGTTACTAAAAGGTAGAAATCACTGACAGCCTGTCAAGGCCATTTGCTCCCCTTTTCCTGCCAAGATTTAAATCAGTGGGCAAGATGAGGGAAATACCTACCTGGCTGGCTAAGGTGACAGCAGCATGTTCATGTGGAAGCAGCCCCCTGCTCGCTTGTGCGTCATGTTTTGTCTTGTAGCTCTCTGGCAGGGCAGAAGTGTGATGGAGAGAAGGGATGGAGGCACGGTGACTGGTGATTGGTGTGCCTTGAAACCTGGGAGTACAGGATTTGGAGCTGTGCTCTGATAAGGGAAATTTGGAGAAAGTCTTGCTTAGAAGCTCAAAGCATTTCATGTGCCTATACAGCTGTTCTTGCGTAACTGTTGTCATCCTGAGGATTGTGAAATAGTAGGAGGGAGAAATTTCCCAGAGCAGGGCAGCTGTGTTTCCAGGTGAGTAAATGTTGTGCTGTGTTTAGCTAGAATAAAATCTGTGTGTAGAGCCAACATCCCTGAGCAGGGGCCCAGTTCTGCAGATTCCCATGAGAACAACTTTTCTTTGAAGGTTAAAGCCCAATCTGGGGAACATCATTGTTGCAGGGTGTGTGATGACCATGCAATGCTGTGAAAATAGCTAAATAGCTCTTCTTGAGGAATACACCCAGTGTTGACAGCTGGGTGTGCGGCTGCAGTGTGAACGGCAGGTTGTGCCCTGCATAGGGGAGATGTCAGGAGCCCCAGGAAAGGGGCTGTGACCTGGTGTTGACCATTTGGACAGCAAAGGGCACAGGGATACAGCAGGAGCTGATGACTCAGCAAGAAGACCCTAGACTGTCTGGGTGCACAAACTGTAAGAGTATGAAAGGCCAGGAATGCTTTTGTTAGGGGTCCCTCCCAAGAGGCACCAGGTCAAACTGGTTTTGTGTCACTGCGCCATGATTAAATTACTTAGAGGATCCAGACATCTGAGACTGCTGTGGGAAACCCAGGGCTGAGCCAGTAAGGAAACCCTGTCTGACTGTGTGAGTGTGGGGTGTGCAGGGAGCCAAGAGGGGCACCCATGGCATCACTGGAGCCATCTGCTGTGAAGGGACTTTGGTCCCAGCAGTGAAAGTCTTGGAACGGGGGGAGTGTGCCTGCCGGAGTGGCTCCTGGGTGGTCAGACAGGAAAGTTTCCTTAACACACGCTGGGTTTTATCCGAATAATCTGCAGCAGGGGGCTGCAAGATGGGTGACTGATGAGTTGTGCTTTCTTCCTCAGCAAGGAGTACCTGGATGTGGAGTAAGGATGCACGGTCTCCATCTCCAGTCCTCTAAAGGGTCAGCCCTTGGGTTTGCTGCTGGGCTGGCAGTTACTTGTTTTATGTTGGCAAGCCTCTGGACTCTCACCCCACTGCAGAAATAAAATGCCCCTGGAGGGTAATTTCCAGATTCACAGTAGCTACTGGAGGGTGGGATGTCCTTGTGAAGTCCGAGGGATGAACAGCTTGTGCGGTGGGAAGAAAAGTTCAGCAGCACTGACCGTAACTGCAGAGGGACTCATGTGCCCTGGTGCTGACTAGCAGCAGGTCTGCCTTGTTCCACACGGTGCTTGCTTTTGTCACTTGATCCCTGGTGTCACTTGCAGGCAGGGAACTGCAAATCTTTTGCACTGCCAACTTTCCAGTGCCAGCAAGATGTCTTACGCAGGGAGTATCTCTTAATGGGCTGAGTTTATCTGCCTAAAATCATATTGTGCTGTCAGAATGACATAAAAGAGCTTTGAACTGGGCCCCAAGGGGAAAGGAAAATGGTTGGAAAAATGCAAAATATTTTTGTTCCGTTGTTAGGAGAGTCTTGGCTGAGGAGATGATGTGGAACCAAACCAGGTCTGGAATGGATGGGACAAATGATCCTGAGTGCTGCAGTTCATGTGTGTTAAGATAGGATGCTAATGCTCTATGAAGGGAGTTTCTACAGTTTCCCCTTTTCTGGGCTGTTTCAGAACAGAGAGGTATTTCTTCCTAAGCCTGCCTTCTTCCTGGCCCTGCTTTTTCACAGTGTTTTTTTCCCATGTTGTTTTGTTGTGTTTCTTTGTTTTTCCCTAGAATGAAATTTTTACACAGCTGATGGCCCATCAGTGGTGTCCCAGAGCTGAGCACCTTCACACTTTAGTGGAGTAAGTTGATACAGCTCTGGCAGACAGTGAAGTAAATTTAGTTTACACCAGCTGAGGCTGAGCATCATGTGGGAGCCCTCGAGCAACAGGAAGAGTCTGATCCCACAGCCTGTTTAGCCTGTCACTTACAAGTTTGCTAATGTCCTGTTAGGTTTCCAGTTGGACATGTCTTTCTCCCAGCTGCCTCTGCTCTCCTGTTAAAATCTGCAATACTGTGTTGGACAAATGTCTGTACTGCTCCTTCTACAGCAACAGTGCAGGATGGGGCAGAATCTGCCTATTCACAGCATTCTGCCTTCTGCTACTGCAGGTACCTAAGGACTGGTAATTATTCCTTTTATAGCCATGATGCATTCTAAATCCTTAACTGTTTTCAGGAAATGCAAAAGCCTGCTTTAATGCCCATGTCTGCATATTCAGGCTCTCTTAGAGGTGACCAAACATTTGCACTATTACAGGTTGGGAGAGATGGAATTGTCAATTATTTATCATGGCAAATGAGTTAGAGATGCTGCCTGTTGTAGGCAATGTATTGTTTTTATTTGTTACTCTTGAACACGTTGAACACCATGCCTGTGTTCCATGGTGCATTCCTCATAAATGGCTGCATGGACTCCAGCCTTACTGGAGACAGTTGTCTTGTCTGTCTACATGAGACAGCAGGGATGTGACTGCAAGTCCCTATTCTCTGCCAGAGAGGTGTCTGAGGTCTAACAGGGCAGTGTGTTTCAGCTTCTCTGGAACCATGGTGTAATGAAGCCATCCATCAGCAAGGCTGAGTGTTCGGGCTGTACCTGCTCGGTTTGGGGACTGTCACTTGGCCATATCCAGCTAACAGTGGCAGCTTGCTAGAGCTAACACTGTGTTGCTCCAGCTAATCCTAACAGCAGATAATTTTTTTTTCCCCTATCCTTTTCTGTTTGCCTTCTAGCAGAGATAGCAGGAAGGAGGAGGTGGATTGAGCTGTCCAATGCCAAACTTGGATGTTGCTTTAACCTTGCGGTATTGATTGCCTGGTAGTTCGAGTTATTGTGAAGATAAAGTAGCAGGAGGTACAAAAGCTTTAGAAAACAAGGCAAAATCCCAGACAAACCTAATGAAAAGACCGTGGGAGGTTTCGATTTCTGTCTGGCAGTTTCCTCTTTCACATCTGCAAATACAAAAACTTTGAACATTTTCTGCCTTAGGTGAGCTGTCTACATGAAGATTATATGCTCAGGGAAGGGAGAGGCCCCTGGGGAAGCAATGCTTGTTCTGTATCAGAAGGAATATGGTGGATTACCATTTATTTAGTTTATGGGGTCTCTGTTGATCCTAACCACAGCCTGTGGTGAGCTGCTCACAGGAATGCATTCTTACTCTATTTTGTTAAACTTTTTCATAACCAGTACTTGTTCTCATTTTTGTAGTCCTGTTGTGGGTGGGTGACTGCATCCTGTGAAACTTTCCTGGGCCCTGCTCCTTCCTTTGGCACTGGTGCTGGTGTATGGCATGTCAGGAGAGCTGTCTGGATTTTTTTTTTCTTTCCTGTGTCTAAGGCATTTATCCAGAAGCCAGCAGGAGAGAGGCTGGTTTTGACCCAGCTAAGCTTCCCCAAATAGCATGAATTTGAGGAGCTGGAAATTACTAAGTCACATCAGAGACTGTGCCTGCCACACCTGGAGTTTTGACTCACTGTTTGGGGCTCATACTCTCAATTCGAAAGCTGTCCCAGCTATGGACAGGGTGGGGAGAGGGAAGGAGAAGGAAATATTCTTCTCTTATATACCACAGCAGTGCTTCTGCACTGAGTGAGTAACTGACTTGGAGAAGGTGTTTGGGAAGAGAATTATGTGCTTTTCTTTTTTAATTAGAGCACAAAGATAGGGAACTTTCAGCAAATGATTTTAGTAGGAAAGAGATGCTGTGCAAGTGAGCAGTTGGTTTGGATCAAGCCAGAAGGAAGTCCAGTAGTCATGATCCTTCCTTTCTGAATTCAGCTGCAGCTTTCAGTGAAGCCTTTTTGCTTTGACAAGGGGCTGCGCTGTGTGCTGTGAGAGCTCCAAGCTGGACGAGTGCTGGCTTTGGTGTGGATAAGTGCCTGGAATGAAGGTGTAGGATGTGGTGTGCTTAGTCTGGGCCAGACCATCTTAATTTCTGCTGCTGCTGCTCCATCTCTGTCCTTGTCACTGTGATGTCTGACACCTTACTGCCGTTAATAGGTGTGCTGCCTGCACACTTTGACAGATAAAAGAGCAGTTCTCTGTTGCCTGATGGGTCTGATGAGATGGAAACACCTTCTTCAAGGCCATGAGCAGACTGGGAGCATGTTTCGTGCCCTGTTCAGTGCTGTTCTCCTTGCTCTGTGATAGTTAGGGATTTATAAAAAAGAAGGAATTGTGTTTTAGGGACAGGTTGTGTGAGGGGCTTACCATGAATTTGGGTCCTGCTTTCTCCTTTGCTACAGATTTAGAGCATGACCTGGGGTAAGCAATAAGATGTCTTTCTCTGATCCTGTCCCTTACAATCCAATGGGAACAGCAGCACTCCAGAGGTTTGCCACTTATACACAATTTCCATGGCAGCTGTTGCAAAGTATGATCTGATCTAGTAAATGGTCTCTTCTTCTAGGTGTTTCATCTCCCTTTTTCATTTTGTGTCGGCTTTCTTAAGGATAGCAGTACTAGCTTCCTTTTCCATGCCTTGGGCAAGCTGAGCTCTTCTCTGTAAGGCAACAGGAGCACTTGCTGTTTATGAAGGCTATTTTGTGAGTGTAGTAGGTTTTTAAAGGACATAAAACTCATTGTGTTGGCCTGACCCCTTTCTCCTGAACTATCCCGCTTGCTTTATTAGCAGCTAAATGTATGCATGACCTGAGCAGCTGTCTTTTTGATGCTCTTTTATTTTTTTTTGCAGGAACTTACAATGTAGTTTCACTGGTGCCTCACACTGGTTCTTCAAAACTAATGGAGAGCTTGAAGGAAATAGCTTGGATACTGAAGTGATAAGCACTGCAGAAATGCCAGACACTATATAAACAACTAACTCAGCCCCCAGCCCTTCCCAAAAGAGGGATGATTTGCAGAAATACTTCAACAGATGGTCTGAATTTGGCTTTGGAAAGGGGGGAAGAAATGCCAGGTCGCTGCTGAGCTGTGTGTGGGCGCGTGCCCGTGTGTGCCGTGCAGCGTGTTCCCTGCCAGCATGCTCTGGGGAGGCTGAGCAGGCTGCTCCCACAGCCTCCTGTGCTCAGGAGGCATCTGCACACCGCTGACTCAGTCTCTGTGGCTCTGCCAGGGCCCTGTGTGCAGCAAGCTCCCATTTTCCTTGTGGTAAGGTTCAGCTGTGCCCCGCTCGTAAGGCTGGTCTGGTGGAGGTGAGCCATGGGCAGTTTGCAGGCTCACAGAGTCAGCTTCTGGGTGAGAGGCTGCAGAGCTGCTGTGCAGCTTGTGAGATCTTGCTTGGCACACAGCTGAGATTGTAGGAAGTCCTTAGGGTCTTCTGACACTGGGCTGTCCCTAGTGCTGGTGCAGCTAGACCTGCATCAGTGCAAATTGAGGTGGTGTGGAGCTGGAAACAAATGGATCAGCTGTGGTAAAGGGCATGTGCTGTTTGGACACACCCGTGTGTACATGCGAGCTGGCAAACTTGCTGGCAGCTTGAAAGGGCATGGGAAAGGGTTTACATGTCATGGTTGAGAACCTTACTAGACTCTGACAGAGCTGTCTGCTGTGGCCAGCCTCCCCTCTTCTTTTCCCCGAGCAGATTGCTACTCTTGCAGGGGAGGGAGAACCTGTTTCCCCCAGAGTGCTGCATCATGTCTTGAGTGGGCTCTGCTCTGGGGCAGGCAGGTTCCCGTGTCAGCTCTAACAGCTGACTCCAGCTGGGTTACGGATTGGAGCCCAGAAGTTCTTGTCCAAGGACCTCTGGAGCAGAACAGCGTGTCTAGTTCCTGTATTGCCAAAGTGTTGCCAGTCTTCCAAGGCAACGTGCCTGTTCCACTGCTCACTGGCATGACAATTCCTTGTGTCTACTGCTGGCTGCTGTTCCTGCCATGCACTCTTTGTGAGACAGAGTTGGTAATTAGAGCAGAGTTGTGAGGTGCTCTTCAGTAATGTTTTTCATTTGGAAACTTTTTGAAAACAGGTCTAAATCTTAAGCAATGCAAGATGAATTGCTTCCCTGAGGATGTGTCAGGTAAATTCTTGTGGATACATCTGCCAGGTAGCAGCATTGGACTGTGCATATGGAGTGGACAGGTGAGACATCTGATGTTCAGAGAATGACTCTCCAAGTTTGATATACTTCACTTTTTCCTCTTTTTCGTTTCTTGTGTTACTCATCTCCCTGCACTCTGCTTAGGTGAGCAGGACTAGATGTGTTTTCATTTGCCTGTGGCCTCCAAAATACATTGTATTCCTCCTGGGAACGCCTTGCCTGCCTTGCCGCCTGCTGATTCACAGCATTCTGGGTGAACAGGGAGCTGGTGAATGGATTATGCCAGACTCCTGAGCGGTGTCTGCAGTCACCTTGACAATTCCTCTGCTTGTCACAGAGTGTATGAGTTTCCCTGGAGGAGCTGCTAACCTCTTCAGAAGCAGCATGACCCATGGTGGGGCTGCTGATGTGCGTTTATCAAGGAACCATTCTGCTGTGAGCTGAACAGTTTTGGCATAAGCGAAACAGCTGAGGTGGGAGGTGAGTAGGGCTGTTGGCAATGCAGGAATGGAGCAGTTGCATTCTTGTATCCCCACAGCAAAGAGACTGGCAGCATCAGTGTCCTGTGGCTGAGAGACGAGGAATATTGATTAACATGACATTTAAGTGGCATTTCTCCTAGTGGACTGGGAGCATTAGTGAAATTCTGCCTTTGGTGCTGAGAAGTAATGAGATAAGCTTTGTTGTTGAGAGAGATCTCTACCTGCTGTTGCAAAGTGTTTGGAAGGCTGGGAAATGTCTTTTTGTTATCCTGTCAGTCCTCCATGTCTGGTCTCTTGTACAAAAGGCACCTGAAATACAGCCTTGGCTCCAGCAGGCAGGTGATCTCGCAGCCTGTACACCAGTGTGGGCATGCTTACATAGTGGCTTCTGCTTGATGCTTCTCTGTCACCTTGCTTTAGGTGGAGCCTAGTCTCCTAACTCCAAAGGGTGGTGCAGGAAGGATTCATCCTTTCATGCCCTGAGGTCTTGTTTCATTTCCCTGCAATATTTTGACGTTGGTTCCCATGCCAGTGGCCCATGCTCTCGGTGCACTGTGGGTTTGCTACAGGGACAAGGATGCGAGGTTTGTGGGATGCTTTGCAGTTCCAGCCAGGCTCAGCAGTCCTCTTTGGGACTCTTGAGTGACGGCTATCAGTTGACATACAGACCCACAGGGCTCTGGGTTACTAGGCCTTTTAAATCATCTTGTTAAGGGCCCAGAAGCCCTTATCTCCCAGGCTTCCCTGGAGGGATTCTGGTTCTGTTTTATTGTTGTATATTGCTTTACTTTATCAGTGCACACAGCAGGCTGCTGCAGGCCGCTGCCAAGAGGAACAGCCCTGCTTCCTCTCTTGTCTCTTTCTGCTTATGTCAACACAAGCATTTGTGTGTCCACAGCTACACATGACCTGGAACAGGCCTGGTCCAAAATGAGTTCTTTGAGTTGCTGGGGAAAGGAAGAGCAGTAGTCTGAAGTTATGCTGGACAAGTGGTTGAGTAATCAGTCTCTGCTGGGAAAGTAAATCACGTGGCATTTTTCAGGGGCTAAAAATCCCTGGTGCTGTTCCCTGCATGAAAATCTTTGCACCTTCTCTGCCAACATACCATCAAGACTGCATTGAGCCTGTAGCAGTGCCTGTTTGTGCAGAAAAAATTGTGTTGTGCTACCCTTCCACAGCATTGGTCCTCACCTGGTGCCTGGTTTTAGATTCTTTCTTTGATGTGGAGAGACAGCATCGTGCCTTCATAACACTTAAAATTCACATAGTATAGCAGCCAGAGAAAGGTGGTGGCTTTTTGCATCTGGTAGGGATGGCCTTGTGTACTGCCAGATGCACGCAGTATAGGAAGAAGTGGAAAGAGGGGGAAAAAAAGCCTCCAACACTTTTACTTTGCTCCAGAACAGTCCCCTAGTGCTTACAGGAAGAGCACATCCTTCAGAAAGTGGTGAGCATGTGTCCTTGGAGGTGGCAAGAAGTATGACCAACTTCCTCTCCTCTTCCTTTCCTTCCCTTGCATGCCCGGAAGTGGTGACAGTTCCTAGCAGACACCTCAGTGTGAACACAGCTGATGCTGAGCCTTCCTCCCCAGGGGTGACAGAGGTTAGGGATCTGCTTACCCTTGGGTTGGAGGGATGGAGAGTCCTCTCTGAGCATATCTTAACCTTGCTGGGATTGTGTCTCTCTTTCCTGCTGTCCTGTTGCTTCTCCCTGTGGTGGCCTGTTCTGTTTCTGAAGGCTCTGTTGCCATTTTGACACGGAGATGCAACTGCTCTGCTGTCCCTTCTGCTGCCTCCAATGCCAGATAGGTTTAGGGAGTGTGTTGGACTGCCTAACTTGGTTAAGGTCCCACTGCAGACTCTGCATGCTGCCCATCTGACTGAGCTGTGGGTGACTTTGGGGATGGGGAGGAGATGGGACTGTACAAGGAGCATCACATGGCTGGATGATGGGCAACTTGCAGCCCTTGGTGCTGCCCCAGGGCTTGAGGCTGCTGGTGCCACTGTGGTACTGCCAGAGGGGTCCCAGGCTCACAGTCCCAAAACAGCACGGTGTCATCCCAAGGCTTATGATGTGCTGTGGGCCACAGAGATAGGAAGGGACAAGCTGGCTGGCCCTTCGAAGAGAGGATGCTGTGTCTATCATTGCACCAAAGGCTGGGTGAATGAGCAGGGATTTTGCACATTAACCAGGCAGCAGCTGGGCTGAGTGAGCCGTAGGGTGCCAGCCGCAGCGTTCCTGTGCTTCTCCAAAAGCTGTGTCAAGGCAAGTACTTTCTGCTCTCTCACAGCTATTATGAGAAAGCCTGGGTTTCCTGCACCCTTCTCTCCCTTTGCCCTCAGGGTATGCTGGGCTTGTTTGAATTAATGTAATTAGCACATGCCTTATTAGCTCACTAAGGCACAAAGAACTCATGTATATTTGTAGCCAGGTTAAGCAGCCCCTATTAATTTAATAACTGTGTCCTCAGTGCATGGCAACAGTTAATCACTGGTGGTGACTCAGGACCAGCCAGCATGGAGGAAATTTGGGCGAGATGTGTATGTGTGCGGTTCTCTTTTATTGTGTTGTATTTTTGTTAATGAGCAGAGCTGTGAAGGGAATTAGCAGCAGGCGCAGTAGATGGAGGGAAACTTTCCGTGCAGGTTTACTAAACAACCAGCCCTGGATATTTCCTGTGCTCAATGCTGTCGGTAGAAGAGGCTCTGTAGAATGAATCAGCGAAATATGACACAAACTGGGAGGCGGAAATTTACAGAAATAAACTTTAGCAACCCACGCTTGAACTCTGCTCCAGTCAGGTTATGTGCCAGGTACTGATAGTAATTTTGCTTCATTGTCTACCCTGTTTCCCTTTGGTGATTTTGAGGCAGAGGAAGTGGCTAGTGTATTCTGGTGCTGCTCCTATTTGAGATTGCAAAAGAGCAAGTTTCTTGTAAAAGGACAAAAATAATTGCAAGTAATTTCATTTGCTGCAGCACTGTGGTCCTTGGTTCATTTTACTGTTCTGGGTCTTGCCGTGCACAGCATTTAGCTAGGTCCCATGGAATGCTGCCAGGATGTTTGCCACCAGGTGTTTGCAGGGGGTTGGTTTGGTTTGGCGTTTTTTTGCTTCCTTTTTTCACAGAAGCTGCAGGTTATGGTTTGTGCTCCACCACTCTGGAATGATGCAGTCTGTGAGTCCAGGATGGTGACGTGTATCTCTGTTCCAGTAGTTCTGCATGTGGGATAGTAAATTCCTGCACTGATTCTAAAACTAGTGAGTTAAACATTTGGGGTCTTTTTTCAGCCAAGGCCACTGTGCATGCACAGGAGACTTCCTGCATTTCTTCTCTTCTTTTCTCTTCTTCAATAACTACAGGTTGTGCTCTCTGTGGTGAGCATAAGCTGGGAGGAGGAGCGGGAAGAATGGTACTGGAGAGCTGTTGATGTGCTTGCACTGTTTTGGTCAGATTTTCTACAAGTTACAGTTAGTGAGATGCAGGTGTCCTGCCTGCTCCTACTCCCTCTATTTATTTTACTTGTTTGCTGTTTCTGCCTTGTAAGCTTGGGCTTGCAAGGCCTGGGCTGTTCTTGGCCATTGTGGGCCTGTGCAGGAGCATTGTTGAGAACGTGGAGTTGTTACAGTAAAAGGGACAACGAAACCCCCATGAAACGGGACCAAAGTGTGTATGTACTGGTAATAATGTGCCCTCTTGCTGCGTCTGGCAGGGGACCAAGTCTCCAGGCTCCAGCAGAGATGGTGAGTTCTTCTGGCTGGGCATCTCTGCTGAGAACCTGGACCTCCTGGGAGGCACAGAAGGAAAACAAGTCTGAGATCCCCATGGAGTGACCAGGGATGCACACAAGTTTTGCTGCAGCAGACTGAAGCAGATACATTTAATTTCTACTTTCTTAGAGCCTGTTCTCAGGAGAGCTCGATGTTTTAATGAAGGCTCTGGGAGTGGTGTGTGGGGTGAGGAGATGTGATGGGTGAGGATCTGCAGGGGTGCTGATGTGCAGTTCCTAACAGGTGTATTGCAGCGGGGAGAAGAAACCAAAGACAGTCTGGAGGAAGATAAATACCTGCTGGGGTACCTCAGATGATGCCCAGAGATGGTGATTTCACTCCCCTCCTCCTTTTTCCTTTGTTTCAGGAACAGGAAGGGACATGTTTGGCTCATGATGGCTCAAAGGTGTGAAATGCTTAGTACATACCAAGACAGGAGGCTTTTTCCAGGACAGCTTTTTTAGCCAGTGTTGTGGCTTTGTCTGGGATAGAGTTAATCTTCTTCCTAGTAGCTGGTACAGTGCTGTGTTTCAAATTTAATATGAGAACAATGTTGATAACATGATGATATCTTAGTTGCTGCTAAGTACTGCTCACTCTAAATCAAGGACTTTTCAGTTTCCCACGCTCTGCCAGTGAGGAGCCGCACAAGAAGCTGTGAGGGAGCGTGGCAGCAGGAGAGCTATGACGTAGGCACCATCATGAAAACATGATGGGATGACTGCTGTGACTGGAGTGCTCCAGTGGATGACTGTATGCTCTTCAGAAGGGACAGTCAAGGAGGGAGAGGCAGTGACTGTCTATTAGGGAGTGTTTTGATTGTTGAGAGCTCAAGGGTGGTGTTAAGGTTGAGTGCCTCTGGGTGAGAATCAGGGAGAAGCCTAAGAAAGCAGACACCCTGGAGGGAGGGTGATACAGACCACCCAACCAGGATGAAGAGACAGATGAATTATTCTATAAGCAACTGCTTTATGATTGCCAGCCCTTTGTCTTGTGGGAGACTTGCTGGATGTCTGCTGGAAGCTCCACACAGCAGAGAGAAGGCAGTCTAGGAGATTCCTGGGCTCTGTGGAAGATAACTTCTGACACAGCTGGTCAGAGAGCCTAGCAGGGGTGCTGCCTCCCAGACCTGCTGTTACAAACAGAGAAGGGCTGCTGGGAGATGTGGTGGTTGGAGGCAGTCTGGGACAGCATAACCACAAGATTACAGAATTTTCAATTCTTGATGAAGTAAGGAAGGAGGTCAGCAAAGCGAGTCCAGGAAGGCTGAACATACGTTAGGGAAGGAAATTTTAAAGATGCAGGATGTCCCTATGTGCCAAAAGATGAGCCAGCGGGAAGGAAGACGGGCCTAGTAGAACAGGGAGCTTTTGCAGGAACCAAGGGAGGCAAAAAAAGGATTTGTGACATTTGAAAGAAGGGGCAGATAACTCAGGAAGAGTACAAGGACATTGTTAGGTCATGTAGAGAGAAAATTAGAAAGGTGAAAGCTCAGCTAGAGTTCAGTCTGGCCAGTGCTGTGAAAGGTAATAAAAAGTGTTTTCATAAATATGCTAACAACAAAAAAGAAGGCAAAAAATAATCCCCATCCTTTATTGGATGCAGAGGAAAGAGCAATGAAGGCTGAGGAAAAGATTGAGGTGCTTAATGCCTTCCTTGTCTCAGTCTTTACCAGTAAAACTGAATATCCTTCGGGCAATCTGCCCCCTGAGCTGGTAGACAGGGACGGAGAGAGCAGGAAAGATCCCCAGCAATCCAGGAGAGCAGAAAAGATCCTCAGCACTCCATGCTAGCTCCAGGGCAAGGCTGCCAGGAGTCCACTGTGGGCACAGCAGTGACCTGAGCTGACAATCCTCCCCTCTGCAGCCTCCGGTTTGGCCACAGTGAACCAGCACCATCCCAGGACTACACACTGAAAGGCATCCAACAGGAACAGCTCTGTGGTTGGTTGAGTGTTGCTCTGGTGAGGTACTGCTGCAATGTGGCCTGAAAAGATGCTTATTCCTCCCAGCAGGGTCACTGGCACCCTTTCTTTCAGTGGAGAAAACCAAGAGCCCTGGTTTCATTGCTGATGGGGAATGAATGGTCCCTTTCAGGCCCCAGGACCTCAGCTCAGTGCTCTACCTCATTCCTACTGAGTGATAGAATCTGACCCTTAACTTTACCTTGGGCTTCTTGGTTGGTTGTTTTTAATTACTGTTTTGTACATGGTGATTATTTTAAACTGGGTGGAGAGATGACTCTTTTCTACTCAACCTCTTGACAGAGCACCCAAGAGAAGGATTTGCACCATTTAGTTTCTCCATGGTATGTCCTTGCGGATCAAAGGGCTGGTCTGTCTGTCACTGTCAGCTGGTTCTGCCTTTTTGTTGACCACCACAGATTATTGAAAAGGAGTACTGTATGTAAGTTCTTAATTGTTCTCCTTGCTCTCTCTCCCATCTGCCAGACTCCCAAAAGCTCAGCAAAGTTGTCTTCTATCTCCAGCTAATGCTGCACGTCTCTGTAGCTGTAATTTCATAAAACCTGGTAAAGAGGACAGATCTAGAGGAAGGTGGATTTAAAAATGTTTAGAATTGCATCAATTCAACCTGTGACTACATGATTTCTCAGGTGGTGCTTGGAAAGGAGCGTTACTGGCAATAAGCACCTGTTTATATTTGTTATTTGTCCAGTAACATCCATGGTGCATTTGCTTGAACCCCAGCATGATCATGTGCAGGCCATTTTACTGTCTGTCAATTCGCTTGTGCTTCCACTGCTGGCTCTGCAGCTACAGAATAACGTAGCCCGTTATAATCTTAATTTAAATAATCATTTTATGTAGAAGTTGCTACATACATATGTGTATGGTTCATTGTATTTGCGTATGGATTACCTCTTCTGTAGCTAGTTCTTACAGATCCTTTTGAATTGGTGGAGGGACTTGCAGGTTTCTACAGACCAAAGATTGGAGTCCAACACTATTTTCAAGCAAGTGCTGGGCCTGAATTTTTGCTATGGCCATGCCCTAGCCTCATATGACCACATCACTGAAGATTTTATGATGAGATGCATGGGAAGGGTTTATAGCCCTCTCACACCTACTCCAAGACAGTTTGCTTTGAGCATGAGTAGTTGTCCTAAATTTAGAGTCTTGCTACTTGTGTTGTAAGTGTTCAGAGGAGTGACAGGGCAGCAGGGCAGCATGCTTGATGTGGCATTTGTGGAGAGCAGACAAGCCAGGTCTTTTGAGACTTGACCCACTTGCCTTTTTGAGAACTTTGAGAGGAGGCAGATTGAGATGGGAAGAGTGCCAGAAGTTCCCATGGGTTTGCTTTGCTCCCCTCAGTCTTGCCAGGGGTGCTGTGAGCACTTTTAGACTTCTTGTCTCTCTCCTGTGAGGGAAGATACTGCCTTAAGAGTGCTTTATTGTGTTGTCCTTCAGTGGAGCAGGATTCTGCGTTCTTAATAAGGTGAATGCAAGCTCATTTGTCCTGCTGAAATCTTCCCTCCAGTTCCTTCGTCTCCAACGTCTTTGATATCAAGACTTCCCATGTGAGCCCTGGGTGAGTCACTTCTCCTAAGGGCTGTCCTTACTCATCCCATCTTGCAGCTCAGTTGCAAAACCTTCAGGACAGGGACTTTCCTTGGCTGAAGGTCAGAGCAGCCCCTAAAATGCCAGATCCCAGGTAGCTGTTTGCGCCCTTTGGTGTGCTACAGTACTATACCCATGCCCAGATTCAAGATGGCCATTAGCTTTCTGTCCCTTGATCCAGGGCAGTTACCCAAGACATGCAAAGTTGAAGGGTATGTCTGGTGTTTGTTCCAGATCAGCACAGGCCTGTTCCCCAAGTCTTTCTGTCTTGGCAGATGGCTTGACATCTCAATGTTAAAGGGATCATGCTGATGCAAGAAGAGGCCTCCATGAGACTCTTTTTGTTGAGCAATAGGGCAAATGGGTTCTGCTCTAATCTAAGAAAATTGCTGGTTTTTTGGCCTGGACGAGCTCTTCAGGTCAGGAAGGCACTTCTCTTGCTGCTCACAGTGCCTTTTGGAGGCCTTGCTCCTAGCCTTAGCTCTCACAGAGGTAACAACAGGTGCTTGTTTTCTTCTTGTCTTTACTTACTGCAAAAGATTTCTCAGCAAAGCAGACAAAGTTGCATGATGCGGTACTGGGAGTGGGGGGCCAGCCTATGCTTCCAGCAGGGTGGACAGCCCAAAGGGGAGGGAGTAGGAAAACTGGGTGTGTTCCTCCTACTCTTACTGCCTGGAGGCAGGAAGTTCCCCACCTACTTCCCTACTGTTTTGTCCCCTTGCTTTCCAGGATACCTGCTGCTCCACTCACTTTGATCCTTGCTTTGGAGTCAGCAGCTAGGGCTTTTCCTAGTGTGGCTGAGACCAGGCAGGCAGAGAGGCAGTTGGCAGGAGCAGTCAAGGCTCTGCCTGGTGTCTTTGGTAACTCTTTTGCTTTGCAAGGAGGTGAGCCTGGTGACTGAGGGCAGCAGGCATATCTTGCCTACAGTTGTGTGAATCTCCTGTAGTCTCAAGTCAATCCTGGTGGAGAGGATAGTTGCAACAATGTGCATGCAGTATAAGAATATAGGATATTGCTGTAGTCCCAGGGGCTTGCGGGATTGTCCCTGGTGACACTTCCAACATGGCTCTGTTGTCAGTCCTCTTCTTTTGGGATATTATGGGTGACTGCAGAGGTTTGGATGTGGTAAGTATGTCTGCTAAGATGTTGGACTGTTTTTGTTCAAGGCTTGTTTTTTTCCTAAGCTGGAATGTTGTCCTAGACACAGGGTGTTCCTCAGGCTGCCAGCTGTGGTTCAGAATCTTTCTGTAGGTGAAGGGCAAGTCAGTGATGGAGCTGGAGTGCAAGCTCAGGAGTCCTCATTGCTAATCGAGAGTTTTGTTCCTCTTTTTCCCCTCTGTGGGCATTCAGGTAAATCTACACTGCCACCAGCATAAAAACAGTTGCAAAGCCAAACACCTCTACAACATGCCCTCAGCAGGGACCTCAGCTGTTCCTTTTTGGCATGTGAGAGATGTTTCAAGGCATTCTCTCATCACGAGGTCACTCAGCTTGAAGCTAAGGCTCCCCAGAGTGCAGGGAGAGCAGAGGCTGGATATGGGGGCAAAGTTTGCCTGCAGTTTTGCAAGGGTGCCAGCCTGACTGTTCTCACGGTGATAGGAGGGGGCGGGGTTGGGGGCACGCATCCAGACCTCGTGCTGAGGGAAGCAGCACGAGACAGAGGTCAGCCGTGGAGGATGGGAAGGGACTGCTGGAGCTGGGAGTCCTTGCAGGGGCTGTTAGGGAGGAGTGCCCTGTGTGCCGAGGCTCTGCATCCCGTGCCTTGCCAGCTGAGTGGGCACCGTGGCACTGAGCTTGTCCCCAGAGAGTGTGAGCAGCCAATGGTGCAGGGGGCTGGAATGGCACCTCCCTGCTGGTACTTTGGACTTTTATCACCTGAGGCAAGGGGGAAGACTGCCTTTGGCTTGGTGCTTTCACAGCCCAGTGTGGTAGGGGTGCAGCTGGCTGCTGACCACGAGGCAGGTGAGTCTGCATGTACAACCCTGGGGCTTCTGTCTGGTGGCAGAATGGTGTGAATGACCTGTGCTGTCCCCTGTGCAGCTGGAGAGGTGACACTCTGTGATGGTGGGGAGCGTTCACCAGCGTGTTTGAGAGCTGCTTTGGTTTCTTGAGGACTAATGCCTTGCCATGTTCTGCAAGGAAATTCATGGCAGTCCCTGCTTCCAAGGGCCTAAAGGCAAGCAGGCAACAGATTAAACTGCCACCTATTTTCTCCAACCCCTCTGTCCCAAAATGTCTTGAGCAGGCAAGAGCTGAGTTGACAGCTTCTCCCCAGGTGACATTACCTGGTGCCAACTGCCTTGTGCACTTTGTGCCTGTCATGCATCTAGAAAGCAGCTTCTCTCAGGAAATATTTGCAGTTTTATTTTGCACTCATTAGACCTTATTGTGATGACAACTTTGCTCCAGTCATTAAAAAAATTTGGCAGTGTCTGCACCTTCAGATGCATTTGTGCTGTGAAGGAAAATGTGCTGACCCCAGAGGGTTTCTCCTCTCCCAGCAGGTACTCGTTGCTGGTTGCTTCCCCCTGCCATCCCTCGCTGTGGATGGCTGTGTGGCTGTGTCCTCTTGACACAGTGAGTGCTGGCACAGCTTTGCTTCCTCTGCTCACCTTCTGAGCCCTACTTCTTGACATCAGCTTCTCTCACTGGGGCTTTGAGTTTGTCTGCTCTCAAGACAGACAGAAATACGTGGAAGGGAGTCCTGACTTCCCCTTCTGCCGTTTATTCTGAAGTCAAGGTTGTGGTTTGGAGGTTGGCTTTCAGTGACAGCTCCAGCATGTGCCAGCTCCAGTTCTATCTTATTGCTGATTGCCCGGTACAAATATTTGTGCTGGCATGAAATCAGGGATGGGAACACGTTTGGGTGTAGGGAAAAGACAGATTGACTTTCTTTGGCCACAGCACCAGCTGACATTTGCTAAAGGTTTTCTGTCAAACCAGCAGCCTGTGTGTGCTTGGATAAATCAGCATGTGCAGCAGTCTGAGCCTGAGAGGATGTGCTCAGCTGCACTGGGGCTGCTGGGGAGGGGATCTGGAGAATGGGAGTGCTGGCAGAGGGCAGAAGTGAAGAGCTGGCCTCTGGGAGGGGTGGGGGCTGCTGCTTGCACGACTGGGGGAACTGGTGGACTGGGAGCCCACAGCTGGCTTGGAGGGTGCCAGCTGTGGCTCTGGCAGCCTGGCTCTGGAAGAGCAGGAGAAGGAAGGTGCTGTACTTGGCTCAGACTGCGGGTAGAGCAGTGGCATTTGGGGGTAGGGGTGTCAGCCCACACCTTTAGGGCCGTATGGTGGTACTAAATACAGTGATCAAAGTCAGAGAGGTGTGGGTGAGTCTAGCCTGTTTCTTCTACGGTGATGTCCTTACTTGTGGTGATGTCGCGTGCCTGTATCTCCAATCCAAACTTGCTGGTGTGATGCATTAATGAGACACGATGAGGTCTGTGTACTCCCCTTGGTGCCTCATGCTGGGCTGTGATTCTCTAGTAAGCACTTTTCCTTCAGGTGATGAGGCAAAAACTGAAGGTTGAAAGTTCAGCCCCATGCCCCATGGGATCAGCAGAGCAGATACAAAGGCTGGCCTTCCTGGAGAAAGCCTCACTGTCTGATTTGTGTGGGAGATGTGTGGCAAGGCAGGGGAGAAAAACAGCACCACTTTACCAGTGGCTTAGGCTATGAGGACCAGATACATCCAGAGCTGTCTGGGATTGTCTTGTGGTCCTTCTAGTGTGGCTGTTCTGTCACTGTCTGCAGCTGACTTTTAGGAGGTGAGAAAAGGGAAAGGCACAATTGAGGAGGCTCGTGGGCTGTTTATGTGTCAGCATGAGCTTCGGGCCATTCGCACGGCTTCGGTGTGCATGTGGCTCTGAAACTAATTTGCCTGATCATTTTAATAAATGCAAAAGGGGTGTCCTGGTGTGCAAGTAATGGGGCATTAATCCATGCCTAGCTGTGTTAACAGCACTCTCGGAAGGAACTGCTCCCGTGCTGTTCTCACTCTCTTAATTATGGGATGTTCAGTTTAGGATCCCCTTCCATGAAGGCTGCTCAGCTTTGGCTTTCAGGTGGCTCTCTGGTGACTCTTGTTTCACCTACTACCAGTTTCCTCCCAGTTCCTCAGCTTCTCATGCGTGCAGGTTCCCAGTTCCAGCAGTGCCATTGTTTAACTGTACTAAGACTTTCTGAGGCATCAGCACTTTTTGGTGCTGCTGGCTTCTCTGCTGCCCCAAGGTAGTTCCTGATGGGAGATTTCCTAGGAAGATGCAAACCCTGCTCCCTGACACTTCTCCCACAGGAAGCCTTGGAGCTACACCCTACTTGGCTGCAGATGCTTGCCTGCTTTTATGTGCAGTTTTTGGCTCCTGAGAGCACTGTGTTCCTGGGAAGATACACTTAGGTATTTATTTAATCTCCTTCCTTTCTAGGTTAAATGTATAATGTTGTTCTGGATTTGTTTTTTAACTGTCCTGTAAAATTCCCTCATTCTCTTCCCAGCCTGTTTTTCCCTGTCTTAGACTGCAGAACAGTAGCAGCTATTTTCCTGCCCTGCAGGCAACTGGGGTCTGGGTCAGCTCAGAAACTCCCTGACCAAGCCACTGGAGGCTTCATCATTCACCCTCTTTTGAGGGACTCAGGGAGTTCTGTAGATTACAGCAAAGTGCTCAGATAGAGCTTGGGGTGACTTAGGGTTTGTTTTGCAAATGATCATTCGTTGGAGCTCTGTTTAAACAAACAGAGCTCAAATAAACTTTCCACTTCATTGCGTTAAAATCCCTTAATTCATTAAAATCCCCTGGCCACAGACATTCAGGCCTCTGCTGTGCCAGGTGCTGTTTAAACAGTTATCAAGTGCTGCTGTCTGCTGTAGAATGATCACATTGTTCGCTTCCCGTCCGCTAGTTGAGTGGCTTTTGTTAGGGGAGATGATACTAGTCCTGGTATTTGCTGGCTGTACAGCCAGCACCTAGGAAACCTGTACATTTGCCCAGTTTTAAACCCTGTCTTGCTGTGCAGCTGCAGCAGGAGCATCTGTTCCCTGGTGGGAAGCAGCAGCGGTTTCCTAGCTGGATCAGACAGCTGCGAAGGATTCTAGTTACTGGGCAGGTGGGGAGCCGAAGCCAAAAGTCAAAAGAAAAAAAGGCCAGAGAGAATTAAACTCAGCTGTCCCAAGTCCCTCTTGGTGTAGAGGGACTCCATTGCCCTATTTGTGTCAGCAGGTAAGAAGCAAACCTGTGATGTATTTGTGTGTCCATCTTGTCTCTCACTCCTTTGGCTGCCTGGCTGTGGTGAATATGGGCAGCCTTGCTGTATTTTCTTGCTGTTGCCCTTTGTGGTGGATGCCTGTCCTGCTGAATGTCCCTCTGCATGGAAGGGTGCAGCAGAGGCAACAAGTGGGGCTCAACACCACAGCTTGGAGCAGGCTATCAGGACCGCTTGGTACATGAATTTTGTCAGGCCTGTCTCAATAAACACAAGTTTATTGAGGGTGTAGACATTATCAAGTGAGTTTTCATGATTCACAGCTTGTTTATTCACAGCTTGTTTATGACAGCTACTGGTCTTTCTATATTTTTTATATTTTTGTCTTACTCTGGTTAATTTGATAGAAAACGAGAAAACTAAACCAAGTTGCTCTTGTGGACATATATATGAAAGCACATGTAATTAAGGGTGTAAGTGATTTTCACTTGGAAAGTGCAGACTTAGCTGATCTGGAGCTTTTAAAGGTCTCCAGAAATTTTCTGGTTGAAATCAGGTAAATTGTCTGAAGAGGGGTTACAGAAGGTGTAACAGCATAGTGCAGTGGATGAGGTGTGTGTGCAGTGTTTTGAGGAGGAGTGCCTTTCCTTAGGGAGCTCCATGTGCTGGTCTCTCACAGTTCCAGTTGAATGTGGAGCTGCAGAACAGGCAGATTCAATCTCATGTTGTCCAAGAGTGGGGCTGTACAAATGGTTTTGTACTGTCCTATCCTTGGCATTTGATATAACAGGAGGGGGACCTGAACTCCTTCCCATTCCTGTTTGCACCATCACTAGCTCTTCACACTTTCAGGGACCTTTTATTCTCAGGAATGCACTGGGAGCCAGAGGTATCTCCAGAGCAGAAGTGTCTATCCATAAGCCACGCTGTTGAATGTGAGATTCTGTGTGGCTTAGGAAATCTGCAGTAAAGGAGCAAATTCCATTGCAGAGGGAAAGGACAAAGGTACCTCCTTTGCTTCTGGCTCAGCATCCAGATGGCAGGTGAAAGGGAAGAGAGAGGAAGTTGGCTGAATACTGCTGAGACACCTGCAGAAAGTAGGTAGGGCATCAGATAGGGCATCTGATTCCCAGGCTGGAGGTAAGGAGATGAAGATAACTCCAGAAAGCTGAAAGTTTTGGCCACTTCTGAAATTTTATTTCTTCGTGTGTTGACTTCTAACAGGTCTCATCAAACAGTAACAATTAAGAGTCTTAGAGAGAATTGGTTCCTGCAGTCTAGCACTGAGCTGAAAGGAGCGGTCCAAAGGGCAAAGTGGCATCGGTAGCTTGGGGTGGGAGAGGCATTGCTTAAAAGACAGTGTTGGCACAAGACTGAACATGGGCTGTCAGTTTAAGCTTGGAAGTAGGGGAAGGATAGTAAATTCTGGAAGAGCTGTTTTTTGAAGGCTGTCCTTTGGACGCAGCATGTATGTGTTGAAGGGAAGCGCTAAAAGAGTCCTGTGATGACAGTTGACTGTCTTGGGCTGGCCGGGTGGACCGGCAGAAGGTTGGGGATGCACATGGTATGGTGTGAAATGCTCTCTGAAGTTTGAGAGGAGTGACAGACATGGCTGTCCTGGCTGCTGGGCAGAGCTTGTGCCCTGCCTGGCTGCTGCCCTTCCTCGCATGCTGCTAGAACCTGATGACGCCGGCAACTCTTCCCTCCATATGTCCTTGTATATTTATATTTACACACATACATTTGTAAGGCTCCCTCTGGAGCTCAGTCTCCTCTTTGAGGAGATCAGGTGCTCCCTTGAGTCACTTGTTCCTCAGCTGTCCTGACCCTACAGACTGCCTGCCAAGTAGCCCCTGAGCTTTAAGAAGAGTATAAGTGTCTCAACTTTGTGTTCCTGCTGTCTTTCTGTCCTTTCCCAGGAAGAAACTGAAGTGAGAAAGAAGTGACTGAAAAAGAACGATTTGAAGGAACAGATTCATTTCTTAACAAGATCAAGCTTGAATTAAATGGCTGATAAACAGATCAGGTAACTTGATTTTTTTTTTTAATTGTGCTTTAGGTTTTTCTTTTAAAATCTTTCAAACTTATTTCCATTTGGGATCCAGGAGGTTGGAGGATCCTGATCATCTCTTCCGGCCTAGACCAGTTCTGATTCTTTCTCTTCTCCTTTCTTACCTGCTTTTTTTGAACCTTCTCTTATTTTCTGTCTCTGCCATGTTGTCACATCTCTGCTTTCTTCAGTTTTTTCTCATTGCCTTTGTCTTTCTACCCTGCATGAGCCTGTTCCTTTTTGTTTCTTCTTTCAAAGGTCACCCTGACCTGCTGACTTCAGCTGCTGGCATCAAGGGAGCAAAGCCAGGTCCTTGACCAGCCAAGGATGCAGTACTTTTAATGACAAAGTCCACATAGCCTTGTGCAGCCTTGTGCCCTTCCTCTACAGACAGTCAGGGCTTGAGTGATAGCAGGAATATGAAGTACCAACAATTATTAAGGACACTTATGTGCACAGTGGAAACTTAAGAGCATTGGTTCTGGTAAAGGCTGGATTTGAGTCTTCCCTGGAAATGAACTGGCATGCATTTTGGAAAGAGACAGTTCTACCCTTTGCTTTCTAAGAGCTGTGTCAGGTGGATCTGCACATTCCTCCACGTGGGTTTAACTTTTTGCTGCTTGTGCAGTTGCCCCAGCTGGGTGACTCCTGCATGATGTGGGATTCCTGTGGGGGTCTTTCATGTTGTTTTTCTGACATCTGCTTTTCCAGGACAGGACAGGTGGGGTGAGTGGGTGAATGAAACATGGTGACAGAGGGACAGGACTTGGCAGTGCATGAATGCTGCAGGCGAGAGGCCTGTCTCTTTTTAGCATTTGCCATGATTAGGATATCTTCTTGTGCACCTGTCTTCTGCAAATGTAAACAGTCCTGAGCTGTGCTGATAAAAATACAGCATTGTGGAGTGTTTGTGTGCCTAGATTTGGCCATCATCTGCTACCCAATTTGGAGAGCACTTGGAACTCTTCCAACACACCCGTGAAGGGCGTGCTGAGATTTACCTCCATGGAGCCTGGCAGGTCTGTGTTCCCGATAACCTCAGCAAAGCAAAGTGACCAGACATCTGTGACTGTTTGAAGCTTGGTGATTTGAAGGAAGAGGAGACGTGTCCTACAAGAGGAGGTGTGTCCTACAAGATGTGCCCTGGCTCCTTCAGTGTGCTCTTGGCATGCAAGCAGGAGCTTGCTGGCTACAGAGACTAGTTAAAAGGACTGAGGAGGAGCACTAGAAGAGGAGAACTGGAATGCCTTTGTATCCCTTCTTGTATTAAACTGAGCAAATGGCTTCATTTGCATGCTAGCCTGCATTGTCCCCGTTTCACTAAGCCCTGCACATGTAGGTAGTGAGAGGCAGTAGCTGTGCAGAAGCTAAATAGGACAGAGAGACCAGCCACAGTGGGTTCTTATCCCTTGAGAGAGCAGAGAGCACTGATGTGTGAAGTGGGATGTCTCAGTGACAGGGCAAAAAGCTTTTGATTCAGGTGCAGTGGTCTTTGTCTCATGTTCTTCTCCGTGCCTCAGATCCCTCACCTCTCCTGCTTTGGTCTTCTCTCCAGTCAATGGGACCATGTGTCTGCAGTGGTCACAGCCAGCCAAGCCAAGGAGATCTGTTTCTGTCACCCCTTAGTAGAACAAGATTGATAGCGAAAGATTAAAATCAACAGCAATGTTTGCTGCAAGGTGAGATCGAGGGCAATGCATTTCTGCAGCAGTGCATGTGGAACTTAATCTCAGCGTCTTGGTGGATACTGCCCCGTAGTCAGTCCATACTGGTTTCCCCCTGCAGTGTTCATGGGGAAATCTGGATGGTTAGATTGAGGTGTGATGGGAGTACTGAGCAAGGGTTTCTCCCCCACAGGCAGAGGGAGAGGCTGTCTATAGCCTCAAATTTTTGGCTTGCCCAGGCATGTCAGACTATTCCCCTTTACTGCTGGGGTCTGGGCTGAAATTGGGGAATCTCTTGCACTTACAGTAACAGCAGGCAGGACCTTTGTGTCTGTGTCTCAGTCACACCTGTGACTGTGATGATTTCACTGTTGGAACAGGTTGAGAAAGGCAAGTGTTTGCCTGTCCCAGGTGTTTCAGGGACACTTAGAGAAGTGGTGACAGTGTTGAGGCTAGAAGGGGGCACTGGTTGTGCCTCACAGTATGTGACCTGCCAACAGTGACTTCAGAGCTGAGTTTGGGAGGCTGAGGTGATCCTGTCTTCAAACACCTTCCTTCTCCATGGTGTCTCCATCTTGGCACACTTTTATCTGGTCTCTAAACTCTTCCCTCACTGTGACTATAGGTTAAATAAGGAGAGCACAGTGATGTGAAGCTTACTGTTTGAAATTTTCCCGTGTCCTGAGAACAAGTTGAGTGTAGGAGTTTGCAGGCAAATCTAATCCGTTTTCAGACCGTGGCACAAAGATCCCTGAGGCAACTGTCTGGAGCTGGTGAGGTCTGAAAGCCTGGCTCTGCACTGAGCTTGTGCACTGATTTGGGTCTGCCTTCCTCAAGTACTGTGCTGATTTAATCTCAGTCAGCACTGTCTGGTTTGGAGCTGTAGGCTGAGCTCAGATCTGTCTGCCTGTCCTTGGCACCTCTTCTTCCAGCTGTGCCAGCCCTGGGGCTGTGTGTGTGTTGTATCGTGCAGGTATTGGGGAGGAAGGAGCTTTGGGTGCAGGACAGCAGAGGCGGAAAGGAGTGTGTCAAGGTGTGTCAGTATGTCAGTCCTGAGGTGTCAAGATCATGCTTAGCACTTGTGGACAAGGTCTTTTATATTTTTTCCATCCCTTATTTGTCTGCTTCTCTCAGGGACCCTTGAAGTTGAAACCTTGGGTCTCCATATGCTGCCTTTCCCTCAAGCATGGCTGCTTATTGATCCTTTCTGCAATTGCCCCTTGATGCAGAGTGCTCTGGAGTGCTGTTGGGGGGAGCATGTTTGCAGGGTTTCATCCCCCCATGCCCCGGCCTCAGCACTGCTGCTTCCAGAGGGTAATGCAGTCTGTCTCCCCATCCAGAGCACCAAGTCACCGTCATGAAAGGCCTGGTGCTGGTTCCCCTGGTGGGAGAATAGGCCTTGCAAGGTCACCCAGCTGCAGTCTAGGACTGCTGTCAGCCACCAGTTTAATATCTGACACATCCTGTGTTCAGGGAGCCATATCCTGTGCTTTATTGGAGGGAGCCGACTCAAACAGGCTTTCATTGTCTCTGTGTGCAGTGGTTTATTGAGCATGTAAGTGCAGGACATTTTCCTTAATTGAATTTGCTGGGAACCCATGTTTAGCTGATGTGGCTTTCACTCAGGGCCACTTGTAAGAATTCTCTGTGGGAACATGAAGGGGAGTGGGAAAAGCCCCGTGCTTTGGAAGCATGTGCAGCGAGCCAGTTTTGATTTCCTCCAGAGATACGAGCTCACATCTCCACATCTGTGGCCGTGCGGGCTGCCAGCCCGGTGGTTTCTCCAGGCTGCTGCTTTGTGTGTGTTCCCCTGGCCCTGGGCGGTGGCTCTGGAAGCAGTTTCCCGTGGCTGTGGCCATCTGCTCCATGGCTGCCAGCTGGGTGCTTCTGCTGGGCCCATTCCCACATGATGGTAGCAGCTGACATGTCATGAACCTCTCATTAGCTGCGGATATGATTGTGGTGCAGGAAAGCTTTTGTCAGTAAACCTGCTGCCTCAGATGCCATTGGGCCCTAACTGAAGGCTGTCCATGTGGTAGATGGTCCAGCACTCAGTCTTTTCTCCTCTAGGGACAATAGAAATCCCTGGGTCGTGGGCAACAGGATTTTTTCCTGCTCCTGGTAATGTGTGGGTTAGGTGTTTGGCTCCACTCCATTCATCAGTGGTTTGTCCTGATGGTATGTGCTGCTTTCTCTGCCTTCCCATATACGCAGCAGGACCCAAGCTTTGCTTTACAGAAGAGCTTCCTTTGTGCTGAGGGAGACAGCCTTGTCTCACAGCGATGCATTAACTCTGGTCACGCAAAAGAGCTCAGCTCTCTCCTCTTTCCCTTCCCTTATATTACCCAGTGCTAAGACATCTGTTTCTCTATATCTCATCCCCTTACAGTTTACCTGCCAAGCTGATCAATGGAGGGATAGCTGGGCTGATCGGAGTCACGTGTGTGTTTCCTATTGACCTGGCAAAAACTCGCCTGCAGAACCAGCAGAATGGTCAACGCATGTACACCAGCCTGTGAGTACTGCCCACAGGGGCACGTCCCTCGGGGCTTCCACGGGGAGTCCTTCCACTTTGTTACCTCTTTCAAGTGAGCTCAGCATCTCTAGGAACTGGGCTGTCCTCAGGAAAGCCAGGGGACAGTCTGGAGCCAAGCTGTGCTACAGCAGATAAAGCAGATAGAGCAGCTACTGAGGCTGCTGAGCCGAGCAGAGGAGTCCTCTGCAGGGGGCACATCTGTTTGTGTCCCTTGGTTGGGAGCGGCATGTTCACTACTGCCAGGGCTCAGAACCAAAACACAAAGAATCTCGATCACCTGATCCCAAACACAGGGAGTCTGCTGAGCTAGTCAGGCGCCTGAGGGAATTTCTACCTCTGTTCTGTTTCCATTGCTCTGATACTGGAGATCCTTCCATTGCTGTGTCAGTTTTTAAAAGAGGAAGCAGTTTCTCATTCCCAGTGTAGGGCATTGCATGTGGACCTTTGGAAGGATCACAGGTTGACATACGCCGTAGTTACACCAGCAGTCCTGTGTCCAAAAAAAACCCAGGTACTGCAGGCTGTAGGAAAAGAAAGCATGAATGTATTCAGCCCACCAAATTCACCTGGAGTTTGTGTTGGATGCTTAAAGCTGTGCATCTGCTGTGGGAATGTGTACCACACTCAGCACAAGATGCTTTATCCTAGGAACCAGGGACAGGCCTTAGTTTTCCAAAAGAATTGATGATATTGAGGGGAAGAAGCGACTGGGACTGGTATGTCCTGTCCTCCTATAACTTTGTTTAGAGCTAGCATTACGTGCTCCCTGCTCCTCCACACCATCTTTTTCTCTTTCCTGCACAGGAGAATTTGAGGCAGAGTGGAGTGGGAAGGACATGCTATGTATGTTGATGCTTTAGTCTTTGTGCCTCCTTGCTCTATCTGATGACATGAGTTTAGGCTGAAGGCTCTGGTGCTTCCCTTCACAGTTCCCATGCACTCTTTTCCCTGCACTGTCAGTGTGCCCTGGCTTGTTGGTAGGATGTGGCCCCCCATCTTGCTTTGCCTCCCCTTTTGTTGTGTCCCGCTCCTGCTGTAGATTGCTTCACCTCCCTGAGGATCATTTATCCTCCCAACCTGACGTGACAGCAGCAGGAGTTTCGGTAGGATGAAGAATTTGTAGGCACTCCTTGGGATTGCATGCTAGAATGTCTCATCCCTGGAAGGGAGCTCAGTAGGAGAGAGGCTTTTAACCTCCAGCAGTCCAAGTGCAAGTCGGCTCCGTAGCCAGGAATTGCTGTAAGGTGAGGGGCTGTTAAGGATTATGTAAGATTTCCCTGTATATTTGAGCTGGCTGCTTCTAAGAAAGGTAAGGGCTGAGCTTTCCTAGGAAAGTTTCCTCAGTTACAGGGGCTTACTTTTCTGGAAATGCTGTGTGCCCATCAATACTGGATTTTCTGATTACACCAATTACCTGGTGTCTGCTGAACACCCAGGAAAGCAGCAAGTTCCTTTAAAATGTTAGCTCTCTTACTTTAAGATAGCATACCTTACTTCTGCTTGGCTCAAGAGATCTTTGGCATCAGGGGAACCTTTTACTTGAAAAAGATAAAGACACTGGAGGACTTCTGAGGGCTGGAGAGAGCTTGGCTTTTGGTCTGTGCTGCTCAGGTATGTTGTGTATCATTTTAGTTGGCTGTTGGCTCCCTTTTTCCAGGGAGAGAAGAAAGCTGGATGTGGCCTTGGCTGCATCTTGTTCTGCTGCAGCTTGAGGGGCTTTAAGTGACACGCAAGCTCTATCCTGGTGCAGCAGGGCTATATCAATATGGTGGGGAGCGGCTCTTCTCACTCCTCTCCCTGCTGCAGCTTGTTCAAAGCAGCATCACCGGCTCAGGGAAAACGTGTTGCCTCCAGCTTTGCAGTGGAAGAACTTGATGGGATGGACAGGGGAAAGGTGCACTGAGATTTCTGGGGCTTGCAGATGTGTTGGAGGGGCTGCTCGGAAGAAGGAAATGAGTATGTTGCAAGCTGCAGGGGCTGGGGTGGAGTGTGTGAAAAATGAGATGCCAAAGAATTCAGGGAGTCCCAGCAGAGAGAGGAAATTCATTGCCATGACTGGCAGCAATGCAGAATGGGCTCTTCACAAACAACTCTAGAACAGTCTTGACCCAGGCGGGGCCATAAAGCCCTAAAGGGAGATCTGTATTTCCTTCTCTTCGACCTCAGCACTACTGCAGAGCTGAGAAGTTTGCCAAATCTCTTAAAAATGTGTTCATGTTTTCATCAGCCACACTTCTCTTATTACTGCTTAAAAGAGCCTTTTGCTCCTTAAATTATGTACACATACATGCCTGGGCACCTCTCCCTTCCCCTATGGCCACAACAAGTACCTGTCTCTTCCCAAAGACCCTAAAGTCACTGTCACCCAGCATCCAAGCTTCATGCAGCTGTGGTCCAGAGAGGGAAGCTCTGCCAGGGAATCTGTGCAGCCTTCCTGAGCCATGCCTTTGGATTTGCTAGATGTGTGTGTCTGTGCCATCAAAAGCTTTTGAGCCATTGCAGTGCTCTGCATGGTTTTCCCATCTGTAGTAAATGTGTTTGTAATGAGGAAGGTGACACTTTTCCCCTTGGAGCACAGTGTTCCCCTCGGAGCACGGTACCCTGCTGTGCTCTCCTCAGGGTAAGAGCCTGAGTGCTTGCTGCCTGCTGTGGGACTTGATGTGTTAAAAGTGCATGCTTTAATCTGCGTGGGAGGCCACAGATGACTGAGCAAGTGTTCAGGTCATCTCGTGTTTGTGTGCCTTGTGTCAGATTTCACTGATTCAAACAAGTCAGCATTGGGCGAGGGGGGTGGGGGTGGCCCCCTTATTTCCCTCCCAGAGCTAGATTTAAAAATGCGTACGTGGGGATCTGCTTGTTAGAACAATGTCTCATGTGCATTTGCCACAGGGGACCCTGGATAAACAGGCCTTGCAGTGACACTTTTCCCTTTTGTGTTTCTAGAAAGCAGACAGTGTGTGCAGGGCGAGCCAGGGGTTTCAAAGCCCCTGTGAATTAGGGGTTGAAATTGGACTCAGGCCTCAACAAGGGCACATTCAGAGGCTGACACAGTTCCCATCTCAGCTGAGAGTTTTGCTGACAGAATGTAAATGGAAACCACTCCAAGAAATTTGCTTTGTTTTTCTCTGCACTCACCCACCTTTGAAGTCCTGTGGTTCATCTCCCTCTGTTCTGTTTGCAGGTCTGACTGTCTCATTAAAACCATTCGGTCGGAAGGGTACTTTGGCATGTACAGAGGTAAGTACAGCTGACTCAGGCACAGCACAGCTTTTGCATTGGAAGCACTGGTGCATAAGTAGGAGGAAAAGCTCTGTTCCCTGGCATATAAAGCAGTAACCTGGCAATATCCTGGGAGGTTGAACAGTGCAGCTGTTTCTGAAAATAAACTCCTCCATGCAGGTGTCTATTCAGATACCTAGCACTGAGGACTTGAGTCCTCCTCGTGACTGTTTTGATGTTAAACCTTACCACTTGGTGAAGTTCATCTTTACTAGCAGTTTAAGTAAAGCTACTGGACTTTATTTCAGGGCTGTATGTTGTGTTTCCCAGCTTGGGCAGAGGGGCAGTAGCAAACCAACTCTTGAAGTTCTGTGGTTAATGATTGAATTTATGTCAAAGCCCTCCACCAGCATGGTCAGACTTGCTGTCTCAAGCATGCCCAAGTGCCTTGTTCAAGCATTAAGACAAGCTTAAAAAATTAAAAATAACCTGCCCTCCAAAAAACTCCCTTGGGATGGTAAGACAATCAGATGTTAGCTCAGGATGGAGCTTCAGCTGTTTGGTTGTTGTGTGCTGACCTGCTAGAAGTTTCTTGGCTCCTTGGCTCAGGCTGTCTGTTACAGCAGTGAGTTCCTCAGCTGACATTATACCTTTTCTAGTTTAAACACAAAACCCCTGTAAGTTTTTAAAGATTTTGAGGAGAGGAGACCAGTGGGCCAAATCCTGACTTTACTTGTAGTAGAGGAAAACGTGAAATACCTCCTTGGCTTGCAGCACAGTCCAACTGGCTTCATTGACACTGAGCTCTGGTTCATTTTTGTGTCCTGATAGTCTCTTGCCTGCATATGCAGTTTTTATCTGGGGGGCTCAGATAGCATTCTTGGTGGCACTGAGTCACTGATAAAGCCTGATTAAAGTTACACTACTCTGATTAAGCTGAGTCTTTGCTCTTTGTTTTTTTCAAGCGGAAGTGCAGAGGTGCTGGCGCCTTGCTCTTGGCACGTGTAGTGCCTCTTGCTGCTTCTTCCCTGCTCCTAAGGAACACAGGCATTGTGTCTGGCCGGCCTGGGAGCAGGCACTGGATGTTCAAGCAGCTTGTCTTGCCCAACTTCCTGGTGGGCGTTTCAGGGGAGTGTGGTGGATGGCGGGGATGGATTGGCTGCTTTGCATCAGCTTTCCTGGGAGCAGGCAACAAGACAAATAACCTCGAAGAACCCTGGCAAGCTCCATCTTCAATGCTAGCAGTGACGTGTTCCCCTTTGATTTTTTCCAGAAGCTGGCTGCTTCTCTGTTCCTAGCCAGGAATTTGAGCTTGTGTTAACTTTGGCTGTAAATGTGCAATGGCAGGCTGCTTAGTGGGAGGCAGAAGGAAGAAGCCGTTTGGGGAAACTTACAGGGGAGGCCAAGAGTTTTTGTAAGAATCTGGACTTTTGGGAAGACAACTTAGTCCTTTAAGGCATAGAGTGGTAGAGAGGATGTGGATCTCCAGGCCACTTGTCATCCCCAAGCAGAAGGGTGCAGAGGGTTTTGCATACCTCTTCCTTTTCCCAGCTTTTCCAAGTCTGGTCAGCTTGGTCCATGTCCCTAACTCTGTTCAGGGTGCTGATAGTTGCTTCAAATTCTGACTATTAAATAGGGAGCTGGGTTGGAGAGATCTTTTTTGAATAGCTCCATTTCCCTCCAGAAAATTATAGATACTTCAGCTGGGTTGGAGAGGCCTTTTTTGAATAGCTCTAGCTCCCTCCAGAAAATTATAGATAATTCAGCATGGCCAGGGTGCAAATGTGAGTACTCCCAAGAGCAGCAATCCTGGTCTCTGTGCCTCAGTTCTGTGAGCTGACATGAGTAGCCCTTCCCTCCCTCTCAGGGAGAGGGTTGGCAAGTAAAATACATCCAAGGTCCATGAAGATTGTGTGAGCACTTTTCTGGAAAGAAGGTAAAGAGTTGTCTGAAGCTTGCAGAGAAAGATGAAAATCAGGTTGTGGGATTGGTTCCTTCTCCCTCCAGCTGTCCTAGTTCCCCACCAGAATTTGCTGCATGACTCACAAGCTCTTATTTGCAGGCTTTAAGCTGAAATTGGGAGGATTATGTGTTAATGTGCTAAAGTAGCAGCTGCTGCTCCCCATGGAGGAGATACAAGCACGTCAGTTGTCCCTGCAGAGCCTTTGGCCTCTGTCGGAGCACAGAAAGGGTCTGTTTGGGCACAGCCATTCCTGTTGTGTGACTTCAGGGCTCCTTCGTATGTGAATCAAATCTCCCCAGTGCAGACAGGGGAGTGGCTTGTGCTTGTAGGATGCTTTTCTGCAAATCACCTCTTAAGGTGTTTGTGTGGGCAAACACCCTTTGCTTTGTATGAGTAACCCAGAGCAAACTATCTAATGAATAAGGCAATCCCAACATTTCTCTCAAGTTCTTCCCCAAAAGTTACAGAGGTTCTTGGATTTGTTCGTGGCAGGAACAAGAGCAATTCTCTTGTGGTTTTTTCCCCATAACATCTGTATAGCAGCGGTGCCTCAAAGCTGAGGTGCTGCTGTCTGGCCCTGTCTGTGCTCAGGGAATTGATGGTATGCAGCCTTAAAACATGATGCCAAGTGAATGAATCCCTAGTGCTTGTGGGCTCCTGGTCCCCATGGGCATCAGTGATAGGGGACCTTGGAGGGATGCTCTCTCAGCTTGCAGCTGCAGTCCAGCCAGAAGCCACCTAAAGATCCCAGCACATGTTCTGAGCAATCCCAGTGCTGTTTGCAGACCAGCTGTTTGGCCAAGCTGGCAGGAGCCAAAGGCCCAGATCAGGCTGAGGAAGTGCCCTTTGCTGCTGGTGACGTTTGGAGGGTAGCTGCACTTCAGCTGCAGTAGTGTGGCAGCCTTCCCTGGCTTCTGCTAATAATATCTCCCAGTGCTGCACTGGGGATGACTCAATCCCTCTGTTATGTAGGTTCCTGGTGGTGTATAAGGGCTTCTGTGAGAAATGTATTTTAATTAATAAAACAAGGCTTGGTGAGAAAAGGGCACCTCCAAGTTTAGTTGGCAAACAACTGGTGTTACCTCTTACTGATTTTGTTCTTTGTAGTGCTTCCTTCTTTTTGAAAAGCTTTGGTTTTTAATGATTGCTATTTATTTTTCCGTTCTGTTTGTCTGCCTTTGCTTGTGGTACATGTAGCATTGCCTGTAGGCCAAGGTTGGGTTTAGTTAGGGTTAAGTACTCATTAGTGTGGGCACTCCTTTAGTTGGGTTAAGTACTCATTGGTGTGGGCAGAATTGAGGAGGTTTTACAAAAAGAAGAAGGTGCTGTGGAAAGCATACAACCAGCAGCTGGAGTATCTAATTTCTCCTCCTCCAGTAAATTGAAGCTGTTATGGATTATTCTGGACAGGGATTATCCATTCTCTGCTAAGCAGCTTTACTGAAAATATCAAAGATGTAGGAGAAAACGCAGGTTCATTAACCCTTTTTTTCCTGTATATTGCATTTTTAACCCTCTGCTTTGTTTACAATTGAAGAGAAATTTCTGTGAAAGCCTCTTTGTTCCTGAAGGTCAGCATGTGGAAGTGTACCTTCCTTGCTTGATAGTTTGCAGTTTGCTTGATTTCTGTCAGTGCACCTTTTGCACTGGTGTTAAGAGTAGCAGGTTTATGCTTTTTTCTTTCTCTTCTTGTTTTTCCAAGGAAAGGGTTATTCATGCCGTGTATCAGTGTACAGGTGTCATACTTTGTAGCCATTGGGAGTATCCTTGAAGTTGTCTTCAACTTGGTGTTTGAGGAAACACTTCATGGGTAGCCACTTCCACTTAAAAAAGGCTGTGTGGATTTGTTTTGTAGATCCTGATGTGACTGGCATTAAAAGACGGATGTGGAGCGTGAGGGTCATTTCTGTGTGGCTTCTCTTCATGTGCAAGAGCCATGGCATGGGCACACAATGTGTAGGAAGAATATCAAACTGAAGCAGCACAGTCACTGGTGCCCTTAAAAGTTTGCAAAGAACCAGGAGTGTGAGAGGCCTGCCCTGCTCCCTGCTAGTTGATTTGTCTACTGTAAAAGATGATGACATTTGTTTGATATCATGGCCAGTGTGGAATGAATGCGCTGGCTTGGCTTGCTTGCTTACAAGGCAGCATTACTCTGTGTTTTGTGCAAAATCTGAACGTGGGAGTTGAAAGGGGGGAAGATGTGTTGGGCTGCCCATCTTGCTTGGGCAATTTTCTTGCTGCAATTTCCTGAGTGGTGGAAGTGTGTCTTCTGAGCAGATGTTGTAAAGCCAAGGATTCCTGTGTCCTGCTCTCCGTTGTAGCGGTTCAAGAAGTCCCACTGTGACATTGCTTCCTAGTCTGAGGAAAGTCCCCCTAAATATATGTCTTTCAGTTATCGAAGGGAGGAGGGTCCATTGCAAGGAATAAAGGATTGAGCTGACTTTCTCTAGGTATGTTTAGCCCTCATAGCTCCTGTCAACTTGGGTTCAAAGGTCCTGAAAATGAACCCCACCAGGTCTTTGGAGCCTAGTGGAGGTACTGGCTTCTCTGGCTGCAGCTCTTTGGAATATGAATCTTTGGGATAAATTGTTTAAATCTCAAAGACAAGCATAAATGCCTGTAATTTTGTTTATTCTTAGAGAGGTGTTCTAGGCCATTAACAAGTCTCAAGTGTAGCTCCTTTGGAGGGCTTGGAGCTCAGTACATTTCCATGCAGGTAGGGAAAGCTTGAGGTTGTCCACTGGAGGACTTTTTGAGCCGAAGGATTTGAATGGAGGAGAATGTTCTGGAGTGCTAATCTAATGATGCAGCCCCGAGGCTCTGCTGGGAAGAGACTGGTCCTTCCCTCACCCCATTACCCCCAGGGCAGCTTGAAAGCTGCTCCCAGCCGCTGTGTTGCACTAATGTTGCCCTAATACCCGTGTTCACAGCCCACAGCAGCCAGCCAGGCCATGCAGGCCTTTCTTTGTGACAGGCACAATACAGGGATTTGCTGTTTGTTGCTCCTGACAAAAGGGCACTCCAGCGGGTGGGGGATTCAGGGAGCCAAGGCTTGTTTACACCCCAGGTCCCCCAGCAAGCCTTGCCATGGAGCTCTGAAGGGAATTTCTGTGTGCTGGGCAAAAAGCCACTTCAGCGGTGGCTGTTCTGGGGGTGACACCCAGTGGTGATACACAGGGGAAGCCACTTTGCTCTAAGGGCTGGTCTGGAGCTGGTTCTGTGCAGGTGAGCCAGGCTGACTTCACGCAGCCTCCAGGTCTTTCAATAGCTCTGCCTTTTCTGAGCTGGTTTACGGTAATCAAGATGCTCCGGTGTTTTTTGGGGAGGAAGCAGGGAAGGAGTCCAGTGAGAAGGCACAGCAGGGGGTCTTTTGCTTCTCAATATCACAAAATATTTGTAAAGGAGTTGGGCCTGGTTGTTAAACCATCTTGTACTCCTTTTCTGAAGGTTTGATTGCATTCTTCTGCATTCATAGGAGTACATCCTTGGATGAGAGATGAGAATGCTTGTATACATGGTGGGAGGTAGTAGTAAAGCTGAAGAAATTACAAAACACATATGGCAAATGGAGTAGAAACACATCTGGGGATGTTTTCACAAACCTAAGGTGTTGGGAGGCAGAAATACTGTTAGTTTTTGGTGGTGTTTTGTATTTCTAAATCCCTTTGGTGCACTGGAAGCTTTCCTTCATCTGTCCTTGGTTTTGTGCTGAAGTTATGACACATTCCTGAAAGATCCAGTTAACAACTCCTTTATTCTCATTATCCAATGGCCTTTTTCTCTTTTCCTTGCCCAGGGGCTGCAGTGAACCTGACTCTAGTGACACCAGAAAAAGCAATCAAATTGGCAGCCAATGACTTCTTCCGGCATCACCTCTCCAAAGACGGGTGAGTAGGGAATTGACCTTTTGCAGTCAACTTAAAAGACACCGACTCTTGGAATACATCTGGTGAGACATCAGGAAAAGGTGGAATGGGATAGTGCCATGGCTGAAATATGAGTCGACCTTGAACAGCTCAGCTGGTGATTACGTCCAGGCTAAGGATGCGATGTCTAAAATGGGAAGTGTGAAGCACTCCACTGGATGGCTGCTCTTTATTCAACCTTCTAAAAATACTCCCAGATTTAAGCCAAGGTTAGCAGATCCAGAATGTATAGTCTAAGAATTCCAGAGGAACCCAATGTCACTGGTCATTGCTCAAACAGCTGCTGGGAGGACTCTTGTCTTCAGCATCCTATTGGATGCTATTATGCTCCTTCTGGCTCAAAAAGATACCAAGTCAAGTTCTGTAGACCCCAAACGTAGCACCCCTCTTCTCCTTTTGTACCTTGAAAATAGTTTTAGAGAGGTGGTAAATCTGAATTCACTAAGGACACTTGCAGCAGCTGACCTTCAAATAAATGCTGAAGGAATAAAATTATCTGTTCGGCTTGCAAGTGGAGTTTGGTTCGTGTGAATTAAACTTGAGTAAAAGGTGTAAGCTGGAGCAGTTGAGAGGAGCTGGATCCTGAATATTTAATGTTGCTTTCAGCAAGATGTTTTCCAAATTGCATGGGAAACGGTTGTGTCTCCCATCAGAGAGAGGCCTTTCCCCAGAGGCAGACAAGGGCATTGTCTCCAGTCCTCAGTGACAGTAGCTAGAATGACAGCCTGCTTGGGATATGATCCCAACAATTCCCATTAACAGTTGTGGGGTGGGGCCTTAATGAAAATGCAAAGCTCCAGCACAATTACTGAGCTTAACAACTTCCCAAAACATATTGGCTGCTGCAGATCAGCGTCTCAGCAGCTTCAGTGGAGATGATGGACTGACACAGATTGAGAAACCATTTTTTTCCTGTACCTTTTTCTTTCTTTTTTTTTTTCTTTTGTTCTGGAGTCCTTTAAAGTAGCAGCTAACATATGTCTGCGTGACTCATCGGCTCACAGCTCGCCGAGATTTTCTGACTCAAGTCTTTGAATAGTCTCTCTTCTGTGCTCTGCTCAGACAGTGGGAGGTGATGATGTCCTCTACCAAGCAGTGTGTCTCATCCCTGCAGCAGACAGCCCAGCACACCTTGGTGTACTGCAGTAAACAGCAGCACAGCTCTTTGCCACCACCTGCAAAGTGGGGCGCTTAGTAGCTTGTTCCATGAGTAGCTGAGTCCAGCTTTGAACAGGTCTTTGAGTAAGTGGGATGCAGCTGAGGTTTTCACTCAGACCTCTTCCAGTTAGGCTTTTGGGTCACTGGCTGCTGCACACATGACAGAGATGATGTGCTGCACTTAATTCAGAATAAAGGAGCTAGAGAATTATTCTGAGAGAAAGACACCCTGTTCTTCTAAATCTTACATTCTGATGGGTGTGGCACTACAGTGACCTAGAGAAGGAGCATGGTACCACCCAGGTAGTGGGAGGTCTTTGTGTCTCAAGACAGAGTATTTTTAGTTCCTTTAGAGAAAAGAGTTTGATTGGACCACGGTTAGGTGACAAGAGCTAGGCAGCATGTGGAGTCAGAGTCACTCATCTCATTTAACTACCCTGAGGGGCCTGGATGAGTGAAATCTGGTCAGCTGTGCTCTTGAGGGAGGCCTGACTGAGTTGTGTGAGTGCTAAAAACATGTCCCCAAAACAGTATGAGGTGTCCAGAGAGACAGAGCCTTGATATTACTGTGGTAGATGATTTAATGTATTTCTACCTAGAAATGTCTCCCCAAAGTATGATGGGAAGAAAAATGCCTTGCAGGTTTGCTGTGGCTGGTACAGGCTATGAATGTGGGATCTGACTGTTTTCTCCCTTGGGATGCTTCTGTCCCCAATTGCCTTAGTAAGATGGGCAGGATTAGCAGTGCTGGAATTTAAAGGTCTTTCCTACCCAGGACCCAGCAGGGTGCATATCTGCTACCACATCACAAGGCCGGGCCACCTATTTCACAATTCCAGCCAAAGCCTAGTTATGAACAACAAAATAGCTTGGGGTTAGAAAGGTGAAGACTGGACCTGCCTGGCACACAAATGTGGTTTCATTTCTTAATATGTAATTGCATCATTCAAGGTGTTACATTGGACAAAACACAGTGAGGGGGTTAGGATCAGTGTAAGACTGGATCAGCAAGATCTTGGTTCAGCTCCACCAAAGACCTTTTTGCACAAGCCAGTCTGCTGTGTATACTCATAGATGCTGTACCCTTAGGTCAGTATCCCAAAGGATGCTCTGACTCAAAGCTGCAGAAGTCCTCTATACCTGTTTACATTCAATGCTTTTGTACTAAGCATCTAGCACTTGTCTTGCTTTAAATATGTTGCACGAGTTGGTAATCCTTTTCTGATAAAATGTGCGTGTTCTACCAGTATTTGCTGAGTAAAATATGTGGTATTAAAATAGACCTCGATGTGCAAGAGGAGGAAGCATGTATGGACCACAGCAAGTGTGGCAAATCCAGCATGACTCAAAGTAGCCTCAAGTTAAACAACAGCTTTCAGTGTACAATAATGTATTTATTTTTATCCTTTGAAAAACTTAGTGTTGAAATTGCTTTTAAACTGCTAGGATAAAAAAGCCTATTTTTGAAAGGCCAGACTGAAAACAGCACCTGTGGTGTAGGAAGCTCCTGACTGCAAATTGCTGGAAGAGTATTTTAGGGATGTTATCACTGTAGGTTTATGCTAGACTCCCTTTTCCCTTTGCTCTTGGACACTGCTGGAGGTAAAGCATTGAGGCACCAGGTCCTCACAAGGGATCTCATGCCCTTGCTGGTGCAGCTCTCTCCCTGAGTGTGCAGGTGTGTGTTCCTGCAGCTCTCTCCACCCTGAGACTAACTCAGGGAGGCACTCATGCCCCCACCATGCTTTTTCCCTCCTTTTCGTGCAGGGAGCATGTGTGCTAACAGGCTGGAGGATGTAATTTCTGCTTCTTTGCCAGTTTTTATTTCTTGCCACTTTCTATTTTGATGTCAAGGCCATTATGATAGCCTATAGCTACAGCTTTTTGTTTTCTCAAGAAACAAAACTGAGTTGGTCCTCCCAAGCTGTCCTGGTCATTTAGGAATGAGGGAGGCCTGAGTGAGTTGTGTGAGTGTTGAAAACCTGCTTGTTATGCCATGGAGGAGAGGAGGGAGACCAAGGTACTGAAAAACTTGAAGGACATCCCATGGCCATGACTGAAAAAGGCAATAAGGGTCAAGTGATTTCCTGTGATGATTTTGGCCTTAGAGCCTCAGCAGTTCCCAGGAGAAGGTGACCCACAGAAGAGTCTCCAGGCAGGTCTTTGTTCCTGTGTCATTCTGTGGGGAAGAGTTTTCACTAGGCTGGGGAAGGCAGAATGTGGAGAAAGGGGAAACTTCCAGTCTTCAGGCTGCTAGAAACAGATGGGATTTTTTAAATCTCTGGCTTCTTAAAGCTGAATGTGTTGAGATACTCAGTCTCATGGCTGCTGTTAAAATAGGTTTGGCTTCATTATCCGGAACAGAGGATGTGAGGAGTCACCAGGGCTAAGTGAAGCACTTGGGTATGAAGCTGAGAAGGCAATTTGGATTGATAGTACACCACCATTTAGAGTACATAATTGATTATTGGGTGCTCAGTGTGTGAGGCCTCTTTGATTGATTTGAGTATTGCCTGCTTTTCATATCTCTTTGAATCTGGGTGTTAAACACTTCATAAAATCAGTTCCTTTAAAGTGTCCAACAAGTTTTCATGTTTATCTCCAATGTGTGGAGTACCAGATAGCTGTTTCATTGGGCATGTGCTTGCCAGGTTTTGTTCCTTTTTCAGGTTCTTGGTTAAATATTCTGCCTTGGCTGCAGTAAAACGTGTCTCATGCCTTCTTACATAAGCAATTTGTTGCTCATAAAAACTTTCCAGTGTCCCTGGATGAGTTTCCTGCTGCTCTTCTCCAAAGTGTTATTCCCTTGCTTATGCTGTCCTCTTTAATCTTGACCTTTATTTTGTTTGCTGTTCTAAAGCAAAGGCTGGCAATCTGCTGTCTTAGCAGTTCGGATTCCTAGGAAGACCAGCATGACTGACTTAATTCTGTGTTTGCTGATGCTACCAAATTTTCTTCCATTCTGCTTCCTCCTGTCTTGTATCTTTGCACAGGCAAGAGAAATAGCCAACTGGGAATCCTGGGACAAGCAAGGTACTTTTCCTTTGGTCTTACGCAGATGTGGAGACTGGAGCTTGTTGTCCATTGCCTTCCCAGCTGATGCATCTCCCCAGGGCCCTTTCCTTCATCTGCTCTTTCAGGCTCTCCTAAAATAGTTGGACCATCTCTTCTGTGGCATGAGTTTAAGTATCAATTGCACGGCCTGATTGATCCTTGAGCTGCAGAATGCTCTTAGTGAGGCTCTAAAGTGAGGTTCTCAGTTTAGAAAGGAGTGCTGCTGCTAGTCCTGGTGCTGAGCTGCTGCATCACCCTGCACACACTGTGCTTGATCTTTCTTTGGCACCTGTGTGCCCAGTTAGCCTCTCCTGCAGTTATCCACTGGATACTCAGACTTCTTTAATGTAGGTAACCCTCATCCAACACACTGAGACTTGAAAGTGGGAAAATCTCTCCCTTCCCCTTGAGAAGGAGACAGGACAATGAATAGTGTCATTCTGCCAATTCAGGAACAGCTGTTTGGGGAGGGCTCTTTTATTTAGCACACAGAGGCCAGGCAGTTGCAGTGGGCTGATGCTGCTGACATCAAAGGTCAAACAAAAAGTAAATGCACTTTCATCTGTTAATCTGGAGGGAGGTAGAGATGGGCTGTTTAAAAATCACAGAATGCTCCCATGGGAGGAGCACTGTCCTTGTCATCATTCCAGGCACATGCCTTGGGATGAAATGTGGGTTGTGTCTGTATTCAACATGCTCAGTCATGTTACCCTGTCCATTGTTCACTTCCACAAATGTTCACACTGGAACAAAACACTTGACATTTCCTGCCAGGGCAAACCTGATGCAGGTACAGAATCAGCCTGCTCTTGGTTTAGTCCAAACACACAACACAGAGCTCCTGCACATACCTGGAATAATGACTTTGAGATTTAATCTGGCAGTGTTACTTTGAGATATAGCTGTTCCACATCAGTACTTTATTTGGCTTGTCTGAGGCATTTTTGAGCTGGCATTAGAAGGGAGAGGGAGCTTGTAGTGGGAACTGTATTGCTTTTACCTTTCCAGCATCATAGCTCCAGCTTTTCTGAAGTGCAGTTGAAGTAGCTTGTTGCTTCTGCTTGGAAAATCAGGGGTTGGATTAAAGGGACTGACTGGTAGTTTGTGTGCACATCCCCCTGTGACTGTGGCAGAGAGGGTGCTCTTCCTTTGAAGGACAGCTCCTGTGTGCTGGTCTTCTAATCCATATCACAGACCCGCTGTTTAAATTGTTTGAAAGGAACTGGCTCTGACTGCTTTGAAACTCATGGGGAGCTTTCTACAACCTCTTGGGCTGACAGACAGGCTGAGGTTATTTTATGGCTGGGGAAGGTGATGTCCAAGATGGAGACAGTAGCCTCTTGGGTAGGAAATAGATTGGTGTGTCTGGATGTTTCTTCAGCTCAGAGATTTCCTCTTTGGAAATACTGTCATCCTGATTCCAGAATGGCTGGTTCTGGTCCCTGGCCAAACACAGTAAATTCCCACATGACCAAGATTTTTCAGAAACTGGAAAAAATCCTATACTGCTCCCACGTGACATCAATATACCATTACTGCCAGAGATCCTAACTTTGAACTCATTGCTTCCAAAAAGCCTTCTGTAAACCTCTAGTTCCTGCTTTTTCATTTTATTTTTCATCTCTAGTTTGAAACTCTAATTTAAATCAAGGATGAATTGCCTCTCCTTCCCATTTGACATTTTTAATTTGTCACAAATTAATAGTATGTCAGTAAAAAAAGTTGAACAACTGATTCCTGCCAGTGCAGAATTTGAGGCTATTATGTATATGTTACATTTAACACTCTCTTGCTGTGATAAAAAATAGTTTCTGCTTTTATAGGACCAGATCTTTGCTGTTGTTGCAGCTTTTGAAGTTAGTTGAGATGTGCCAGTTTTTAAACCACTGAGGATAAGGCCAGTGGTGCCTTAAATATTTAAACCTCTTTGTTGTCTAGAGATGAACAGTTTTCAAACTCCTTTTGTGTGCAGACTGGTGGAGTATTGCAAAGGCAGTTTGACCCCTGTATAGCAACTTTGAAACCTCCTGTCAGAAGATTTGCTTATCTTAAGCTACTTTTTTTCTTGGACTCTCCCCAGTTCCCAGGATGTGCAAACCAAAAGCTGAAAGCCCTTGTTCTAGATGCTTTTGATGTTTGACATCTCTAAAATACACCCACGTGCGTAAATCCTTCCTTGGGTGATACTGGCACAGCTCCATGGAGTTCAGTCAAGTCAAGGCTGACTTCAGTTGGCTGGGATAGTGGTCCAAGCTGAATATGTAGGCCAGATCTTCCTAATCTTTTGAACTGGTTATCAAAGCAGTCACCCTGGGTGAAAACCAGAAGATATGTACTCCAGGGATGCTCCAGGGCTCTTGCTAAAGTGGGAGGTGCTCTGCTGTGCCAAAGAGAGATTCTGGCAGGCAGCTCCTTTGGGGTTTGCTTTTTCCCACAGCCAGGCTGGGGGTTGTGCAGCCTTGCTGCTGATTGAAACTCATCAAGCCACTCAAGAGACTAGTGCTGTGCTTCAGGCCACCCAGAAGGCACAAGTTGGCCGCCTCCAAGTGGCAGTGGCAGTGGGAACCTCTAGATTTGCACGCCCTAGTTCCCCCATAGCTCCAGGAAAGCTACTGTGTGCACTTCTGCACCTCTGTGGGTAACTCTGTTGGAGGGATTGTTCTTTGCAGCTCCTTATCTGTGGGGAAATTTGGAAAGGGGAGACTGAAATATTCCTTCTTTCAGCCTCATAGACGATCTCTATATTTAGTTGCTGGTAATCTCTGTTGTGGCTCTGTGCCTCTAATCCTCTGCTCTCATATCCTCTCCAGAGAAGATGAGAGGTGCAGAAATCGGCCCAGCTTACGTGGTGGGCCAGCAGGATTACAGTGCATCTGCCCTCCCTTTCCTGTAGGGTTGGCATTGAAACTGCTTTGCTGGCCCCCTGGCCCACAGCTGTGCTGTGTGTGTGCTTGTGAGACCCCCTGGCAGGGGAGTGTGCCTGGGCTGTGCAAGGGAATGGGGAATATCACTGTAGGACTGCTTCTGCCACAGTGTGGGAGTGTGCCTTGAGCAGGTTAAGATGAGGTATTGCTGTAGAGCAGGGCTGGGGGAGGTAAAAATAGTACTTGCATTTAAAACAGAAAAAAGAGGAGGCTGTATCTGTGGCTGTGTGATTTATACACGCTTCTTTTCTAAACCCTTGTAGAAAAGAGCAGGTCAGATGTACTTTTTAATCAGGTCAGTGTTTTCTGGTGCCAAGGCGTGAGGTTTTTTTATGGGGCAAAAACACATCACTTTTTGAAAATTGAAATTTTATGAGGTTTTGCATGCTGAGTTCCTCTTTTTAGTCTTAGCTGGGCTCTTTCATAGCTTTGGAATGGAGGGAATAATGAAATGCTGCATTTTGCTGGGTGAGAACGTGTTGCTGATAGTCGCTGCTCTGTAGTGCAGAGAATATGCAAATCTTCATTGCTGGAGGTCCATCCCATCCCATGTTTCTCAGGGAGGACCAGTTTAGTGCAATGGCTGTTTGTTCAGGTTTGGAAAACCTGGTAAGATGAAGCAGCTCCTAACCACAGAGGAACTGCCTCCCTGATTTATATTCACTGTTTATTTACTTTGCTTTTCTCAGAGAACTCCAAAGCAGCAAGTACAATAGTTTCCCTCCTTGCTCCCTGTCCTGTGGGCTGTGTTTGTTGACAATTTTTAAAGGACTAAACTGGCAGGATGAAATCTGCTTATTCCCCCTTAATGCTTGGGTTCTCTGCTGCCCTCTGAAGTGATACCCTTTCTGAAAGTTGTGCCCTGACCAAGGGCACCATCAGACTGGAAGACAGCTATAGTGCTCTGACTGTGAGTGGAGAGGGCTGTATGCTCCTGTCTGGGGCTGTTCTGACAGGTCTTGTGGCTTCTCTGAACGTTCTGTTTCTGGGGACAAAAATGAGCCTGTTCTCCAAGTCAGGTGGTGCTAGCAGAGATGTCAGGCCTGGGCTCTGCTGAACTGTCAGGCCTAGCAGGTTCTGCTGCCCCCTTGGCTGCCTTTCCTGTAACCCCCAGGGTCAGAGATGTGCCCCGAGCCTTGTACCCAGCTGCCCAATTGTTACTCCAGGCCACCTCCTCTGATGGGCTCTGTCTCTCTTTCCTTCGGGCAGGAAACCGCTGACGCTGCTGAAGGAGATGCTGGCAGGCTGTGGTGCGGGTACCTGCCAGGTGATTGTCACCACTCCCATGGAGATGCTCAAAATCCAGCTGCAGGATGCAGGACGCATTGGTATGTGGGCTTTTCTTCCCTGTGCACTGAGCAGGGAGAGGGGAAGGAGCTGGGATTGGGCTTTCAAGGCAGAGCTGAGAGGATGAGTCGAGAAAACCCCTTTCCCTCCCCCGCTCTCCCACGTCACAGATACTGCAGATGTAGCAGAAGTTTCTCCTCCTCTTCCCAGCTTACTTCCCCCCACAGTTTGCTCAGCTGGCTTTGCAGAGGCCCTTGCAGTTACGAAAGGTGGTGGGTTTTTTACCCAAAGCAATAGGCTTGGCAAGTGAAACAGCAAATGTTGGTGGATGGAGAGACAGGAGAGATGAGCGGGTGGTCAGCTTGTGAGTGATTCAAACTTGGTAGATCCTGTGCACCCAAGAAGGGATTAGCATCCTGCAGTGCCTTTCCTGTGCTGCTTCCTCCATCTCCATGTTTTCTGATGGCTATTTTGTCTCTCTTGTAACCCCCTGTAGCACCTCCCTAACTGCTTCCCAAGGGGATGGGTTATTTCTAAATGGCTTGTCTCCCCTTGTACTGTTTTTTTCTCTCTGACAAAAACAGCAGTTGTCTTGCTTGAAACAGTAAATAAAATTCTCCCAGTGCACTGGATTTGAACGAGGTTTGGGATCATGCTCTTGGGACTGTGGGTGTGAGCCAGCAGGCAGAGGCAGGAGGGAGTGTGAGCCCTTTGGCTGAAACACTGTCGAGTGTTTCTGGTGAGAACAGAGACCAGAGTCTGGCATGGAGACACTGGGGGATAGTGCTGCTTGGTCTTTCCTTAGTCTCTTCCAGAGGTCAGTGTGGGCTATGGCCTCACTTCCCAGAAGGCCTGCATGACTGTTGGATACCATGTTTATGGTCCTTCCTGGAAAACGGGCCAATTTGTCCTTTAATCTCTCATTTGACATGGCATTCCTGGATAATCACGGATTTACTTTTTCTTTTCTCTCTTCACTGGTTTTACTGCAGACCTTATCCTCTTTGTGTGTATTATTTTAAAATGTTGGAAGGATTTAAGCCATGGTTTGAGGGTTCAGGAGAGGTTGCCTGTTCTCTGTGGCAGGAGAGCTGTGGTGTGCCGGGGATTACTTACAGATTGAAGTGCACTCCATCTTCCGGCCACAGGGCCGAAGTGCATCAATTGGAGGAGAAACCAGGATGTGTTTATAAATGTGACTGAGAAACTCCCTAGATTAATGATTGCTTTCAGGGGAGGGAGGCAAAGAACAGAGCTTGGGAATCTCGCTCGTTTATGAACATCTTGTTTGTTACACCGTCAGCTCAGGGACACACGTGGAAGCAGGGACTGTCCCCTGCCGGCTCACAGCAGCTCCTGTTCTCTGCGCCGCAGAGATGGTGCGTGACAGGGTGCTCCTGCCTGGGCAAACCAGCTGGTGGGAGAGCGCAGCCGACAGCGTCGTGGTGTGGCAGCGCTGTCAGAGGCTGGGGCAGGCTGAGGGAGATGGGCAGAGTGGGGGGAAAGCTTGCAGGGCAGCTGCCTGGCCTTTGCCTGCATGTCGTGCTGCCCTCGACGGTGCGCCTGTGGCTCGCTGTCCGCGCTCTGGGCACGCTGCAGACACAGACCGGTGCCGGCGCTCTGCTCCCCAGCGGCACAGAAGAAGCTGATGGCGGCGCAGGCCCAGATCCCCTCCTCACCCGCGGCGGCGGCGGCGGAAACGCACCCCACAGCGACCCAGATTACCAGGGAGCTGCTGCGGAGCAAAGGCATCGCCGGACTCTACAAGGGCCTGGGAGCCACGCTGCTAAGGTAGGATGGCGTGGGCTGGAGCACAGGGCACTGCCGTTCCCAGTCTTGGACCTAAGGCACCACCCATCCCAGGGATGAGCCTGCAAAGGAGGTGTTGGCTTCAGCGGGTGTGGGCTGGGTTTAGTGCTGTTTCCATGCACAGGTTTTGTACATTAAAGAAGGGAAAGTCAGAGAAGTGAGGGAGGGTATCTTTTTGTTCCTGGAAGATTTAATTCTGCTGCTTTCTGTGAAAGGTTTTTATCTGCCCTATGGTCTGTATTTTCACACCGTACAGAAGTCCTTGTGAGGTGGCAAAGTAAAACTATCAGCCTGAAACCCCAGAGTGTGCAATGGGAGCTGGCTCACAGAGCATGTTGGATGCAAGGACTAGTGCCTGCTCTGGCACTCTTTGCCTGGGCTTTCACAGTGTGACTCTCCTCTAGCTTTAACAAAGGTAGAACTAAAGCAGCACTCAGAGGGATGGAGGGCAGGATGGAACCTCTCTTAATTAACAAAAGTGGTCAAAACAATTGACCTCTGAATGTGCTGGTGTCTTTGGTTTGAGTGTAGAAAAAAAAGGGGAGCCCGTTGATCCTGCAGGGCTGCATGTTGTCCTTTGTGCAGTCACTTCAGCCCCACTGAGTTCCAGCTCCTGTCTGCATTGCAATCACAGAGCCAGGATATCTGCTTTGCACTCATGGCTGTGCTGCCAGCATGTGATGCTTGCAGCTCTTCTTTGCTTGGTTTGTTGGTGCTGACTTTGCTCATCCTTGTTCTTCCGTTTATTCCTGCCCCACTGCAGGGATGTCCCATTCTCCATTGTTTACTTCCCACTGTTTGCAAACCTGAACAAGCTGGGACAGAAAGACCCCAATGTCAAGGCTCCGTTCTACGTGTCCTTCCTCTCTGGATGTGTGGCTGGCAGTACAGCTGCAGTGGCTGTCAATCCTTGTGATGGTGAGTCCTGAGTAGCCTCTGGTGGTGGCCTGGTACCAAGTGACAGCAGTCAGAGGCCCAGGCTGGGCCAGATGAGGGGGAGAGTGGCTGTGCCAGCCTTTTTGCAGCATGAGCACACAGGGAGGGACAGCTCTGCTGCCTCCAGCTCTGATGGTGTGAGATCAGTTGAGCTACAACTTTGGCCACAGCTTACACAGATGTTTACAGTTCTTATTATGTATGTCAGGAAGAGGGCGTCATTCATTTCAGTTTTTCTTCATAGGAAAAGCACATTTCTGTATGGAGGGGTAATATGCAGACCACTTAGAACTATATGCTCTGGGACAAACAGGGGAAGCGTCAGATCTGCGGCCTTTCCTCCTGCTTCACAGCATCTTGGTTTCTCTCCTGTGAAAAACACCAGAAAGTAACTGCTCTTTCCCCAGCACTGCACATGCTCCAAGGTGTAAAGAAATGTAGGAGCAGAATTGTGTATTTTAGATACATCTTCCTGGAGGAGATGAGCATTTGAAAATAAGTTCCCACTTTGCAGAGAGATATCTGAATTTGGAAAGTTTAAAGCTTTAAGTCAGCTCTTGAAACCTTGATCACAGGGAGAGAGGGAGGGATTGGGTTTTGGGTGGCTTTGTGTTTCTTTTATCCATTTGTAAATGAATGGGTTTGTTTCCCCTGATAAATATATGAGAATGGTCTGTATTCTTGGTAATTTTGTTTTGACCATTTCAAAGACATTACTGTCAGGGTGGCTCTTGCCTGCTCTTGCCCCCAGTGCACAGCTCACCCTCAGTGTCTCCCCTCTCTTTCCCTCCCCAGTGATCAAAACACGGCTGCAGTCCTTGCAGAGAGGAGTGAATGAGGACACCTACTCGGGGATCCTGGACTGCGCCAAGTAAGACTCCTCATGACAGAGGCACTCATCAGGTGTTTGGCAGCTGCTGCTGCTGCCTGCTGCCAGGCAGGCAGTGCAGCTTCTAGACCCAACCAGCAGCTGTGCTTCATGTTCCCTCTGAGCCTGTGCTTTTATCAATCTGTCTGTCTACCTGGAGATATCAGCAGATGTATATATAGTTTTAAAAAAGAGAACTTCTTCCCATATTGAGCAAGAAAAATATAGCATTTATATTTAAATATTTCTGTCCAAACCCCAGTAGTCATAACACCAAGATGTTATTTCTGCAAAGGGAGGCAATGCTGTGGTAGTCTCTCCCAAGGCCCCACTGTTGGAAAATCCTACAGTACTGAGTTTGATATCCCTCCTGGGATATAAGGACAATGTCTGCAGGAGCACTGCCAGAGTGGGTTGTCCCCAGATGCATTATCCTCTGATCCTTTGCTAAGCTATGGTCTGGCTGCTTCAAAACACAGAGACTTTTTTCTCCTTTTGTATTTCTGTGGTAGCCAGAATCTGTTGCCATCTGGCTCTGTCCCATGCTGAGGGTGGAGCTTTTGAGCAGGGGCACCTCTTGATGCAAGCATGGGGTTGTCTTAGCTGTACTTCCAGACACAGGCAGCCCCTCCTGTGTCTAGCCAGATGTAGGGATGGGGCAAGTTTCTGCATGGCTGCTCGCAGAGCACTTGGGCAGTGATGGGTGGTTTGCTGTGGAGGCTGTGCCAGGCAACAGCTCTTGCCTGGGTTTAGTCTCTGGAGGGAGGCAGAAAGGCAGGACGGGGCCAGGGGCTCTCCTGGCATGGTGGAGGGGTGGGATGGACACTCACCTGTCTGTGCCATTTCTCCCCAGGAAGATCTGGCAGAGGGAAGGGCCCACGGCCTTCTTCAAAGGGGCCTACTGCCGAGCGCTGGTCATCGCTCCTCTCTTCGGCATCGCACAAGTCGTCTACTTCGTCGGCATCGGGGAATTCCTGCTGGACATGCTCCCCAAGCGCCAGGCCTAGCCCTGGCGTGGCTGCGTGTGCCCTCCTGCCCTCTGCAGCGCTGGAGTCATCCCCGTGTTTGCCATCCGTGTTGGTCGGTGTCAGAGCAACAGCACAAAGGGTTCGCGCAGGGACGCGAAGGGACCTGGTGCCCAGACGGGCAAACATGGGCAGGGAGAGAGTCCCTTCTGCTGCCGTCTGGAACCCGCCCCCTCCCGCTCCTTCCACGGACAGTACTTAATTATGCATCTCTCTCTCTCTTTTTAATTTCCCGGTTTTGGTTTTAAATTGTCATTCTTAAGGACACTGGAAAGCACAGACTGGGCTTGCAGATCCAGAAGTCTCCTCTCAGTCTTGGAGAGGAGGAGAGATGGGAAAGAAATAACTTCAACCCTCATCCACCTCAGTTTCTCTTTCTTCCTGGAGCTGCCAGCTGTCCGAGGAGGAGCTGGAGGGGCAGCTGTGTCCCCTCAGCATCTCCTTGGTGTGCTGACCTCGGGTCAAGAGTGAATGCTGCACAAAGGGGGCTTATCTTGTTGCTGCTGGAGGCAGGGGTAGGGGCGATGCTGGATCTGGCAAGTTCCTTGGCCTAGAAATCTTCAGTCCTCCCTTTTCCCTTTTTAAAAACTAGTTGGACTTAAATGAATTCTGATTGTTCCTATTGATTTTGTAACTATTTTTGTTTTAAAGCAAAGGGATGTCCCTCCTAACTAGGTGTCACAGGCACATCTTGGTGAGGTGCAGAAATAAGGTGTCTGCTCCATAGGGAACATGTCTGTGGGATCACATGAATGTCCAAAGCTGCTTCCATGCTTGGTTACAGGCATGGAAGGAAGAGGAACTTGGGATCAAGTTATTTTTGTTGTGGGGTGGTTTTTTGGGGGCATTTTTTGTTGTTTTATTTGTTTGTTTATGGGGGGTTGTTTTTTGTTTTTGTTTTTTGTTTTGTTATTTTGTTTTGTTATTTTGTTTTGTGGGGATTTTCTTTAGTTCTATTTTGGTTCTTTGTTTTGTTTGGGTTGTTTTTTGGGTTTTTTTCTTAATTCAGGGTTGTGGGGAGGGAAAACCAAACATCAAGAAGCCACTTACATTCCTTCAGCCTGCCCACCCCTAGGGTGATAAAGCTGTGGCTGCAGGTGTAGATCAGCTGATCTGATTTTCTCCCAGCCCGACCCCAGGAAGGAGGCCCTGGTTCCAGTTCTGATGCTGCCCAACCTCGTGGAGCCGCAGTAGAAATGCTGCCACTGTGGGCTCACCCTGCCAGGTGAGGACACAAGGTCTGGCTGGGTTCTGATGTTTGCCTTGGGTGTGGCAGAGGCAGAGGGTTCGTGTCCTCTGAGCAAGGAGCTGTTTGTGTGTCCATCACTCGAGGGGGTGAGTCCTCTGCATCTCCAGAACATCCTGTTTGCTCCTGAGGTGGGGATCGGTGGCGGGTGGCAGGGGGCAAATCACACCTATGACCTGCTTTGTCAAAGGGACACTGCCCCAGCTAATATCACTTGTCAGAGGAATTCCTCATTCAGTACTCTCTTGGGCTGTGTAATTAATTCTAGTTTAAATGATCTTAAGTGTGAGATCTACCAACCCAGTGTGATCTTCTCCGTTATTTATTCCATTTGGTGCAATCTACCCAACTTTGGTGTTGAAATTAAACTGGTTGAATTCACTTTTCATTCCTACTTTTTCTTTATTCTCCAGGCGCCTGCTTGGTGTTTGTGTTTTGAATGTGTATTTAAATTAATTTTTAAAATATCCTTGGTTTTAATGTTTAAAAGAAAACCACCTCTGTTTCACCATTCTTGGGTTAGGTTTTTGTGAAACCTGTACGTTGAGGGCCACCTTTCTTGATGGAACCTTCTTCTCTTTGAAAAAGTTGTTCTGTGGTTAATTTGTTACTTGTCACTTTGCATATGTGAATAATTTTCTTTTTTTTTCCTTTTTCTTAATGACTTTTCCATGTATCTGGGAAGGAATCTGTGCAAAGGCAATGATAGATGTCTGTGCTGTGTGTCGTGCTGTGATGCTGCTCTTGCTCTGGATTTCCCTTGGGTGGATTAAAAGAGAAAGGTTTATTTTATTTTTTTCTTTAAGATGCCCCATTCCTTGTTGCTTTTTGATTTACAGGAAGGGTCCACAAAAGAGACTTTGCTGATAAAACTTGTGGGGTTTCAGCTTGCCCTTCTTCCTGCAAGGATTGTCCCCTGAAACTGGGTGACTTGTGGCTGCAGGGATGTGCATGGGGTGCAGGTTTGTATGGTGGGGTTGAGTTTGGAGGAAAATTTGGTGCAGTGAAGGCCTGAGGTTTGGGGAAAGCTCTCCTTGTCCTCTGGGATGCTTTTAAAAACTTCTTTGTAAAACTGACTCTTCCTCCTGAAATCTCCAGCTCTTCTTCCACTGTGCAGGAGCTGGTGATGTAAATGAGGCTGATTTTTAACTTCCTGGACTTGTCCCTGAGCCAGCAGGACCTGGGGAGGTGGCAGGGGACAACAGCTGTGACTATGCAGGACAGCTGCCCCCCTCTCCAGCCAGGCACGGTCCTGCTTCCAAAAAGAAAAACAAAAAGGTTAAAATGGGAGAATTCCCATCAATTTAATAAATCACCTATTAACTGAAACCACTCTGCATTGATTGCAGCATTAAGGAACGAAAGTAAACAAACACACCTCTGCTCCCCTCCCTGCAGGTGCTGCTTGTCCCTGGGGCAGGAGCCAGCAGCCAGCACCACTCCTTGTTCTTCCCACCTGTTCCTCCACCCACCCCAGGCCCTTTCCAGTCTTACCTTGTCCCTGTCAGCCTTGTCCCCTGCTCCTATCCTGACCTGGCTCTCCTGGCTCCTCTTTGGGTTTCATGGTGTTCACTGCCCTTAAATTCATTTTCCTGGATCTGCCAAATGCCCCTGTCCTGGGTGAGTAAGTTTTGGCTTGTGGAATTTCCTAGAAAAGAAGGATGTAATTTCTTAAATTGGAAACCCTGGGGGGAAATTCCTGTAAAACAAAAATCCTGGAAAAATCCTGGCAACTGAGAGGGGAATTCCTGGACCACAAAAGGAAACCATCCTAGAAAGCTAAATATCCTGGATAACAAGGGGGAAAATTTCTGTAAGACAATGTAGGAATTTCCATGGGAGGACTAGGTGCAAGTCCTTGAAAGCAAAGGGGGAAATATTCAGGGAATTTCTGGAAAGCAATGAGGGAATTTCCTACAAAGCTATAGGAGGCATAGCCTAGAAGTAAAAGGAGGGAAGTTCCATGAAAGCAAGGAGGAAATTGCCTCAAATATCTGGGAAATTCCTGAAAAGCAGTAGTGACTTTTTTTTTAAAAGTGAGTGATATTTCTGAGAGGGGAAATTTCCCAGGATGCAAAGGAGGAATTGGTGGATAGCAAAAGGGGAATTGCCTGGAGAGGATGAATGGTATTTCTTGAGAAATAATTTTTGCTTCTGAGTGTCAGGAAAATCTGCAAGTGCCAGAGGTTTATGTCCAAAAAGGAGACAGAGAAGTCCT